>LPNX010207193.1:215535-375692 GCA_001517045.1 Pseudotsuga menziesii | reverse complement strand
GCCGAATAATTGTTCGGCCGAACAATTTTTCGGCCGAATAATTCCTCGGCCGAATAAATGTTCGGCCGAAAAAGTATTCGGCCGAAAACTTATCTGGCAAATGGTCTTAGNTATATATATATATATATATATATATATAGATGAATTTAATATATATATATAGATATATATATATATATATATATATATATTGGAATTTAAGGGATAGATAATTGAATGAATGTTCATGCAGTATAAATATATTAATTAGATAGTATATATATATAAACCGTTATATATACTTCATTAATATAACAAAGAGAGTTTTCTTATATAGATTGTTTAAATAACAAGTAGGACATAACTTATAAAATAAGTAATACTACTTGGTTCATACAAAATCTATTTCAGAATGGAAGAAGATCATTTATTTGTTTAGAGGAGTATATATTCAAGAGTATTTATTAGATAGAAACAGTAATTAGAAATATTAGAACATTTATTATAGTATTAATCGGACAGCCAAATTTTTGCGCTATCAAATTGTGATTAGGCGATCTCTCCGGAAGAGAATCCTAGAAATTATTCCCATAACAATAAAAATGACGCCTTATACCTCCTGAGGTTATTAAAAAGACAAACATGTGGAGACGTGCTTCTGCCACTTCGCTCCTGGAAAAACTGATAAGAAAATTCCTTAAATAGGGAGAGTGGGGGTTGTGGATAAAAATGAGAAAAATGATAGAGGGCCACGAGCCTTGAATGCCGAGGGAGAAATTAGTTTTATTGGTCTTTGTTTTTGTTTCTGCGATTGAAGGATCAGGGAACATAGTGCTTTGGGGAAAATAACATTGGAATGGGAATGGGGATGGTGTACTAGAGCCGATGCATCAGGGTGCATCCACTCTTCTGCGTTTCCAACCGGGTACTATAATCCAGATCTCAATTCAAGTTTTCATTGTGTGAGATTGTTGCTCTTTAATTGCTATTTAGCCTGTGATGACAACATGTGATAAAAATACCATTGTCATTCTCTTTTCTACTCGATAGATTTATATTATAGATTACTGCTATCATCTTAATGTTGGTACTAGTAGATCTATTTCGTTTTTCCAAGCTTGGGGTTAATATAACGAAGGGATCTGTGATGTGTGTATGTGTGGTTGTCTACCTTCTAAAATCGCTTACAGATTTTTATGCATGGCGCCTGATAGAACCTCTATAATCTTTCCTTGATATCTGTTTCGATATTATAGATATAAACCCTCCATCGTTTCCTCAATTTGCTATTGGATGGCAGATTTTACCATTAAAATCTTGGCTTATATTTTCTCTTATACAGATTTGGAAATCTGTAGCCATGGCTTACGGTTGAACGGTAGATTGCAGAGTTGCAATTTTGCATAAATATTTGTTTTAAATGGGAATTCCAGCTCGAATCCGTGTCCTTAGTCTGCATTTCTAAATGAGTTTCTCTTTGGCCATGTTTTACCAGCTTATAAATCGATTTTGGATGGACTGTGGTGTTTGTTGCGTTTGTCCTGGTAGTTCAGGGTCTACAAATTGTATGTGTCATTATAAACATGGATCCATTATCTCCATGTGACTTCTTAATATGAATGCTGCAACGAATTAACTAATTTACTTGTTTCCAAACAAGTCTCGACTGTAGATTCTCCTTTCATTTTACTTGTGATTCATTGGGCTCGGTGTTAAATCACAGATTTAAGTGTCTTCCATATGGAAAACATACTGGCAACTAACATTAGAAGAAGGCCTCCCAGAATGCCCAATTTTATGGGTGTTCTTTTCATAGCCCCGTGCTCAGTAGAACAAGTAGTGTATTGGGTTATTAATAAATGTTGGAACAATCAAATTGTAAAATCCCAATCTGAGCAAATCGTAAAGGTCAATGCAACAATACATAGATATATTATATGTACATTATTTGTCCATCCAGCTGAGGGTTACAGAAGTATAAAATGGGTCTATTTCTTATATGGCCATGCAATTTCCTAATAGTGCTTGTGTTCCTTGTTTCACAGAAGAATTCGTAGAGGTTTCACCTTGTTGATTGCAAACCAGATCTTCAACTCTTGATGGATATACCCCTCCAACACTGAACTAGACTGTAAACGGTGTTAACAGAAGTTTATGCAACTCATCTTTCAATGAATCGCCTTCTCGCATGATCATAAGTCCTACTAGATAGGTCAAAGCCCTNATACGAGGCACGGCGTCAACTTTTATCGTTCGGCCGAAAAAACAAATATTCGGCCGAAAAATGTTAAATTATTTCGGCCGAAAAATATTGTTTGTTCGGCCGAAAGATTCTAGAATATGATTTTGAAGGCACATTTGTCACGGAATAGACACCCAACTTCATGATTTCACCCAGGGGGATTAAAAGTAGTTATTCTAAAATTATTTAGAATGTATGTTCCGATTTTGTTTATGTTCACCATATAAAGTCATCATATCACAAGAAGCTAGAGTAGACATATTGCATGAAGTAGTCATCTAACCATACTTGACCACCTGTGTGGTTTGGCGTTTTCATAAAGTTGTACAAGCGCATTAAGTGCTTCTTGTGAACACCTTAAGCAGTTTAAGGAGATATGTCCTCCAAGAACTCAAGGAGGCCATAAACTGTGTTGGGACTTTGTCCATAAGAAAAATATTTGTTATTGATAGTAATGAATATATATTGAGGAAACGTTAAGGGTTATACTAAAACTTATGTAAGAATACCCTATTAGGAGAAAGGAGTGTCTCACTAAATGAAGATCACCACACATATATACTTGATAGAAAGGAATTTTGTTTTCACTAAGTAAGTTGATTTTCCCTTATCCTTCCTTTAAACAAGGCTCGAATTCCTGGAATTTGGTTACCGATTATGTTTCCATATTACCAATGATGATGTACAAAGGTGAGGCCATGATTACTCAGTTATTTTTCTAAGGATACTTAGGGGCAGATGGTCTCGGGATGATAATGTAAAGGTTTCTCTGTGCTTAGGCGAGAAAACGTGAGAAAAGAAAATGATAACACCTCATATACGATGTGGGTTGTATTCATTCATATGTCGAATTTTCTTAATGAAAGAAGATAACAATCTTTGGTGGACGTAACCCCAAATTTGGGGTGAACCACATATATTTGTCTTGCTCCTATGTGTTCTAGATGCATTTGATCTTATGTGCTCTTGATGTGGTGTTATTTTATGTTCTCTTGATGTCCTTTTTATGTATTTTCTTTCTAATAATAATAATAATGGTAATGTAAATAGTGGAGTGGTTTCACCTAAGTGTTCTAAATACAAAAGTGGCTTGCTTATTTTAATGGGCATGATATGTTAAACCATCTAATAAAGTGAAGATAGTTTATTTGATATGTTAGACGGTCTAATTATGTGATGCGCGTTTATTTTGATGATCATGATATGTTAGACAGTTGAATTATGTTAGTGCAAAGGATGGAGTTGTTGAATAAAGTCCCTGCGTAGAGCATATCAATATTAATCTTTGGAAGGGTTGTAATGATCGACTTTAATACAATTAATTCATGAAGTTTCGATGATTGATTCACAATGTGTGTTAGTTTGTATGTTACCATTCGCAAATCCTAAAGACGGTTATTCCAAGGTACAGTAGTCTCTCGAAAAGAATTTTGTTCTTGCTGATATGGGCATGTTACAATGTTTTGTTTATGTTATCAATAGCAATCTTAGTAAATTGGATGCAAATTGCATGTTTGGTTTTTGTAGAGGAGGATCGATGTAAATTGTCAAATTATTGTTTTACAATGTGTGTAGTTTGACATTAACATGCTTCATTGAAATGCCATGCAAAATCTGCCACTAACATGATTGACTCATTTTGTAGTAACAGCAAAAAAAAAACCCTACCCCTTTTTCACACATAATGGCATTGAGGTATAAGAGGTATTTTACAGTTTCTTATACCTAGGTTCATAATTTTTTTCTAAAACTCTAGTTGAAAATTGAAAATTTTATGTGGTTTCTTCACTCTAGAATTTTTTGTCCTTTCCTTTTTTCCCTTTGGAGTACTACAAGAATTTTGACTGTTAATTTTCTGGGGTGCTTGGTTGGTTAAAATTTTCAAGATTAACTCAATTATTTCTTCCTATTCTGATCTAGCATTCATCACTTTGACATTATCAGTTTTAAGATTGTCTAGGTCATGGTTCAAACTTCTCATAGTTTCTAACATTTCTTATTATACTTCAGTTGTACGCTTTGCCTCAAGTTTCACATAAATACTTGCATCTTCTAGTACAAGAATTCCTTCAGATACTTTCTCATCTACAATAATTTATCTTGGTTTAGCCATTGATATGTCTTCTACCTCTATGTACGTCAAATATCATTTTTGTTACTTTTGAGGAGTATTTAAGCACATAGATCTATTCAATTTTAGTTTGACTTGAAAGAAGTTTATATATATATGATTGTTTAAATGTGTACATGTATGATGTCTCATTAAGTCTGAATTCTATATCCTTGCTTTGATACCATTTATAGCATACCAAACTTTAAAGAAAAATTCAGTCCATAAATAAGTAATTACTAAAAAAAACCAAAAATTATATACCCTAAGGATTTCTAGAGATCAACGAGAGATATGGAAGTCGATTACCCAATAGCCTATGCTTTATAACTATAAAAAGAAAAGGTAGTTGATGCTTACTTATCTTTTTAGTTAATGCATCGTCCATTTGACCGCAAGTAGTGCTGCACTATACTCCACAAAAAAAGTCAACCTCGCTATCGAAACTATGGTATAAGATTACACCGTTGTTTATGAGTTAACATTTATTACTTTTGTCAAATATGATACGTGGAACACACTACATCATATCAATACTTCTTTATAGTTGGTTTAGCTTTGTATTGTTGTACTTAGTTGGCTTTTTAAGAATAGTTGGTTTTTTAGTTGGCTTTTTAAGAATTGGTAAGATTAGCCAACATTTATACACTTTTAATTAATTATGGTTCCTTAAAATCATCTCTTTTAATTAATTATGATTCCTTAAAATTAACCCTTTTAATTAATTTCCTTATTTTGTTTTGTTTTGTTCGAGGGGTGGTTAATTTCTCCTTTTTTTTTTGTTTTGTCGAGGGGTCGTTCATAGCGAGGGTTCTACAAAGTCGTTCATGGCGAGTCCATGTGACAAATCGTCTAAAAACAAACATTGTTTCTTCCTCTTCTATGTTGAATGCTCCAGTCAGTATCAGTTCTACTTCACAACCGTTGTAAAAAATGACCGTAATCTATTCACCATACAATATATAATGTAACTGTTAAACTCTTTAGTTTTTGTTTTCTCTTGTAGTTGATGTCTGGTCATACTTTCCGAGTTTATAATAATATATCTTGATTACAATGTAGGGGTTCGAGTTTCCCAAAGGCTTCAGCTAGATACCCTATCTCCATTATATTCCTTTTCGGGTAATCCCTTGTACTCGAGTCTCATTCATGGTTATAAATATGGGTTCCTCCTTGTATTAATTTTCTAGGGTTTTTACTATCTTCCCCTGCATACGCAGGTTAGTACATGGAGAACACATTAAGTTACCATTTCCCTGTTGCATAATCACGTTTTATTATCTTGTTTTAGTTGGTTGTGATATCCGTTTGATATGAACAAGAATATGTTAGGGTTCTTTTCCCACTGCATCTGTAAACATTCTTAAGGTTTTGTACAAGTCTGTACAAGATTAAATATGTGGTTTTATTACAAGTCTTACAGTCCTTGACAGATTATACTGTATTTACTTCTATATATCTAAGCATGTAGAGGGTTTTGCAGTTTCCTTTAAGTTTAAGCTTGAGCATAGTTTAATAAGAAATTTTAGTTTTTAAGGTATCATCTCTTACTATCCTTGACAGACGTTTTAACTGCATAGTTCTAGATATATTGTATTGGCTTCGTAGTGAACTTACTTGGTCGTAAAACCTTAATTTTTCATATGGATATTCCGTAATGTTAACTCTACAGTTTGGGTTTCTAATTGTATTTTCCTATTTTTTTTATAAAGTCAATGGATTTAATACTTAAAATTCAGGGCAATAACAATGTTTATATCTTAAAATTCAGGGCAATAACAATGTTTATATTTTGTTCCTTCAATTAACAATCTAGGTTCAAATCAATTTATTGCAGACCCATTTTAGGGTTTCCTCAAATTATGAACATAATGTAAGAGTTGAATATAATTAGGTTAAATATTACAATACAATATGTTACTAACTAATGTCAAGAAAATACACTCAATCTTACTTAATTATCTACCAAAGTATAACTCTTTGAAGAACCATAGTGTAATACATATTTATACATTCTTTCTATTTTTCGTGAATATGCATCATTACATAATATCAAATAATAAATAATGATTTAAAGAGTTCACCCTAACTAATACTAAGAATAGGTTAATGATTAAAACATGTATGAATGTCTTCCTGAAAATGCAAGGATATTCCACCCCCTTCTCTAGAACTAGAGTTTATATTTCACTTTCTCACCTTTCAAGTTTCCACCAATCAATTAGTTAGAGTTAATTACTAGAGAACCTAGCACTTAATTCATTGTTCTCACTCTCAGTTCACTCTAGGTTCTTTTCGTTGGCACCTTTCAGATGTTATTTTCCAACAACTTAATTAGAGCCTACACCTCTTCGATGTTTGTTGGAAGCTCCCTCATAATTTCTTTTCCTTTCTCTCTAATATTCTCTTTTTTTTTCTTTCCTTTATCATGCTGTCTTAACTCTTTTGCCTAGGACTTTAATAGTTGGTAACTAACTCTTAGCAAGACTCTTAAAGATAATTGAGAATTCAGTTACTACCATAAACTTAGGTTCTCTCAATTGAGTGTATGGCTACCTAATTTCCGCATCCAAACTTTCACATTTTTATTAATAAAATAGTATTTCTACATCATCTATTAGTTTTAATCACATAAGTAAAAGTTAAAAATAATTAATTTCAATGTTAAGTGGGTTATTACAATATAATATTGAACTAGCAACAAACCAATTACGATCTATAGGGGTAAATTAGAGACATACTATAGGGAACACCATTAATATAAAAAGTATGTGCCTAATTTAAGTCTATGGGCATAATCATACACGTTAATCAAATTAGTGTGGTTGTTGCTAGTAGTGGGTGGACCCGTAGACTTATACCATTATGAGAACCTACGTGTTGGTTCGAGGTATATTTGTTAATACTACATGCCTAGATGTTTTCTTTAAGACCCAATGATTAAGTTTCCTCCCTTTATGCCCCAAGACCCATACCTTGTTTTTTACTCCAATTTCTCCCTTTATCCCTA
Organism: Pseudotsuga menziesii; assembly: GCA_001517045.1. Classification (NCBI taxonomy): domain Eukaryota; kingdom Viridiplantae; phylum Streptophyta; class Pinopsida; order Pinales; family Pinaceae; genus Pseudotsuga; species Pseudotsuga menziesii. The sequence continues at coordinate 368,351 of LPNX010207193.1, read as the reverse complement.
TTCTAAGGCCATGGATCCTCTCAAAATGTCATTTATTTTGGTTCAACACATCATTGGTAACCCTAGATGCCCATAACCTTAATTTAGCCTAAGGCTTAGGTTTCTTCTTTGAACCACTTTAAGGGGCACTACAAATATCCTTATTGATAAAAATATTAGTATAATGGTGTTAAATACCACACATAGAGGCTAATAATACTCCTAGAAAGAGTTGTGTGGTGATCTTTAATGGGTCTTTCTTGGTCCTTGATTCATAGAAGGTTCTTTTAGGGCTAAAGGTAGAGGCTTTCACCCTAAACAATGTGCTCAAACCTATTTATTATATGGATACCAAAATGTTATAATATGAATAAAATTTCAATTTGAATCATGTTTAAATACTTTATAAGAGTAATAAATTAAAAATGATTGTTTTTATTTAAAAATAAAATATTTTATTTAAAAAATATTAAAAATAAAAAATTATTTTGTTGGGATTATAGTGCAAAACCTCATAAATTAATATGGATGAATTATTTTGATAAATAAAACAAAAAATAAATAGTTGTGTTAAGGTATTTCCAAAATATTTAAATGTAAACTTGTTTTTGTTTATGGTGCAAATCTCCATAATTAAATCTTATTTGTACATGTTCATGTGATAAATAAGCTATGTTACCAGAAACGAGAAACGGGAAATGAAACGAGAACGGTACGAGAAACGAAGTTTCCAGGTTTCGCACTTATAAAAAATGAGGAGAGAGAAAAACAAAAAAATTGAATTAATTAAAATATATAAATTAAATATTGTGACAATTTACAGATTTTAGTACTGGACTTAGTTCGGCATTTCAAACTCCAAGCTCCAACCAGCTTCACCCAGTTAATTTTAGGCTCAGAGCAGAGTCCAGGTTCGTCCAACCGGAAATTGAAGAATGGAAAACAATTCACTGTAGGTTTAAAGCGGAAAACATAGTTCTTGCGAAATCATAAATTTACCTATTTTTACCTATTTTGCAAATGGATGCCTTTTAGATAGCAAAATTTACCTATTTTGGGAGAGGGTTTTCTTAGATCTAAAATTGCATCTTAAAAGTTTTTTCAAATAGACGGGACAAGCCAATCAACATGGTGGATCGCTTGTTTGGGTGGGCACTTCGATTTTTAGTATTTACTTGATCAGTCTACATTTCCTTGTATCTTTTTACTGTTACCAACTACCTGCTTACTTTATCATGTCCCAAACAGCAGGCAGCCGACCTTCACTGACCTTAGAGCTCTTGAATTAACTGACCGCCTTCCTCGAGACAACATGAACAGATAATATAGGTAACAGACCTACCCTATAACTTGCTTTCAGAGATACTTGGAACTTCAGCTGAAATCCTAGGAGAGAGAGGGAGTGCTGAGGTACCAGTCCTCTTGCAATAGCAAGATCTCAACTCTACTTGCCGCACTACCAATCAAAAATCTAAAAATTAAACCCTGAAATTAACAAGTTCCAAAAAATCAGAAATTCGTTTTTTATAAAACGCTTGGAGAAACGTTCCGTTTTTTAAGAAGCGGATTTTTCACTGCAGAAACGAAATCGGCCGTAGAAAACGGCGTTTTCCGTCTCGTTCACGTTTCTATAACGTTTTCTGTGAGAAACTTAGACCATGGTCACTTTTCTGGTAACATAGTAAATAAGTACTTACCACCACTTCATAGTACTTGCCAAAGTGACATTTCTTTTAAAATAAATGTCATGAAACTTTATTTCTAAAAAGCTTAATAAACATTAATACCATCTTAACACCACAAAATATAAGTGGAACTAATAGACGACCTTAACACCACAAAAGGTAAGAGATGATATTTCCATAAAAAATTAATAAATAATGTTAATACCACTACCTAAACACCTCAAAATATATGTGGAAAAGAACATCGTTCATTTTCTTAGTGTTTATTCTTAAGAAGCAATGTCTCTGTATGATAATGTTTTTATAAAAGAGTTTTCTTGGTTGAGCGTTATTATTTGTCGATAAAAACATGCAGTTATGAAATCTGATCATTAGTTTCATGGGAGAGTTAAACAAATTGAAACGTAATTCGAAACCTGCCTGGTTCTCAACTAATATTCTCAAATCCATTGAAGGAGTTTACAATGAAACAAGTAGAAACAACATATAAACACCAATCATCTTACTTGGTTGAGTTCTAAACATGCCCCGTATTATTAATATTGCAAAATCCACGAAGCAGCGAGAGAGGCTTGTTCTGCGTTTTTAAAAACTGCCAGAAACGTCTTAGTTTACGGCTGTTCTTGTTAATAAAAACGGCCAATTCTGATCTATCATATTCTTTTTAAAACTATATTGATCTGATGCAGACTATATAACTTCCAAAACCTTTCGAACAATTATCTCTACGTAGAATCGTAGATAGCTAGTTGGTTTTTATGTTTGTTATCAATATTTAGTAATTTCTGCAGTCGACTAGTGGATCTAAACATTCTTCAATTTTACCTATAAGTAGAACGAGTGGTATCTCTATTGAGCGTTATATCATAGATATTGCAATAATTGTAGAAAACTAGCATTTGCAGCGAGACAATCGATCAATATATACAATATCAGAAATCTGAAAACAGCTGAAACCAATACAATATAACTTATCGGAACGAAATGCCAAAGTATACACCAAATATATCCGCAAAGGAATATCGAGTGACCAAAATACCTAATACCCAAGAACAATTGCATGGCAAACATGATAAAAAAACTTTCAGTGGCACCGTTGCTAAGAATGTTGAAATCATTGCATCAGAGATATGCTGCCGCTATTCTTCTCCGCACTAGTATACACATATTAAACGAACGCTCCCAATTGTTTCTTGATTACAATAATCTTTTCGGGAATAATTATTATTCTTTTCATTGCTGATAACCTAGCACTGATAATACTTCTGCATATGTTATTCTTTTCAATTGCTGATAATCTACCAAAAATATCACTTAAGCAAACCATATAGAATGAACTCCGGTGCCGTTGGACACGGCAAGAAATGCCAAGGTCCTCCTTCCGGCATGTTTTGTTTTGCTGAAAAATCACTGGCGTTTAATACCTGCGATGTGGAGTCTGAAAGCTGTCCTCCTACTACGTCCAGCATAACGTGGTCGTCACCATCATGATCAACTGTTGCTATCAAATTTGAAAGGCTGTGGACAACGATCATATCAGATGGATCTTGATTTTCTTCACTATTATTGTAAGAGCATATTGAATCCATTTCCATTGATTCGGAAGCTGGTAATTCATTTGTTCAACCGGGATCGTCTTCTTCTGCTCTAACAATATTCTTATATGAGAATTCGGGATGCCTGGAGAGTCTTTTCCTCGCTCCAAATTCTGTAAGTATACACCAGCGTTTCCGAGATTTGGGATTGTAAGGCGAAACAGAATATTCAACGCTGCTCTTACTAACGGACTCGGCATTTTGAGATTGCGGAGAGGACGCCGTGCATCGATTGTTGTGTTCAATGAAATTATTTTTGTTATTGTGATTGATCTCTTTGGTAACGGTATTATGAACCTTCATCATGCTGATTACATTCCTTGTAGCGATATTCACTGCAACTGCAAGGCCAATCACCTCAAAATAAAGGCAACGGCAAGAAGCAAAAATGCTAAGAAAGAAACACAAGATCGATAGAACAAGGTCATGGTCTTGACTGATAGAACGTCACAAAGAATTAGGGTTACAATAAACGAATCCAGGAATAAAGGAATTAGCATCATGGAGAATGTCACGAAGGAATTAGGGTTACAATAAACGAATCCAGGGATAAAGGAATTCGGATCATGGTCTTGACTGATAGCAACGTCACGAAGGAATTAGGGTTACAATAAACGAATCCAGGAATAAAGGAATTAGGGTCATGGTCTTTGCTGATAGAACGTCACGAAGGTATTACGGTTACGCGATCTTTTGCGTTGTTTCCATTAATATCCTTGTTTTTCTATGAGACGCAACTCTAATAAGACGATCCTCTCGGAGGTTACCTTTCTTATGTGTAAAGCTCGCTGGGATATGAACCTTTTACAATAGATCATTTCTAATTAGACAATTTTATGTTATCTATTTTCATGACTGACAATGGTGACCATATCAAAAAGATTAATTGTCTTGATGTGATAGTAAACACCAAGATATTAGGTATACACCAATTGCTCAAATTAAAATTTTTAAAGTCATTCGAAATATTTTTGTGATCCCATCTTTACATAAATAATAACATAAATAAATAAAAGTGATATACAATCTAATAAAAACGTATTATAAACCTTTAAGTTTATAAATAAAAGTGGTTACCGTGATATAATCTTTCCTATCAAACATATTTATTTCAATAACTTGAATTTTGTAATTTTAACAATTTTCTGATTTTTTATTTCAATTTTGACTGAATTTTAAATAATAGTAATTAAAAAAATATAATAAAATAATATACTCACGAAACTCCTTGTTAATGAAAACAATTTTTCTTTACGAGTTCCTAGCTAATAATCATGGAACTTTTTTTAATAGAAACTAGAAATTGTATTTTCATGTAAATAGAAGGAGTTAATTAAACTTCAGAGGATTTCAGAGGATTTGCATTTTTATGGTGGTTTTTTACTGAATTTTGCAATAGAGAAATCAATGAAATTGCTATTTTGGTTGATGAAATTCTTAACCGTCATTTCAACAATTTCAACTCTTATTCTTCTTTTTTTTTATAAACAAGAAATTGTATATACACAGAATGACAAAATAAGTCTATGAAGATTTTTGTTTGCCTTCGTTCTTGCTATGATAACTTGCTAAGATAAGAAGTTGCAAAATTTTCAAGTTCCTATGCCACTTCCTCTAACAATGTAAATTCTAATAAACTAGCTACCTAAATATAGGTAAAAATACATAACAACATATAGAAGATAACAAAATAAGGATAAAAACTTCGATCCGTCCAAATTTTTCTAAATTTCGTGAAGAGTCTCCTTCCATTGGAAAAAGGAGATCCCATTCCTCTTGTTACCAGTCTTGAGTTACTCCTGCTACCTATGTTTCATATATGTTATAGCCCTCTGAATATCCTCATGCCTTGAAGTGTGAAGCCTCTCCATATCTTGAAACATGCGCCTTGTGTCCTTGAACTCACCAACTTGAACCCGAGAGCTTCCCTTGATATCATCCATGAGGAAATCGATACTTGTTATATCAACAAATATTTTCTTGTTCTCCTCTAGAATGGATGAAGCGACCCCGAAAACACATCTCAACGTCTTCCTGTAGTCTTCCATGGTGTTTTTCAACTCCATAATCTCACCCAACATCTTCTCCATTACAATATCATCTGCAGGTGAAAGACTTATTTCCCTCTTGGCCCTTGAAAATTGTTGTTCTATTTTGTCTCCCATAAATATGCAAATGGTTAAGGAAAGAGCATCTTGACTTTTTCCAGATTTGAAAAGCTCAAATGCGTGTGAGGGATATCCCATACCCATGTGCCTGCTCTCCATCAGGGTATTCATGTAGGTTCCTCTGCAAATCAATCGAACAAGAGTGGCGAAGGGGAATGAGCAAGGATAGGATCCTGTAATGCTCATAACACTCCACCTGATCGGCCTTCCATCTCTTACAAAGCAACATACTCATTCCGCTATAGACTCTATCATCCGGTCCCTGAAAATGGAGTCCAGGTTGGGTCGGACCCTCCTTTGATGAACACGAACACGAGGCATATACTTCTTATTCCATTCGATGTATAGATAAGGAACCAACTGCCTATGATTGGAAACATGAAATCCATTTGAAGAAGGAGCTTGAATTATTAATCAAAATGTCATGTTGCCTTACCTTGGCACCTTTATTGGAATTTACATATAAGTTTTCTTGTTTTTCGCATGCTTGACGTGGAAGAATTGGACCTTTAGGATATGAAGTATATAATACAAAATTATCTTTTGAATTGTTTCCAACTACACCATGAAAGGATTTGGATATACCTCTTTTCAATTAGAATCCAATTACTTACTACACCTGGTCTCCATCTCTGCCTAAGAGTACAAGCGATATAAAGCTACATTTGCAAATGGAAATGTGTTTGCATGGCACAAGAATTATAGCATGAACACAACAAAAGTGATTGGTGTAAGGGAGGAGAGATTGTCTCAATTGAGCACCTTACTAACTAAATCTTTAGTTCATAATTCCTTCAACATAAACGAGCTATGGCACAAAATATTAGCTCACCTAAACTGTTAAGCTCTCCGAGCATTAAGGAACATGGTGACAGGTCTACCACTGATTCATGTAGACCATGATGGTATATGTAGAGAATGTGCACTTGGTAAGAATACTAAGGGTTCCTTTCCAAAAAGTGAAAGTAGATCCAAGGGAAGATTAGATCTAGTCCACTCTACAGATCCCTGATTGTTACTTCATTGGGTGGTTAAAACTACTTTGTAACACTTATTGATGACCACTCACAAAAGACATGTATATACTTTCTCAAGACCAAGGAATTACTTAGCAAGTTCAAAGAATTCAAAGCACAAGTCGAGAAACCGTGAGGAAGAACGATTAAGATCAAGAGATTACACAATGGTGGAGAATATACCTCTACAGAATTCAATGATTTATGGAAGAAAGCAAGAGTTAAGAGGGAGCTCGCAATTCCCTACAACCCTCAACAAAATGGGGCTGCAGAAAGATAGAAGAGAACAGTTATGGAGGATTCCAGGTCCGTGATACATCATCATATTCTACCAATGTTCTTATAGGAAGAAGCATCCAAAACAGATGTTTATGTACAAATCAGATTCCTTGACATCAAAAGACTCTTTCACGGGAGTGAAGCCAGAAGTGGTCCACATTTGTATCTTTGGTTGTCTAGTCTACATTCATGTTTCCAAGGATAAAATTATGAAGCTAGAACCTTCAGGAAAGAATGGAACATTCATGGGATACAATGAGTCTTCAAAGGCTTACAAAATATACATCCCTGGATTAGATTGAAGTAAGTAGGGATGTGAACTTTGAAGAAGAGATGGCTATCCAGAAAGGAAGACGATCAAATATGGAGATTGATTATGATGAATACATGAGATCATCTCCCCCATTAGTAGTTAAGAGTGAGTTTGAAGAAAAGAATGACTTGATCGATTCCATTAATTTAGTTGAGCCAGTTGATGCTCCCACATATATGGCAATAAGCTAAAAAAGGCCTAAATGTGCACACCAAACATTGTAGGATGTAGAGGAGCATGAAGCTCCACATAAAACTTATTAGGAAAGAAAAAGACCTCAAATATTCTCGAGTTATGTAGCATTGATGAGTCACATCATTGACTTAGAACCTACCTCAAATGAAGAAGCATCGAGACACCAAGTTTTGAAGAATATGATGATAGAGGAATTCCAGTCCATCATGAAGAATGACATATGGGAGGATGTACCGAGACCCGATGGAAAGTCAGTAGTGACTTCCAAATGGATTTTCAAGATTAAACACAAAGAATATGGTAATGTGGAAAAACAGAAGGACATATTTGTTTCCAGAGAATTCTCTCATAAAGAGGGAATTGAATATGATGAAACATTGGCTAATGTGACTTGATATACTTCCATCAAAACCATTATCTCCATTGCTTGAGCTATGGGATGGAAGCTGCATTAGATGGATGTAAAGAGCACCTTCCTCAATGGTGTTATCAAGGAAGAAGTTTACATTGAACAACTAGAAGGGTTTTTTTTCCATGGAAAAGAGTCTCACATATGTAAACTGAAAAATACATTGTATGGACTAAAGCAAGCACCTCATGCTTGGTATGGATGGATAGACAGATAGCTAGTAAACTTGAGATTCACCAAGAGTGATGTAGATCCCAATCTTTACTACAAGATTGTGGATAATGAGACACTTATTTTAGTTATGTATGTGGATGACTTGTTTCTCATAGGTAATGAAAAAATTATTGAATGATGTAAGAAGAAGCTTTCCTTTGAGTTTGAAATGAAGGACCTTGGATTGATGCATTACTTCTTGGTACTATAATTATGGCATACGTATAAGCAAATTTTAATAAGTCATGGAAAATACCTTAGTGATATTTTGAAGAGATTTGGGATGTTGGACTGCAAATCCATGGCTACTCCAATGGATGCAAATATGAGGAAGTTGAGGGAATCTACTTCATATTCTTATATGATTGATCCCACCATGTATTTCAAGTTGATTGGATCTCTAATGTATCTCACAAACACTAGACTAGATATATGTTTTTCTATAAACACTCTCATCGAGCTTATGAGTGATCCAATGTAGATTCACTTGGTTACTGCAAAACATGGTTGTAGATACGTACGTGGAACTATGTGATATGGAATAATATATGCTTCAGGATGCAATTTGACATTGCAAGTATTTTTCAACTCAAATTGGGTCAAATGTGTTACAAACATGAAGAGTACTTCTGAATGTTGCTTCAATTTGGATTCTACGGTAGTTTCTTGGTCTAACAAGAGAAATAAATTAGTAGCACTCATCACTGTAGAGGCTGAGTATCTAGATTCCAGTACAACAGTCTAAGAAGAAGTATGGCTTCGAAAAATCCTTGCAGGATTATTTGGTCAGATTTGAGGACCAAGTGTGATTCACTGCACGATAATCATATTTGTATACAGATGTGAATGAATCCTGTATTTTAGGATAAGATGAAGCATATAGAGATTTTTTATCACTACATCCATGATATGGTGATGAAAGGTGTGGTCGAATTACAATACGTTCCAATAGATGACCAAACTGCATATATTCTTACCAAGCCTCTTCTTAGGACAAAGTTTGACTACTTTCGCAAAAGACTTGGAGTAGAATAAAATGTATCCCTCGTGGAAAGGGAAAGTTAAGATAGCCATCTACATTGATTTCACACTTGTGCCTCTGCTCATTCCAAATCTCATCTTGGTACATTGGGAGAAATGCCATCAAAATTGTGAGATGGTAAAGTAGCAGATGGTCGTGTACACTCATGATCCCTACTCATTTTGGTTCTCAACCTCGTATGGGAGGAATCCTATCGACAGTAGAAGCAAACATGTAGTAGATGGTCATGTACACTTGTGGCCTCTACTCGGCCTTGTTCTCAGCATGGTATGGGAGAAATCCCATTAGCATATTGAGACGGGAAGGCATTAGAGGGTTGTGTGTACTCATGGCTACTAATCGTTATGGTTCTTAACCTTGTGTGAGAGAAATTCCATCGACGGTAGAGATGAAAAGGTAGTATATGGCCTTGTACATTGGTGACCTCTATTTTCCCTTGTTCTCAGCCTGGTGTGGGAGAAATCCCATCAATACATGAGAGGAATAGGTAGTAGATAGCCTTTTGAAGCATGTCTAGGTTATATGTTAGAGACGGAGTTGTAATAGATGAGATATTGATTTTTGTACGCTCCCATGGAGTGTGTAGAGTTGTAGAATTGATGGATCTACCAATGGACTGAGTGGATCAAATACTTAATGACACCTCTCGATGGATGGAAAATGTGTTGACAACCTTCAATATGTATAGAGATGATCGAGATAAATGATACGCAAAAAAGAGATCTAGGTGTTTGTGATTTTGATGATGATCATATCTAAAGAATATCTTCCTTGTTGAGAGGGAGTGCTGGAATTTGTGCAACTTGAGAAGTTATTCTTATTGTACTTGTATTGTATTTCCTTGTACCTCCTACGAAAGATTATGCTGATGTAATTACTAATGAAAACCTTATAAATAATTGATGTAACCCGTGGGGAAGATCAAACAAAGAAATTAATAAAATAAATAATATTTTTGTATTTCACCAAAGTAGGTCAGCCTAGTGAGTTAGACAAGTCTAGAGTGTTAGGGTAAAAGTCAATTTTTGTAATGTGTATAAATAGAAGGAAAGTGACTCATTTAGTTACTCATCTAAAACAAGCAAGCTCACTCTCTCCTCGAGAAGGAGTGTTTTTTTGTGGTTTTATCTTGGAGAGACTTTTCTCTCTCCATCTATCTTCTACTTTGTTCTTAGAAGTTATCATCTTTATACGAAGGTTGCTCGGTTTTTAGTGACCCGGTTTCCGAGGATAAACTCGTGTTTTTTGTTTTTTCTAAAAATCCTATTTTTGTTTTTTTCTAAAAATCCTATTTTTGGGCCGAGAGGCGCTTTAAAGCCCAATATGCGGGAGATCTTTTAACCTGATGTAATGTTAGTAACGTTACATAGATGTCGGCCATAAAAAATAAATTTTTTAATTATCTTTCAAAATAAATATGGGCTACAAAAACAACTTAATGTGGGGGAGATGTTGTAATATTCCTACCTAAAAAATAAATAAAAAATAGAAAATGTAATTATCGGACACAACACAATATGAGGGAGATGTTGTAATGTTTCTACTTAACAAAATAATAAAAAATAAAAAATTGAATTATCCGGAAAAAAATTGTTGGTCCTGCACATGGTTTTAAAACCATGTGCAAGACCTCCTAAACATCCCATGGTTTTATAGTACATGGTTTAGGAGGGCCTTACAAATGGGTTTAAAGCCATGTGCAAGGCCTTCTAAAGAACCCATGATTTTATTGTACATGGTTTACGAGGTAGCTGCAAATGGTTTTAATACCATGTGCAAGGGCTACTAAACAACCCATGATTTTAGGAGGGCCTTGAACATGGTTTTAAAACTATGTATGGGGAGATGTTATAATGTTCTTTCTTAACAAAATAAAAAATATTAGATATCAGCCATAAATATTATTAATAAAAATATTATATGTGGACCTTAAATAAAAAGATGTGTTTTTTTTGTCTGAATCACACTAATAGTTAAGTGCAATACTTTAGAAGATATTTGCACCTCCAAAGATTTGATCCACCTATACTCTTACAATCTTGTAAAAATATAACAATGAAATGCAACATGGAATTCCTTTAATGAAGAGATGCTTATTGTTTATTTGTAGTTAAGTTATACTGTTACAATCTTGAAAAAAAATAACAATGAAAAACAACATGGAATTCCTTTAATGATGAAATGCTTAAGGGAGGAAATTATGTGCAACATTCTTGAACCTCCCATTCTAGTGAATACGGAAACATATTGAACAAGATATCTTCATGAATGATGCCCATCCTACACATATTTTCATGAAAGTCCAACAAGTGCTCACCAAGATTGATCATACTCTTTTCTTCCAAACTCTGGAGGGAAATGTTCCCATACTTCTCTATGAGATACAAAATTTTGAAATTCGGGTATATTAGAGAAGTCACAAAATGCATACCTTCATGCCAAGTTAGCTTCAATTGCATTTGAAGATCAAAACTAAAAGAAATAGCAACAACTCTGTCCTTCGTGGAGTCACTTCGTGAAGTATTGCAGTCCAAACTATGTACCCAGCCTTTGTTCACCACCAAAGACTGATCTATTCAATGTCATATAGCCGAGGGAAGATTCCTTCATTTATTTTCTCATGCGAGAAGATGTTTGTCCTAAAATTTGCACTTAACTTCTAGAACAGAGAGCTTAGTCATTTGAAATTGGAGGATCGGATTGGGTTGGTAAGTGGATCAAACAACGCCAAATGAGAAAGGAAGCGGGAAACAAGCTAATTACATATCGATGATATGTCATTGGGCATGCTCGAGTTCTTAATCAAAGGCAATCGAGTTAGATACCATTTGAAGGTGGAAAAAAAAACAAATGTGAAATACTCAAGCACGTCTAACAGATCATATCTGAATATCTCAAGGATAAAACATTCAGTAGACAGAAGTACCTTTTAAGAATGGGAGAAAACTTGAAAAAAACATATAGCCTAAATGGATAATCATAAAAAATATTTTCCAAATTTTTAGAAATTTTTGAAAATCAACAATTTACATTCATTCAAATAAGAAAACCAAACCATCAATAACAAAAGACTCTCACTCTTATATCAAACTCTCAAGAATCCTTGATTATAAAACATTACAAAGACAACCACCCATATTGTTTACAATAATTCATTCAAATTACTATGCTAGAACCGTTTCTCGGACCTCCATATTGTACCTTTTTTTTCTTTAAAATGATATGCTTTTATACAGAAAATACAAAGAAGAAGCCATTGCCCGCATTTGGGAATGGATTCTATCCAAAAATAAATGACATCCAAGTTTAATCACAAAAAATCTGAAAAAACTTTGTTTAACTGCAAGTTGATCCTTCGATTCTCGGACCTCCATATTGCACCTTTTTTCTTTCTTTAAAATGATAACCTTTTATATAGAAAATACAAAGAACAAGCTATTGTCAGCATTTGGAAATGGGTTCTATCCAAAAATAAATGACATCCAAGTTTAATCTCAAATAATCTGGAAAAGCTTTGTTTAACTGAAAGTTGATCCTTCGATTCTTGGTCCAATACCCAATAAAGCTGATTCTAGGTGTTAATTGGTTTCGTGGAAATTTGGAACTACCATATCAATCCTATACTTGAAAATTTCATCCTTAAATGCTCTTTCTCTTGTAGAAATAACCATCTTTTCTTAAATGCTTTGATGATGATATAAAGTGTTGGACCTTGGAGAAGATTCTTTTGACTAGCCTTTAACTCTTTCAACCATTACTTTAATAATACTTTGGATCGTTATCAACTCCAAATTTTGATGCTAGATGTCCTGAAAATCTAGGAAAGTTTTCTCATATGTTGCCATCTAATCCGAAATATAATTGTTGTCCTCTGGTTTCGAATACTTTGTTGATGAATTCAATATCATCAATGTTTTCCATTCCAAACTAAATGCGCCACTCTTCAAGGAAAATGAAGCATTTCTGAAAAAGTTACCTTTAACAGTTAGATGCTTTCATGAACACTTGTCTTTTGGAACTCTCACCGACATCATACTCAGCACGACACTTCGTATTTGGCAGCTTTGATACATTATGAACTGAGATCTGTGAGCTCTCTTTTGGTGTCATATCCTAAATAGGCAAAAGAGACTATGTTTTATATGTTTATAAAGCATGGGATTTTGAGACATGTATGAGGCTTAGTGCATAAGACTTCGCTCATTAAAGCTTGACACTTCAGTGTAGGCGTCAGTATTTAGATGGTTGAAAGATTGGTGTGCTAAGACTATAAATAGGAGATGGAATTTTAGATCTATTTTTATATGACCAGCATCGATTTGTATAAAAGGGTTATTTGCAATAATTCATTTTATTTATTTTCAATAGAATTAACATTTAACATATTATAGAGTTATTATTCAAAAAGAAAGGTCATTTTATTAAAAGGAACATAGATTCATGTGAATTCTAAATGATTTAAATTTAATTTAACTCTCTATGTTATTTTAATAATATTTTATTATTTTTTATAAAAGACATCGTATAAAAAAAGTTATATATCTCTTCCATCTAGAAAATGCACTTCTTGGATGCAATAATAATTTTTAAATTAAAAATCATAATTTTCAAATTAACAACAAAATAACACATAAAATAAGAATTTGAGAAAATAAGAGTTACTAAGTAAAGTCTAATAAAACAGAAAACAGTCTAAAAAATAAATAACCAGGCCAAAGACACATTCAGAATAAGAACCGTTCATGATAAAAGTTTAAAGCGATAAAACATTGACCATATTGACAATAAAACAGTCATAACTTTTAGACAGCAATAATGTAGATCCCTCTCTACATACACCCTGCCCCCATTTAAAAACACTTAACACATGATAAATCTATATTAATTCATTTTTTATTTTAAATTAATTAAGACCTACATCCTGTATTTTAAAACCATTACTCTGTTATTTTGTTAAAATAACGCTTGTAATTTGTAAGTTGATCTGACAAACGACAAATTACAAATATATATAAACCAATCCGATCGACAGATATTTATTCAAGAAAAGTACGCATTCTGATTCTCTTGAAAGCATCGGAGCAAATTTGATAATCTATAAATTACAAATATATGCAAAGCAATCTGACCGACTGATATTCAATAGATACGCTGCTTCTATTGTTACATATACTACATGTAAATGTATGAAGTAACGCGCGAAGACGTTTCTTGAAGCTATAAGAGTAGATTCTCAATTACTGGTCCACTGGTTTTAAAATATCACTTAAGCAAACCAAATAGCATGAACTCCGTTGCTGGCTCTTGGGCATGGCACGAAGTACCAAGATCCTCCTTCGGGGCTGTTCTCGTTTGGAGGAAAACCGATGGTGTTTAATCCTGTAAATGAGGAATCTGCGTCCACCATGACATGGTCACTATCATCCTCATCATTAATTGATGGGCTGTTTACAATCACCATATCAGTGGGATCTCGATCTTGATCTTCTTGATTACTGTAACAGACTGGATCCATATCCATAGATTCTACAGATGTTGTTGATTCAGTAGCTTCTTGGCCTGGGTTTTCTAATTGCCTACTAACAATATTGTTTTCTACGTGACGTGAGAATTCTGGATGCTTCGATAGTCTCTTCCTCGCTCGGCAGTCTTTAATAAGGCGACAGCGTTTCAGGGATCTGGGACTGGATGACGAAGGAACTGAGTAAATAACGCTCTTTATGACATAATCGGGATCAAGAACAGAAAGACGAGATGGCGGTGTCGATTCAAGAACAGAAAGGGGAGATGGCGGTGTCGATTCAAGAACAGAAAAACGAGATGGCGGTGTCGATTCAAGAACAGAAAGACGAGATGGCGGTGTCGATGGTGAGCATCCGTTTAAGTTTTCAAAGAAATTCTTAGAACGCTGTTTCCGATCATAATCAGGACTTATTTCATTTGAAAAGACGTTGTGACCATTCATGATGCTGAGACTTTAACAGGGTTCAATCTCCTTTGCCGACCAATCTGCGTCTCCTCTGCAACGGCAAGAGCAAGAAGTGATTAGAAAGAAAAATTAATGAGTTAAAAGACAAGATTAAATATTAACTGAAAGAACATACAAGGTTTTTTAGGTTTACCTGCTTGCCCTCTTTCGTTTTCATGAATGTGAACCCCTGCTTCGGAGCAGATTAATGTAGCAGACGCGTACAATATACAGAAACCAGATCCATGTTTTGCATGGAAGCCATTATCCCCAACTTTCACATTCGCCTCCCTCGCGGTTCTTCAAATGGAGACGCTTCTCGTACGAAAGATATGAGTCGTGAATATGAATTATATGATGCACAAATAAGCAACTACTATCCGTTGAACGGGTGGCAAAATAAATTACGGTGTATAGAGCTATAAGGTGTAGGTAGATTAGTATTAATGTTTCTGTCATTAATATAAAATTATTTATTCATTCCACATCATTGGGAATTTGGAGTAATTATTTAAGATATTTTTAATTTTATTTTGCGTATAAGATTTTTTTCCAATTAATCTTATAAAAAACATTTTATTTCAATAAAATAATATTTAATTTATTATATATATATATATGAGCATATCAGCTCTTTTGGTTAGATTTTAGGTGTCTTTTCTTAGCTTATTTCCAACTGAAATTGAACACCAACCCTTTACTTTTAGATTTTTTAAAGTTTTTTATTAACTACCTCACTCCTACATCTTAAGTGAATGTCAATTTAATAATTTCACTTTATTATTTATAAATATTTTAACTAATAACAAAATTACCTATTTATAAAATAGAATATTTTTAATGTGGAAAAATAATTAAATCATTTATTTTAAGTATGTTTTCATTTAAATTCCCTTGATGAAAATGTTTTGTTTTTTTGTTTTAATTTATTTATTTTAGTTCCTTTTTTCACTACTAGGTGATAAGAACATAACACTAGAACAATGTAGTAACTATGGAGTTGATATGACAATCATAGAATTTTATCTTTTCATTAGGTTGATATGTATTATGCACTACTAAAACCATGTAGATATCTGTTGAAAGATTGGGATTGGCTCATTACCAAAGTGGAAAAGAGAATTAAGAACTCGAGTTTTAGATGGTTATCCAAAGGCGGAAAACTTATTTTGGTTAAGGCTGTTCTTGAGGCCATTCCAATTTACTGGATGCATTTTTGGATACCTGTGGGAATTCTTGAAAGAATCAGAAAGTTATGTTTCAAATTCTTATGGTCTGGTAGTGGAGAGGCTTTTGGACTACCATGGTCTTCATGGAAGGATCTGGCCAATCCCAAGTCTTTGGGAGGCTGGGGTCTGAAAATACCTGCCTTTTTTGCAAAATCCCTTGCTGCTAAGAATGTGTGGAATTTGATTAATGGCACAGGATTTTGGGTGCACATTGCTATCCAGAAGTACATTTCATCCTTTTCTTTACTTGACTCGATAAGGAGCGATGTAAAAAAAAAAAAGGCATTTCCATTTGTTGGAAAGCAGTACTTTGGTCATTTGATCTCATTGGACAGTCACTTGTGTGGAGAATAAGGACTGGTACTGAGGTACATATTGGTATTGACCCATGGCTTGGATGCAAATGGAGACATAATTTACCAGTGTCCATGATTGTTAAACTTCATAATGAAGGTTATTTTGTCTTAAAAGATATTGCTTGTATTGGGACAACTTTACTACACGAGCAGGGTTGGCTGAATGCTAATCTCCTTGGTTTTGATGAGAAGGAAATAATTATCTGGAATTCTTATGTTGCACTGTTGACAACTAGCCATGTTCGTATTTCAACTGATTTGGAGCTTGTCTAAAACTGGCAAGTATACTCCCAAAGATGGATACTTTCATCTTATTCATTCTAGAAATGAGATGGAATGTTTTTGGTGGTGGAAATGGCTTTGGAAACTTCAGTGTCCACTTAAATCAAAATTATATTGCTGGTTTTTGTTTTCAAGGAAAGCATTAACTTGGGACAATTTATGTCGAAAAGGTAGAGAAGGTCCTAGCATGTGTTATCTTTGCAATATGGATTTTGAAACTAATGCTCATATTGGTTTAGAGTGCTCTTTCACTAGGAGGGTTTGGTGTAAAATTGAGGTTAAGTTAAGATATAACAATTTTTGGAATGGAATAACTATACTGGATTGTGTTCAGAACTGGGTTCTGCATGCTGAGGCCAGGTGTAGATCCTTACATGTTATTGTTTCTTGGTTTATATGGAAGGCTCGGAATCAATGTTGTTTTGAAGATATTCAACCTAAGTATTATTTGGTCACGTCTTTATGTTTGGTTTTACTGAATGCATATCCCTTGGATAGCAAAGTTGTGAATTTAAGGATGGTTGTTATGGAACAAATTAACAAATCAACTCCTTGGGGGTTCTTTGATGGTTCAGCAGCTGGAATCCCTCAGATTTGTGGGGAAGGGGGCATTCTCTATATATCTGATGAGCACTATTTTGCTTTCTCTGCTGGTTTGGGGCTGGGAACCAATAATTATGCTAAACTTTTAGCTTTAAAATTGCTCATCATTTTGGCTTTAAAGCAAGGTGTTCAATCTTTGCAGATTTTTGGGGATTCTCAGTTGGTGATCATTTGGGAAACTGGTAAGTTCAAGATCAATAATATTGATCTTAATCAGGTCCTTCAGGAGGTGATTAGAATATCTAATTTTCTTTTCAAAGTCTATTACAAGCATATTTACCGGGAACATAATACTAAAGCTGATGCATTAGCTAATGCAGGTGCTAACATGATTGAAGGCCACTAGAAAATATTGGAATATAGAGGAGCTGATACTTATGAAACTTTTCAGATTTTTTAGTTTTTTTTCTCTGTCTAGAGGAGGGGTTTTCAGAAGACTATGGAATATCAGTGCACTTCATAGATCCATCTGTTTTTCTTGACAGTTAATGATGTTTTTTTTACTATGTTTTGAGTCCATTTATTGATGCTAGTTTTTGGACAATACTCTTGGGACATATAAGTTCTTATTGAGCAGTGTGGACAGTGACAGTTTCATATAGATTTTCTAGACAGGCTCATATTGATGGTTTTTGTATATGGTTACAGTTATATCACAGTTTATATGATAGTCATAAGTTTTTGTTTGACAGTTTTTTGAATGCTTTTTATATAAAAACTGAATTAGATGATATACAAATCTATCATAGTTTTTGATGCATGCCAATTGGTTGTAATGAATAGGTTTTTACTACTTTCTTTTTGAAGGTAGTGTAACTATCTATTGAATATGTGGCATGATATAATTTGATTTTCAAATCAAATATTACCTATTCTAACAAGTATTTTTTGTGTTGTACATTTTGAGGAAATGGACACTTATCTAATAATGATAGTGGTCTATTTAATGAATGTAACTTTTTAATAAAGTTACGATTTTTTTCTGTGGAAAAAAAATGTATTATGCACTACATTTGAATATATTGTGTGTCCTTTTAAATGTAACATGCATATCTCGCATAGTATCATATATAGAGCAAGGTGTTTGTATTTCAAATCCTAGTTCCCCTACTAAGAACCTTTTTGTATTTTTTAAGATTTTTTTCAAGATTTTATAAAAATGCTAGTCGAAATATCACAACCTTTGCAATAATTTTCTATAGAGCAAGTGCCTAGATTTATAATACCCATATGTAATTTCATTCACATTTATTCTACATAGAATGGAGGGTCTTCATGCTCCCTTTTACTCATTTCTCCACACAAGCGTTACAATTATAAGTATAACCAATTTCAAGTCCCATGTACTTGTAAGAAGGTTCAACTCTCTCCAATTTGGCGTCATTAAATGTTGTTGTTATATATCATTTTCACAAGTGTTTTCTATCATTACCTTTGTTTTTTACATTAACTTTTGTTTCAAACAACTAATTTTTTCTTAAAGTAATCAAATTCTGTTTGGAGACACTCTTTGGGATTTGAAAATAATACAACATCATCTACATAAAACAACAACATAACGTAACCTTTTATGTTTTTTTTTTATGATAGATCTGCATTATGCGGGAATCTATCATAAATCAACAACATAACATAACCTAGTGTGCACAAGACACATGCAGTGAGAGTTGTGAGCATG
Source organism: Pseudotsuga menziesii (assembly GCA_001517045.1). NCBI lineage: Eukaryota > Viridiplantae > Streptophyta > Pinopsida > Pinales > Pinaceae > Pseudotsuga > Pseudotsuga menziesii. The sequence continues at coordinate 349,341 of LPNX010207193.1, read as the reverse complement.
TATATGAGCAATCCAAGTAAAGAGCATTGGAGGGAAGTACAATGGATTCTCAGCTATTTGAAAGGTACCACTTCTCATGCATTATGTTTTGGAAGTTCAGACACTCCTCTACAACAATATGTTGACGCAGATATGGGAGGTGATGAAGACAATAGGAAGAACACCACATGGTATGTTTTTATTGTAGGTAGGATAAAAGTAAGTTGGATTTGGAAACTGCACAACGTTATTGCACTTTAAACAATGGAAGCATAGTATGTTTCTTCTACAGAGGCTAATAAAGAGATGATTTGGTTGTAGAGGCTTATGGCAGAATTGGGTAAGAAGCGAGAGAATAGCAGGTTGTAGAGTGATAACTAGAGTGCCATTCATCTTGCAAGGAAGACATCCTTCCATTATAAGACTAAACATATACATATTAAGTACCATTTTATAAGTTATGTTCTGGAAGATGAACTCTTAAGTTCGAAAAGATACATACTATCCAAAATCCTGCAGACATGTTGAAAAATTTAGTAACCAAAGAGAAACTCATTTCCTTCTTGGTTTTTTTTTCCTTCAACTTTGAAGGTGAAGATGATAAATTTTCCAGGTCCAAGGTTGAGAGCATAGTCCATCAAGTGCAACAAAGGTGGAGTTGTTGTGATCAGTTTCTAAGTGGCATATTATCTGTTATGGAGCCTGATATTCCTAATTTAGAGATGTTATTTCTAGTCATGTTTGTACCAAAGTTTTAATGTACACTCATCGTAGCAGCAGGTGTAGGGGCACATCGTTCCCCTACGAGGATCTAGGGGGACCATCCCCTCGGCTACAGTGGGGGATCAGGGGCAAAGCACTCAAAATAATTTTTTGGGATGTTTGTTGGCCAACAGTTTACGATCCTGTGGTATTGGAAGACCCATGGTATTTTACCGTTGTAATTCCACTACAAAAGGAAAGCATTGTAATAAGGTTATGTGTTGTATTGTAGCATTGTAAAAACAATCTTTGTGATTGTGTCAGGGAGACTATGAGAGAGTGAAGAGGAAGTGCAGAGGGTGTACTAGAGGTTGTATCCCTTCATTTTGTTGAATGACATTGTAATAAATGGCTCAAAATTTATGTGTGGACGTATCCCATCTTGGGTGAACCACATTATATTGGTGTCTCTTTTGTAATGTGTTTATTTGTTTAATATTTGCATCTTGTTTATTGTTATTGCTATGTGATCCTATTTTTCTAACACATAACATGAAAAAAAACAATATAATTAGACAATCAAATATAACAGTAGCAAAATGATATATCAATATGTAAATGATGAAATAAAAAATGTGCATATCACTCTCCTCTTTCATCACCCTCATTTTCTTCCTCATTTGGAATTGTAACACTATTGTTCTCAAAAACATGTTGAGATCTATTGTTGTAGCTTAATATGAACCACCAATATCTATCCAATACATTTGGGTAAAATAACACTCAGTTGTATTGTTTTGGGAAAACATAAGGTTCCTTACATTCACCCCACATCTTTCTATAGTTTATACATATCAACCCACTATCATGATCTTCCTTTTGGTTATTCCTATCGAATGTCTCCCACCACCTACACCTAAAAATAACACATTGGAAATATGATAAGTCCACTTCAATGATATATTGTATATTTTCAACATAACCCAACATCCCTCCTATGAGGTTTTGATCACGGTGGCTAGCACGACTAGATTGGTCGACTCGACTTACACTTCACAATCTTGTGTAGCATGTCCATCATCAACATACTCGGTGAAAAAATGATCTCCATAATCCCACATACATGGGAACGAATGCACATGTCTGAAAAGTTAACAAATGATGGTTTAGTATGTCTAATAACCCAATCATTAATATATTAAATATAGATGTTACAATTCAAAGTTGCATTATAATGTTAGAAATGTACATAAATACTTTATTGCTGAGTTGTTGCACCTGATCTCAATTTTTAGTGCATCCTCCTATTTAGGAGGGTAACAACCAAATGCACCATATTTCTCCCTAACTTGGTCTGCAACCCAACTATTGGGACAAATCATTGGCATATTTTCTTTTAAATGATCTAGAAAAGCTATGCTTATATCTAGTGCAAATTCCTGAATTCTTTTATTTCAATGTCCCATTTCCTGCTCCCCTTCATACGATGCAACCCACAACTCTGTTTCCTTTGCCTTGTAAAAAATGAATTTATTGATGCATCAATTTTTGAATTTTTTCTTGTATTCATAGAAACAAAACCACATTCAATACGTATGGGATGAAATATAGATTTTAAATTTTGTTGTGAAAAGTTACTATGTGGAAATGTGAAGATCAAAATATAAGTGACGTTTACTCCTTATGAAGTTCCTTTTTCCTTTTATTTCGAGTAACGCCCATTACCTTTTGTCCTCATCACGTTCATAATCTCAAATCACTTCGCCTAGTGTTTCTTCGATTTGCTTGTTGTAATCACTTGCATAATAAAACCACTCACATACTATGTACCCATTTACCATAGACCTCTCAGGATTTCCCATCTGTTGAAAAAATCCTTTCAACTTTTTCATGTACCTATCCATGAAGAAAATCGAGTGACATGAGACCACCCTGAGTAATTCAACTTATTCAACTAGGTAAATTAGATGATGAATTTTCAAGTCCATGAAATCAATGGAAGTTCCTTCTCAAACATACAAACAATCTTTGATAACTCTTGATGCCACCGGGGAATTCTAGCAATGTAAATCTCCTGTTTTGTGATCCACTATACAAATTTAGATAGTCTAGATACGGCATTTCACAGGTCATCCAGAAAGTTGTGGTTCACTCAACCGAAAACAAACAATAGATAATGACACTACGATGTAAACATAAACAATTAATTTCACTCAACTTGTGTGGTAAAAGATTTAAAAGAATAATAATAACATTTTTTGAACATTAAACGTACCCTTATAAGGTTTATATGGTCATGTGATTTCAAACCTATTAACATTTTGTCTGTAGTAAAGAGTGCCGTAAAGAGGATCCATAACCATAAGATGCCTTCATGCCCAATATAAATTTCTTTGCCAAATTAAGATCTTCTTTATTAAAAATCCATGGGACATTGCATTTTTTAAATGTAAAAAGAGTGTCCATCCTCTCCTCTATTTTCTTGTCTTGGACAATGCTTCTTTTTCGTATTTGAATAAATAATATCTTTCTTGATTTTAAACTTGTCACTATTTTTGGATGATATGTATTGCCACAAAAAACATGAAATATTTTTAAATATATGCATGGTGTATAGTAAGTGGGAAATCTTAAGATGCTCCTAACATGGGAAATCATAAAATATTGATTTCCTTTCTGTCCCTTTGGGAATTTTCTCATCATAGGCGTCGAAGAATTCCGGATCATCGAACATAAGTTCTCCATTTGAATCAAACATCTATGTGATTTCCTTCTCCTTCTCTTTGTCATATTCCCTAAGCTAGTCATCTGGTGTCGTTATTTCAGGTGTGGGTTCTCTCTAGTTTACCATTGAAAGAAGACATTTTTCTTATATAAGAGTGGTTTTTTGGGAAAATATCCTAGATAATTAATACACTAGGTTTTGTAGGTATTTGGACCACCTAGCATTCATATAATGTCCACCAAATTTACATCCATGATAACCTTTTCTTACAAGACTTGTGATGTTATGCTATATAGAGCATGTCACGAGTGTTGACAATCAATATAGATGCACCAAATTAAATATGACAAAAAATATCCCTTTCAATATAAACAAATAAAACAACATATTTACTTTAGCAAACTCCCAACCCTAGATAATCATGAGTGTTGTACACACATGTGTCTGTAATATCCCAAATTTTGACCTAACACTAATGGGCATAAGTCCCATTACATATGATGTTACTTTTATGTTTATGTTTTGTATATTGGGCATAAGACCCCACTGCACATGTGTATGATGATTTGTTAGACATATTGGGTGTAAGGAAATACATATGTTTTTTTAGCATGTATGTGATTGTATATGTTGGCCGTGGACCCTAATAGACGATTTTATGGTGGTAGTACAATGTATTGGATATATTATGTGATGCATATACTGAGATGATTATTGTTATAAAATGTACAAAAGAATGAATGCATGATTGAGTTCTATGATATGTTGGGCACGGACCTTGAAGCACATGAGTGATGAGATGTTGTGTTCAGCGCAAGCTCTGGAGCACATGAATCATTTGATTTTGTGTTGAGCGAAAACTGTCGAACACATGAGTTATGATGTGTTTGTGTTGAGCATAAGCTGTGGAGAACATGAATAATAAGAATTGGAAGTGTTGGGAATAAGCCCTGGAACATTCCAAATTGACGTTGAGCATAAGCTCCGAAACATTGGATCTTTGGCCATTGTATCCCTAGGTGTATTATACAAGTACATCCTAGCATTAGTGTTGAGCAAGAGGCTCTAGAATTCCACTAAGTGTAACTCCTAGTTTTAGCTATGAGTGTTGGCTCTTAATAACGCTAGGAGTTACTGAAAATTAATTACGTTGAGTGAAAATGGCTCTAAAAAGCGTCGACCTTATCTTACTTATTTTTAAGCTGATTAAATGAAATTTTTAATTTCTACTTCTCATTAAGTACTAAAGAACTACCACTATATATGAAGTAATCCAACATGCAAGGAGGTTTAGAGCTACCTAACTTAGTTGACCAACCCTACCTAAAGAGCTTGATAAAAGAAAGGTTTATAAGCTAATGAAAGAACTATTTAAATGAGATCATGTTATATGATGCCTAAAGAAATATTAAACAATAATATATATATATATATATATATATATATTAGGAGTAAAAGAATAAATTGTATATAGTATATATATAAGAAAATAACGATAACTAAAAATAATAAATAAGGAGCCTATGTATTTATTATTTTAAAATGATTAAATAAATATTTAATCCTAAAGAGTCAAATTAGGAACTAGTAAAAGAGTTCCTAAGTTAAGAAAAATAATTATTAAACTCACATAAATCAATTAAAGATTATTTCCAAGAAATTAATGGATTCTTAATCAAAGTGAAGTTTAACTGTCTTTTACTAAATATTGTCTATAAAGACCCAAGCCAAAGAAAGGCTCAAGGATCCTATCATTATTCCTAATCATTTTGGAGAGCATTTCCAAAAGAAAAGCAATCTGGTACAAAACTTGATATTCCAAATAGGAGAATCCTTCTATTTAGGAGCTCTAGACTACTTGCATCTTGGAACCAGCTCGGGGGGATCCAGATTAAAACTAAGAACGGTTTCAAGTCATGGTTGGGAGGAATGTGGTAGTTCCCAAGTTATCTCATTGACATATTTGAGGTCATATATATAAGTTTTTATTAACTCTCTGTGTTTAAGTGTACACAGTTTTCTACCATTAAAAGATGAAAAGGTGCAGGTATGAGGTTTTTACCTTTCCCAGTTTTATTAATACATGTTTAGAGGATTTTACTAAGTAGTAGTTATGATCTTGATTGAAAATATGCATATTGATTACATGCTTAAACTAGATTTTCCATTTGTTTAAATCACCGATACTTAGTTTCAAATATTTTAAAAAATATTTAGGGTTAATTTTTATATTGCACGCTATTCTATTTTGTCTATATTTAAAACTCATCTTTTGATTCCTAGATAACTTTTATTGTTGAAATACTCTTAAACTTTGTATTTAAATAATTTAAATTAGATATTAAAACCCTAGTTGCTAGATAGACTAATTACACGAGATATTTCTAATTTTAAAGAGGTAAGCATAAAATTAAATAAACTCATTTATTCCTTAAAGCTAAAAATTATATAAACTCTGCACCAAAACATTGAAATAAACCATGTATATTCATAAATAACAAGACCAAAGATCTAATCTATGAACTCACTAATTCAAACCCTCAACATAATCCAAACACTCAACATAATCCAAACGCTGGAAGATTTCATATTGCCAGCAACCACATTTGTTCTCAAAATATAAATTCTCATAAATATAAATACGTAAACCCAACATAACTTTAATAAATGTTGTGATCAATAATCATAAGAACAGAACTATAAAATTTTGCAAAGCATGAAGACCGAGAGCCAAACCAAAGATTCACCAATAATATTAATAAAATATAACCACACACGAAATCTTTATCTCACCCAGTCGATCCATCAAATCCTGTGAAGGATGGGGTGTGAGCCTTTATTTATTTATTTACAAACAAGAAAACACTATCAGTGAAATGGATCCAACCATTTACAGATTTAACAAACATAAATTAGAGTTATTCCTAATGCCTTGCATTAGTGGAAATCGATTAACCATTACAGAAAATCACAATATCCTAACAAGGAATTAAACCCTTTAAAAATCAGTCGATATAAATTAAATATACCCACAATTGAATCCTGTGAAACAAACAAATGAAAATATCAACAAAATACAAGCGGTATCAACCACGAAGGGTTTCTCCTTATAGGAAACCCAAATTGTTTTAATGGAAAATCATTATACATCCACAAAGGAATAGAGCTATGATTTCCCCAATACTACGACATACACAGTCACGATTTTAAACATGAAACCATTTAAATAATATACACACACTACATATCAAATCTAATGCCAAGACTATATGCTTACAACCGCTTTTAAGAAGCAACCAAAACATAAACAAACCTTGCAATCTTATTAAGTAAACCAACACATCCACTTAAAAGCGACACACTGCTACTTTACGTATGATTTAACAAACTGTGGCATCATTGGTTCCATTTTAGAGAAATGGCACCATAACTTCAAAATAGATGCATCATAAAAGAAACACAGAGTCATTTACCCAAACATAGATCTTTCCATTAAGTCAAAATAAAACCAAATAATTTTTTTGCAAATGATAAACTTATACATAGAGGTGAATCATTCTTACACAGTCAAAACATATGAAAATTTATATTGGCAGAGCCATGAAAGTCTTAACATAGTCGCATATGCAAATGCCAAATGATTTAATAAAAACCCAAACAGTTAAATGGCTCAACCATTCATTTCCTCACACACAACCCTTTGCTAAAACGACCTAGGAAATGTAAATGGCATTTCCAATTTGTGGCTTACCCAGAGTTTGGTTGCGCAAGAAATATATAGCACTACCCCCAAGCAATGCAAATTACCCACGCTATGCTCACCTACAAAATAAACACAATTTTTATCAGAAGTATGCATTTCCAAAACTATAAACCAAACAACAATACAAAGGTGCAAACCAATGCAAATGCATATTTGTTAAGGGAGAATAGAAGCATGTTGGTTTCCGAGCATGAGAGCACATATCTCACCTGGAGCCTGAGATCACGTTCACCATAACGAAAACAAAATGAATGACATCAAAACACTACCACAACTCTTGAGGCATTCTGCCCACGTTTTCCAAGGCTCATTTATTATGCCACCCTGTCCACGACTACGATGCAAATCCAAACCCACTACGATATAGTTTGGAATCATGTTGTTTCCACCATCACTTAAAACCCCNGTTTTCCAAGGCTCATTTATTATGCCACCCTGTCCACGACTACGATGCAAATCCAAACCCACTACGATATAGTTTGGAATCATGTTGTTTCCACCATCACTTAAAAACCCCGCCACCACATTAATTCTTAAACGTTCCAATGTTGCGAATAACAAGGTTTAAAATAGCTTCGATGGCATAACGTTATGCCATAAACAAACCCCTCCACACTATAGTTCAAACACATAAATTATTACATAGAAGGTTTTTAAAAACTTAGGATGTAGTTTATAACATGCACACATATAATCTATAATCCCTTCTTACCATAGGATATAAGGTGTATCCTAGGTATAGGACTTTTGTCTTCAATTAAACATTTATGCATAGTAATAGTGTTGTTTAGGTATAGCTTGTTGTAGAGATAGGACGTTATTTGTTTCCATTATCATGTGACTAAGTTCATCAGTGAAATCACTCGTATAAGGACAATAGTAACCCGCATTATTTCATCAAGAACTAAGTAAACCCTGTAGCATAGGAATCCTTACATTTCTGAGTGGACCCTTAAGAGACAGAACCCCAACACTCCACCCCATTGACATACAGAGGTAAGTCATCCTCTTTATAAATAAACCATAAACAAATTAAAGACATAAAAAAATTGAAACGTAAAACAAAATAAGTATCGACAAATATCAGTAATTAATATAGACATGAAAAGTAAACTTATAAACATGTCGAAGTAATAGAAAAAAGTCATGTAAATCCATCATCATCATACAGGAAACACATGGAGGAAAAGTATCCTATAGAACTTAGGTTCATTTTTGCAACCAAGTTTTATTCTGCAGTAGATACAAAGATGCCCTTGAAATTTAGTCATTTTATTAGCCTATGAATTTTTTTATTTATTTATGAATTTTAGGGACATTACAAGTGGTGTTAGATCCCAGCTTCAAACACTAATAGGCCTATTGGGCGCTACCAACCAGTCGTTGCAGAATTAAAATATTTCAAAATTGTATTTGAATTTTTTGTTAACTAACAGAAAATTATTTGTTACTAAATATTTTAACTACAAGAGTAAAGAACAATCCTGATCATGAATGAAGAATAGGATAACAACTGGAAAGGAAATATGAATACCCCCACACGGGAAGGAGAACTGATGGTTGAAGTAAATTCTGATATACTGAAAACCATACAGAGTCTGCAAGCAGACTTACAAAGATTCAAGGATGACAATATGAATGAAAGAAAAGAGCAGGAAGTAATCAATGAATCTTTACTTCAGAACATGATGGGAGGAAACTTGCATGGACATCCTACTCATTCAACCAACACATCTAAGAAATATTTTTATCATAAACGGGCCAGCAGCCCAAAGGAAGAGGAAAAAGAAGAGCACACACTTGAACCTCCATAAAGAGATTACCACCATATTTCCAATGATAATTCACTTTCTCCTTGCAAAAAAAAACAAAGGAATGATGACAATCTCCGAGGAGAGTTCAGATAGATAAAAGCCCCAACCTATGAAGGAGAGATGAACACTCGGGAGAAACATGAAAAATGGCTTCTAGGTATGAGAAAATAGTTTCGAGTACACAACTATTGTAATGAACTAAAATCCTCTCTAGCCATCTATAATTTAAATGGAAAAGTAGCTAGATGGTGGAGAGACCTAAAGCATACAAAAAATGATGAGGTAAAATAAATCAGATGGAGTAATTTTTGTAGAATATTTGAGGAGAAATACATGTTCGAAAGATTATTTGATAGAAAACTGAAAGAATTTCATGAGTTAAGGATGGGTTCCATAACCATGGATTCTTTCATTAACATATTTTCACATCTTTTACATTACATTCATTGCATAAAGGATGAGAAAGTGAATATACAATATTTTTTTGTATGTCTTTCTCCCAATTTTCGAGGGAGAATTGAGTTTGAAATTCCTAAAACTCTCAACACTACCCTACAAAAAGCTAGGATTTCCTATGACCATCGACAACTAAGGAATGAAACCATCAACATAAGTCGAGATAGGTCTAGAACCTTCTGGGACAACCACAACCTGGTTTCAAACCACCGCCTTACAGAAAAAAACACAATAGTTTTCTAGCAAAAAAAATTTCAACAAGACAGGTGCAAAGCCAAATGTTTTTGCACCAAATACCAACAGACCAGCAAAAAAAAGAGGAGCCAATGCTTCTTTGCTGCAAATTAAATGTTGGAAATTCCAAGGACCCCACTATGCCAGAGATTGTACAAACAAGACTAATGCAGTCTTGCACAATCTACAGGAAGAACCAACGATAGAGGACATAGGTAGCACACCCAGGATTTATGCAGATTTGGATGGCTCACAAGCAGACCATCAATATACTATGGTCAAAATAGAAGGTAAGGTTTCAAACACTTCTATTTCAATTTTGATTGTTCCCAATTCTTTCCAAAGCTATGTATCACCTAAAATTGTTGAAACATGTAAACTAGACAAAGTTAGACATGAGAAACTGTTGCTGGTGCAATTAGCCACGAGTACAAAAAGACAAGTTTCAGAAAAAGTGAGAGATTTTGAGGAAAACTTGACCAGTTTTTCAGCTAAGATAGATTTGAATATCTTACCCTTAGGATCATATGATGTACTTATCGAAATGGACTGGTTGGAACAACACCATGTCATGCTCGATTGTCTATACCAGTCAATCATATGCATAGATAGCTAAGGGGATCAGACAAAGATTCAAGGCATACCTAAGAAGGTTTCCATTAGAAATATATGTGCCTTATAGGAAAAGAAGTGCATTAGCAAAGGCTACAAACTATTTGCAGTAAAAATCCAGGATGTAGAAGCTAAGAGAGAGAAACACATTAAGGAATTTTCGGTTCTTGTATAATTTAAGGATGTATTTCCCAAGGAAATACCAGGATTACCACCAAAATGAGACTTATACTTTTCCATAGAATTGACACCAGGATCAGTACCGGCTTCAAAATACCCATACCACATGAGCACACAAGAATTAGTGGAGCTCAAATTGCAGTTACAGGAGTTGATCAAAAAGGGTTATATCTGAACCAATGGATCCCGTTGGGGAGCACCTATACTTTTCGTAAAGAAGAAGGATGGTACGATGTGAATGTGCATTGATTACTGCCAACTTAACAAGATGACCATCAAAAAATGTTACCCCCTCCCTAATATCGATGACTTGCTCGATCAGGTCGAAGGAGCCAGGCTATTTTCAAATATTGATCTACGGTATGGGTACTGTCAGGTACAGATACACGATGAAGATATACATAAAATGACCTTTTGGACTCGATACAACCACTAGAAGTTTGTAGTAACAAATTTTGGGATAACCAATGCACTTACAAATTTTATGTACATGATGAACAATATATTCAGTAAATATCTGGATAAATTTGTATTGATCTTTATAGACCAAATCCTAGTTTACTCGAAGGGTAAACAAGAACATGAGGAGCATGTCCTCATAGTAATATGGGTGTTACAGGAACACCATATTTAGGCTACGTTGAGTAATTGTGATTTTTACAAACCATAGATATAGTACCTAGGTCACATCATCTCTGAGAATGGGATAGTCGTTGACCCGAAAAAAATTAAATCCATCTAGGATTGGCCTACCCCTACCTGTGTCACTGACATTAGGTCATTTTTGGGATTATCAAGTTATTACTGAAATTTCATCGAGAAATTTTCAAGAATTTATTTTACCATGACCACCTTGCAAAATAATCCAAATACATTTTTGTGGACGACCAAGTGCCAGGAAAGTTTTTAGAAGATTAAATAGCTTTTAACTACTGCACTGATGCTACGAATTGTGGATCTCGATGGATATTTTGTTGTTTTCACAAATGCGAGCAAGGAAGGACTTGGAGGAGTCCTCAAGTAGAATGATTGTGAGATCTGTTACAAGTCACAGAAATTAAAATAACACGAACAAAACTATCCCACCCACGATATTGAGTTAGCAGCCATTATCCATGCCTTGAAGATGTGGAGGCACTACCTCATGGGGAATTAATTTCTTCTAAATACAGACAACATGAGTGTGAAGTACTTGTTTGAACAACCGGATCTAAATGCTAGAAAGGCTAGATGGTTTCCCTTCCTTAGCGAGTACCATTTTGAGTTAAATCATATAAAGGGAAAGGAGAAAAAAATTGTCAATGCATTAAGTCGATGAGCTCATATGTTATATGAGGTAACCTTAATACAAACCAATTTGTATTTGCATGATAGGATCAAAACAAAAAATGGATTTGATCATTTCTATGTTGAAATCCTCAAGAAAATTCAAGAGGACAAGTTGTTTCAACAACAAAAAGAGTATAACGTAGACGAGACTAGACTATTGTGGTCCAAAGAGAAATTGTATGTTCCGAAAGGAGGAGACATTAGGTCCAGCATCCTCATGGAGTTCCATCGGAAGCCCTACTTGGGTCATCTGCGATATCAAAATATGATATCAGTAGTAAAGAAACACTTTTTTAGGCCTAACTTAAAGGCCGACATAGAATTATTTATCGCCAAATGTCAAGAATGTCTGCTAGTCAAAGCTGAGCACCAGCATCCTTCAGGATTGCTACAACCGTTACCCATTATGGAATGAAAGTGGGAGGTCATTAGTATGGATTTTTATTACAGGTCTACCAAAGATAAAAAGGCAAAATGATTCCATCTTTGTAGTGGTTGAAAAGTTATCGAAAGAGACAAACTTAATCCTAGTTAAGTCAACCTACAAGGAAGTTCACATTGTCGATATCTTCTTAAAGGAAATATTCAAATTTCATGAAATACCCAAGGAAATCATCTCGAATCAAGACACAAAGTTTACCAAAATATTTTGGAGATATTTGTTCTCTGGTTTAGAGATGCAGTTAAAATTTAGTATTACTTACCACCCGTAGAGAGATAGGTAGATAGAACAAGTAAACGATATTTTTGAAGACATGCTTAGAATGTACGATATGAAAAACCCCGCCAAGTGGGAGAATTATCTACACCTTGCAAAATTTGCATATAACAATAGATACTAGACCCCCCCCAAGATGAGTCCTTTCGAGGTACTCTATGGTCAGAAGTGCAGAAGACCGGTTACTTGGGATATATCGATGGATCAACTCATGTTAGGGCCATATTTACTAAAGGACTTGGAACAATTAGTCAGCAAAGCTCAACAGAACCTTAAAGAAGCGCAAGACCGCCAGAAGAGTTATACAAATAAGAAAAGAAAGGATAAGGATTATCATATCGATGAACATGTTTACTTAAAAGTATAAGATAATAGAATCTCATTGAGCTTGGGAAGGTGCAGAAAGTTGGCACCAAGATTTTGCGAACCCTTTGAGATACTGTCCAAGAGAGGGCCAGTAGCGTATGAATTAGCTATATCTTCTTGCATAAAGGTTAATAATGTTTTCCTCGCATATTTATTGAAGAAATATATATATATATATATGATACTAAACATGTTATTAATTGGTCCTTGTTACACGTGGAACCTGAAGGGGAGTTTGTACCCAAACCCCCTCATATTCTAGATAAGAGAGAAGTGTAGTTGAGGAGGCACACCATAGTCTAGTTGAAAGTGAAATGGAATCACTTTGAATCTGATGAAGCTACTTGACAGAATGAAGCCACCATGAGAGAGGCCTACACAGCCTTATTTCAGTGACTTCATTCCTAGTCCATAGAACACCAAGGATGGTGTTGTTCTAAGCAGGGAGGGATATAATATCCTTAATTTTGACCTAACACCAATGGGAATAATTCCCATTACATATGATGTTACGTTGATGTTTATTTTTTGTATATTTGACATAAGACCCCACTGAATATGCGTATGACGATTTGTTTGATATATTGGGTGTAAGCCGATGCATATGTTTATTTAGCATGTACGCAATTGTATATGTTGGGAATGGATCTTGATGGACAAGTTTATGTTTGTATTATGATGTACTGGATATATTATGTGATGCATATACTAAGATTATTATTCTTATAAAATGTGCACAAGAATGAATGCATGATTAAATTCTATGATGTGTTGGGCATGGACCCTAAATCACATGAGTGATGAGATGTTGTGTTCAGCACAAGCTCTGGAGAACATGAATGATTTGATTTTGTGCTCAACGCCACCTTTGGAACACATGATTTATGATATGTCTGTGTTGAGCATAAGATTTGGAGCAAATGAATAATAAGAATTGTAAGTCTTGGGCATAAGCCCTAGAACATTCCAAATTGATGTTGAGCATAAGCTCTGGAACATTAGATATTTTGGCATTGTATTCCTAGGTGTATTATAGAAGTAGATCCTAGCATTAGTGTTGAGAAAGAGGATATGGAATTGCACTAAGTGTAAATTACAGTTTTAGCGTTGAGTGTGGGCTCTAAATAATGCTAGGAGTTACTGAAAATTAATTATGTTGAGTGAAAACGACTCTGAAAAGCATTGACCTTATCTTAATTATTTTTAAGTTGATTAAATATAATGAAATTTCGAATTTCTACTTCTCACCAAGTACTGAAGAACTACCATGATATATGAGGTAATCCAACATGCAAGGAGGTTTAGAGTTTCGTAACTTAGTTGACTAACCCTACCTAAAGACCTTTATAAAAGAAAAGTTTATAAGCTAATGAAAGCACTATTTAGATGAGATATTGTTATATGATGCCTAAATAAATATTAAACAATAATATATATATATATATATATATATAGTTTATATATATTATGAGTAAAAGAATGAATTATATATAGTATATATATATAAAATAAAGATAACTAAAAATAATAAATAAGAATACTTTGTATTTATTATTTTAAAATGATTAAATAAATATTTGATCCTAAAGAGTCAAATTAGGAACTAGTAAAAGAGTTCCTATGTTAAGGAAAATAATTATTTAACTCACATAAATGAATTAAAGACTATTTTCAAGATATTAATAGATTATTGATGTAACTAAAGTTTAACTTCCTTTTACTAAAGATTGTCTATAAAGACCCAAGCCAAAGGAAGGCTTAGGGATCTCATCATTTTTGCTAATAATTTTGGACACCATTTCCAAAATAAAAGCAATCTGGTACAAGACCTGATATTCCATACAGGAGAAGCCTTACCTTTAGGAGCTCTAGACTACTTGCATGTTGGAACCAGCTTGGGGGGATCCAAATTGAAGTCAGGAACTGTTCTGGGTCATGGTTGGGAGGAAAGTGGTAATTCCCAAGTTATGTGGTTGACATATTTGAGGTGAGATATATCTAAGTTTTTATTAACTCCATGTGTTTAAGTGTACAAGATTTTCTTCCATTAAAAGATGAAAAGCTGTAGGTATGAGGTATTTACCTTCTCCAGTTTTATTATTACATGTTTACATAATTTCACTAAGTAGTAGTTATGATATTGATTGAAAATATGCATATGGATTACATGCTTCAAGTAGATTTTCTTTTTTTAAAATCATCAACACTCAGTGTGAAATATTTTAGAAAATCTTTAGGGTTAGTTTTTATATTGCAGGCTATTCTATTTTGTCTAGATTTAAAACTTAGCTTTCAATTCCTAGATAAGTTTTATTGTTGAAATACACTTAAGATTTATATTTTAACAGTTTAAATTAGATTTTAAAAGCCTAGTTTCTAGATAGACTAATTACACCAGATATTTATAATTTTAAACAAGTAAGCATAAAATTAAATAAACTCACTTATTCCTTAAAGCTAAACATTATATAAACTACGCACCAAAAAATGAAATAAACCATTTATATTTATAAATAACAAGACTAGATATCGAATATTTGATCTCACTAATTCAAAACCTCAACATAAATCCAAACGCTGGCAAATTTCATATTTCTAGCTAACACATTTTTTCTCAAAATATAAATGCTCATAAATATCAATATGTAAACCTAGAAAAACTTTAATAAATGCTGTGATCAATAAACATAAGAACAAAACTATCAAATTTACCAAAGCATGAAGACCGAGAGCCAAATCAAAGATTCACCAATAATATTAATAAAATATAACCACACACCAAATATTTCTCTCACTCAGCCCAACCATCGAATCCTCTGAAGGATGGGCTGCGGGCCTTTATTTCTTTATTTACAAAAAAGAAAATGCTATTAGCAAAATGGATCCAACCATTTATAGATTTACACAAACCATAAAAACAAATCTAGTCCCAATGCCTCGTGTTAGTGGAATTCCATAAACCATTACATAAAATCACAATGTCCTAACAAGGAATTAAACCCTTTAAAAATCAGTCGATATAAATGAAATATACCAAGGATCGAATCCTGTGAAACACAAAAAATATCAACAAAATAAAAGCGGTATCAACCACGAAGGGTTTTTCCTTACAAGAAGCCCGAAATATTTTAATCGAAAAGCACTATACATCCATGACGGAATAGAGCTACGCTTGTCGCAATACCACCACATAAACAATCACGATTTTAAACATTAAACCATTTAAATAATATACACATGTTGCATATCAAAGCTAAATCCGAGACTATATGCTTAGGGCCTCTTGTAAGAAGAAACCAAAACATAAAGAAACCCTTTCATATTATTAAATAAACCAACACGTCCACTTAAAAACCACACGCTTCTACTTTACGTATCATTTACCAAACTATGGCATCATTGGTTCCATTGCAGAGCAATGGCACTGTAACTTCAAAAGAAACACATCATACAAGAAAAACAGAGTCATTTCCCAAACATATATCTTTCCATTAATTCAAAATAAAACCAAAAACATGTTGTGCAAATGATAAAATTATACACAAAGGTGAATCGTCCTTACACAGTCGAAACATATGAAAAGTTACATTGGTAGAGCCATGAAAGTCTTAAAATAGTCGCATATGAAAATTCCAAATGATTTAATAAAAACCCAAACAATGAAATGGATCAAACATTCATTTCCCCACACCCAAGTTTCGAACCCTCTATTAAAACCACCCAGTGAAGGTAAAGCCCATTTCCAATTCGGGTCTTACTAAGAGTTTGGTTGTGCAAGAAACCTACAACACTTTCCCCAATCCATGCATAGTACCCACATTCAGCTCACATGCACAACAAACATGATTTTTTTTAGAAGTATGCATTTCCAAAACTGTAAACCAAACAACAATGCAAACGTGCAAACCAACATGAATGCATAACTCTCAAGGGAGCGTAGAATCCTGCAAGTTGTGCAACATGAGAGTGCAGCTCTCACCTGGAGCATGAGACCAAATTCACCACAACGAAAAAAACTGAATGACATCAAAGCCCTAACACAACGCTTGAGGCATTATGCCTGAGTTTTTTAAGGATATTTTATTACTCCACTGTGTCCACCATTCCATGTAAATCAAAACCCACTACGATATAGTTTGGAATCACATTCTTTCCACCATCACTTAAAAATACCATCACCACCTTAAGTCTTAAACCTTCCATTGTTGTGAATAACGAGGTTTAAATCCATAGTTTCGATGGCATAACCTTATGCCATAAACAAACCCCTCCACACTACAGTTCAAACACATAAATTATTACATTGAATGTTTTTAAAACCTTAGCATATAGTTTATAACACGCACACATATAATCTATAATCTATTCTTACCATAGGATATAAGGTGTAGCTTAGGTATTAGAATTTTTTCTTAACTTAAACATTTATGCATAGGAATAGTGTTGTTTAGGTATAATATATTGTAGAGATAGGACGTTATTTGTTGCCATGATCGTGTGACTAAGTTGATTGGTGAAATAACCCACATAAAAAGAATAGTAACCTGCATTAGTTCATGAAGAACTAAGTCAACCCTGTAGCATATGAATCCTTACCTTTCTGAGTGGACCCTTAAGGGACAGAACCCCACCACTCCACCCCTTAACACACATAGGTAAGTCAGCCCGTGTTGGGCCTGGGGAAAGTGCGCACGGAATAATCACAAAAGAAGAAACACACAAGAGTCAGTTCATAGCGCAAGGACAAGCAAGGAAATCTGTGCAGACAAAGGAAATTGTAGACGAGGAAACCTACACATACAAAGGAAACTATGTGGAAGAAGAAAGCTGCGCAGAAGAAGGAATAGGTGCAAGAGATGTCACCTGCATGGAAAAGGGAAACTGCATGGAAGGAAGATGCTGCAGGGTAAAATAGTAGCACAAGTGCACAATAATGGCCAAAAGAAACAGGGCGATCGTGGATGCTAAAGTCGGCTTAAGTCAGTGGATGCCACAAGAGTGAAAGCGCACTATAAGTAAGGTCGTTAGTACCTCATGTCAAGTCATAATAGCCATAGTTGTAGCCTTTGAGGTGGTTGATGGTGACATTTAACAGACTGCCTATATGCAGTCGACCCTGCGTGGTCATGTAAAATAGTATAAATAGGAGGGATTCAATAGTTAGAGGGTTGGTCATGATTGCTTTTTAGTTGGTTTTTCAATAGTTAGAATGTTTCTTTTTAGTAGATTTGGAGATTGTTTTCTAGGTTTCTTTTACATTATGCTTGAAGGGTTAAGAGGGAAACTCCCTGAGAGAGAAGAGAAAAGATGAGAGATCTTAGTGGTAGAGTAGTTGAAAGTTTGCAAGATGCAGTCAGAGTTAGTGCTGTAGAAGAGAAGCTCTGATAGAGAGGTGTAGATGCCAGAGAGGTCAATCTAGGCTGTGTGCGGATCAGTAGATGGTAGAAGTAGATTAGGAGAAATAAGATAGAGACAAATAAGACAAAAGTGAAACGTATAACAAAATAAGTATCGAAAAATATCAGTAATTAATATAGACAAGAAAAGTAAACTTATAAACATGATGAAGTAATAAAACATCATCACGTAAAGCCATCATCATCATACATGAAACACATATAGGAAAAGCATCCCATAGAACTTAGGTTCAATTTTACAAACAAGTTTTATTCCGCACTAGAAACAAAGATGTCCTTGAAATGTAGTATTTTACTAGCCTACGAATTTTTTATTTATTTATGAATTTTAGGGACATTACAAGTGGTTTCAAAGCCCAACTTCAAACACTAAGAGCCCTATTAGGTGCTACCAACCAGTTGTTACAGAAATAAAATATTTCAAAACTGTATTTGAAATTTTTGTTAACTAACAAAAAATTATTTGTTACTAAATATGTTAACTGCAGGATTAAAGAACAGTCCAGATCATGAGTGAAGAAGAAGATAACATCCGTCAAGGAAATATGAATACCCCCACACTGGAAGGAGAACTTATGGTTGACTTAAATTATGATATACTGAAAACCATATAGACTGCAAGCAGAATTACAAAGCTTTAAGGATGATAATATGAATTAAAGGAAAGAGCAGAAGGAAATCGATGAACATTTACTTCGGAACATGATGGGAGGAAGCCCGCATGGAAATCCCACTCATTCAACCAACAAATCTAAGAAATATTTTTATCATAAACGAGCCAACAACCCAAAGGAAGAGGAAAAAGAAGAGCACACACCTGAACTGCCAGAAATATATTATCACAGTCTTTCCTGTGATAATTCACTTTGTCCTTGCAGAAAGAAATAGAGGAATGATGACAAAATTTAGAAGTATAAAAGCCCCAACATATGAAGGAGAGATGAACACCAATGAGAAAGCTGAAGAATGGCTTGTAGGTATGATAAAATAATTCTGAGTACACAAATACTCTAATGAAATGAAATCCCATCTAGCCATCTATAATTTAAATGGAAAAGAAACTAGATGATAGAGATACCTAAAGCATACCAAAAAGGATGAGGTAAAAGAAATCATTTGGAGTAATTTTCACATAACATTGTAGGAGAAATACATGTCTGAAAGATTCTTTGACAGGAAAGTGAAAGAATTTCATGAGTTAATGATGGGTTCCATGACCATGGATTCCTTCATTAACATATTTTTGGATCTGGTACATTACGTCCCTTACATAAAGGATGAGAAAGTGAATATACAACCATTTTTGGTATTTCTTCCTCCCAATTTTCAAGAGAGAATTGAGTTTGACATGCCTAAAACTCTGGAAAATACCCTACACAAAGCTAGCATTTGCTATGAGCATGGACAACTAAGGCATGAAAACATCAACGGAAGTCGAGACATGTCTAGAACCTTCTCAAAAAACTGAAAACCTGGTTTCAAACCACCACCTTATAGAAAATAGAAGAACAATTTTCCATCAAACAAAAACTTTAACAAGACAGGTGCAAAGCCAAATGTTCCTGCATCAAATGCCAACATACCAGCAGAAAATGGAGGAGCCAATGCAACCCCGTTGCAAATTAAATGTTGGAAATTCCAAGGACCCCACTATGACAGATATTGTACAAACAATACTAATGGAGTCTTGCACAATCTACAGGAAGAACCAACGGTAGAGGAAATAGCTAGCACACCCAGGATTTATGCAGCTTTCGATGGCCAACAGTCACACCATCAGGATACTATGGTCAAAATAGAAGGTAAGGTTTCAAACACTTCTATTTTAATTTTGATTGATCTTGGTGCTTTCCGAAGCTATGTATCACCTAAAATTATTGAAGCATGTAAACTAGACAAAGTTAGACATGGGAAACCATGGTTGATGCAATTAGCCACGAGTACGAAAATAAAAGTTTCAGAAATAGTGAGAGACTGTGAAGTAAAATTGAACGGTTTTTCAGCTAAGATAGATTTGAATATCTTACCCTTAGGATCGTACGATGTACTTATTGACATGGACTGGTTGGAACAAGACCATGTCATGATTAATTGTCTAAACAAGTCAATATTGTGCATGGATAGCCAATGGGATCACACAAAGATTCAAGGCATACCTAAGACAACTTATGTTAGACAGATATCTGCCTTACATGAAAATAAGTGCATTAGGAGAGGCTGTAAACTGTTTCCAGTAAACATGGAGGATGTAGAAGCTAAGAGAGAGCAACACATTGAGGAATTTTTGGTTCTCATATACTTTAAGGATTTATTTTCCAAGGAAATACCAGGACTACCACCAAACCGTGACTTATATTTTTCAATAGAAATGACACCAGGATTAGTAACGGCTTCAAAAGCCCCATACCGTAGAGAGTACCAGAATTAGTGGAGCTCAAATTCCAGTTACAGGAGTTGGTCGAGAAGGGTTATATGCGACCCAATGTGTCCCCTTGGGGAGAACCTATAGTTTTTTGTAAAGAAAAAGGATGGTACAGTGGAAATGTGCATTTATTACCACCAACTTAACAAGATGACCATCAAGAACCGTTACCCACTCCCTAGGATCGATGACTTGTTCGATTAGGTCAAAGCAGCCACGATATTTTCAAGATCGAGCTATAGTTTGGATACCATCAGGTATGGATCCGAGATGAATATATACATAAAATGACCTTCCAGACTCGATATGGCCACTACGAGTTTGTAGTAATTCCTTTTGGGATGACCAATGCACCAGCAAATTTTATGTGCATGATGAACAATATCTTCAGTAAATAACTGCCATAAATTTGTATTGGTCTTTATAGATGACATCCTAGTTTACTTGAAGAGTAAAGAGGTACATGAGGAGCATCTCCGCATAGTACTACAGGTGTTAGGGGAACACCAGATTTATGCTAAGTTCAGTAAATGTGATTTTTACAAACGACACATACAGTACCTAGGTCACATCATCTCTGAGAAGGGGATAGTCATTGACCCAAAAAATATTAAAGCCATAGAGGATTGGCCTACCCCTAGATATGTCACTAACATTAGGTCATTTTTTGGATTATGAGTTTACTATCGAATGTTCATCAAGAAATTTTTGAGGATTGCTTGTCCCATTCCCACCTTACAAAAGAAGGAAAACACATTTTTTTGGACGACAAAGCGCGAGGAAAATTTTCAGAAGATTAAAAAACTTTTGACTACTGCATCGATACTACGAATTGTGGATCCCGATGGAGATTTTGTTGTTTGCACAGATGTGAGAAAGGAAGGACTTGGAGGATTACTCATGGAGAATGATTACACAATTTGTTACGAGTCATGAAAATTCAAAGAACACGAACAAAACTATCCCACCCACGATCTTGAGTTAGTAGCCATTATCCATGCCTTGAAGTTGTGGAGCCATTATCTCATGGGGAAGACATTTCTTCTGAAGATAGACAACATGAATATGAATTACTTGTTTGACCAGCTAGATCTAAATGCCAGGAAGGCCAAATGGTTGTCCTTTCTTAGCGAGTACGATTTCAAGTTAAAGCATATAAAGGGAAAGGACAATAAAATTGATGATGCTTTAAGTCAATGAACTCATATAGTATATGAGGTAACCTTAAGACAAATCGATTCGTATTTGCATGATAGGATTAGAATGCAAATGGAGTTGACTGTTTCTATGTTGAAATCCTCAAGAAAATTCAAGATTACAAGTTGTTTCAATAGCAAAAAGAGTATAAGGTAGACATCACTAGACTATTGTGGTCCAAAGAGAAATTATATGTTCCAGAAGGAGGGGACATCAGGTCTAGCAGCCTCATGGAATTCCATCGAAAACCCTACTTGGGGCATCTAGGATATCAAAATATGATATCGGTAGTAAATAAACACTTTTTCTAGCATAATTTAAAGGCCGACATAACGTTATTTATCGCAAAATTTCAAGACTGCTAGCTAGTCAAAGTTGAGCACCAACATCTTTCAGGATTGCTGTAACCATTACCCATTCTGGAATGGAAGTGGGAGGTCATTAGTATGGATTTTATTACAACTGTACCAAAAGAGAAAAAAGGAAAATGGTTCCATCTTTGTAGGGGTTAAAAATTTATTGAAAGCGACACACTTTATCCCAGTTAAGTCAACCTTCAACGAAGTTCACATTGTCGACATGTTCTTAAAGGAGATATTCATATTGCATAAGATACCCAAGGCAATCATCTCGGATTGAGACACGAAGTTTACCACAAAATTTTGGAGATATTTATTCTCTGGTTTAGAGACACAGTTAAACTTTAGTACTGGCTACCAGTACTAAGTATTTCTTAAGGATTCTAATATTATACTTAAGTATAGTATTCTATGCAATTTGTTTGGATTGAAAAAAACACGTTTATAGATAGGTAGGCTAATATTAATTATGAAACATAAAATTAACACTAAAGTGTGTAAATTTTGGTGAATATTATGATAAAAAAACACATTTTATGTAAATATAGGCAATATTCGACAAGAAAAATGACCAAATAACGAATTTATTTTTTGAAAAAAACCCCAAAAATAGTCGATTGGTGAAATTTCACCCCTAAAAATTACCCTGGCTACCACCTGCAGATGGACGAGAACACAGACTGCATAAAAAAGATTTTGGAAGACATGCTTGGAATGTATGTTATGAACAACCACACCAAGTCGAAGGATTATTTGCACCTCGCAGAATTTGTGTATGACAATGGATACCAGACCTCCACCAAGATGAGTCTCTTCGAGGTACTCTATGGTCGTAAGTGTAGAACATCGGTTACTTGGGATATCCCGATGGATCGGCTCATGTTAGGGCCAAATTTACTAAATGAATTTGAACAATTAGTCAACAAAGGTCAACAAAGACTTAAATAAGAACAAGAGTGCCAGAATATTTACGTGGATAAGAAAAGAAAGGATAAGGATCATCAAATTGACGAACATGTTTAGTTAAAAGTCAAAGAGAAGAAAATCTCATTGAGCTTTGGGAGGTGCGGAAATTTGGCACCAAGATTTTGCGGACCCTTGGAGATACTAGCCAAGAGAGGGCCAGTGGCATATGAATTAGATTTACCTTCTCACATAAAGGTTCATAATGTTTTCCACACATCCTTATTGAAGAAATATGTTGATACTAACATGTGTTGCAGCTACAATTTTTTCCCAAAAATTTTTATTTTTAGGGTCCCCCCTTATTTGTTTTAGTTGCAAATTGGCCTAGAAATGTTT
The DNA here is from genome assembly GCA_001517045.1 of Pseudotsuga menziesii. Lineage (NCBI taxonomy): Eukaryota > Viridiplantae > Streptophyta > Pinopsida > Pinales > Pinaceae > Pseudotsuga > Pseudotsuga menziesii. The sequence goes on along the minus strand of LPNX010207193.1, from coordinate 325,766 downwards.
TAATTTGGCCCAAGTTTTCCCAGGGCTTAGATTTTTTCTGAAAAAACTTAGTCTATTTGCATGTCTGTATCAGATGCTCAGTCAACTAGCTTTCTGATATCGGATACTTAGTTGACTTGTCTTCCGACGTTGCAGAGGAACAATCCACTAGCTTTTCGATGGGTTTTGTCAGGAACCTTCCGAGACCGAATTCGAAGTGTCGGGAGTGAGTTTGTCTATCCTTCAGATTTTGTCTGCTGAGGTTCCGGTGCCTTAGTACAAAGTGGATCCAATGAACTGGATATCCTATCAACTATCCTCTTTAGATAACCGTTTAAGTGGGCAAATATCGTTGTTGGGTTGGTTTTCTGGATCAAACCAGAGTTTTAGTTTGTTTCCCATCTAATGTTGCAAAAGGTTAATTGCAAGTTAATCTAGAGCTTAGTATTCTTCCTTCCGATACTGATGACATTAGTGCCTCCATTTTTTGATGTCTTTCTCAAGTGATCACTGGGTGAATAGAGTGATAAGCAAGCGACACTATGTTTTTTCTTCGGAGTTGGTCTCCCGATAGTGGTTAGAGGGTTTTTCCACCATTAGTGTTCTCCACTTTTGGTCGAGGTCTGTATAATGCCATATGGCTTATTACTTGTCATTTTCATCATAGAAGTCGTCTGTCTTGTTGATTACGTAGTTGTAAAGCTTCCATTCGTCCTCCTCTATGCCCGCGGAAGGTGCTCCCGTCCAGGTTTCCTGTATCGTCATTTCCAAGTAGGATCTATTCGTGGTTTTGGTTTCTTGTTTTGTTAATGTTTAACTGCAAAGTGGACAGTATTAGGTTTCCCTGGTGAGGTTAGGTTTCATTGCATTTCATGGATTTCTTGTGTTGATTTTTTGTCCTTTTATTGAGGGCTTAGCTCGTTGGCTATGAGAGTTTCATTTTGTTCAGGAAGTTTTAGTCTGTCCGCCATGAGTACACCTGCAACTATTTTGCGAGGGTTTATGGCATGGTGCAGATGAGCGTTTCACTTTCTACACCACCCTATTCTTGTTTGATCGATATTTAGCCTGGGGTTAGGCAGTCATGTCCTCATTAGTAGTAGATGGCCACGGGACGTGGGAGGATCGTGAACTGATAGTGGTTTGGGAGATTCTATTGAAGCAAGTGATAGAGTGAGTTTTTCCTCAAGGTCAAGGTGCCCATAAAGGTTTTAGGAGGCTGGAGGAGACTAGGGTTTGAGGATAGTAGAGTTTTCATCAAGGTTTCTTTGTTAAAATCTCTCATTCAGAAGGACTGTGGTATTGACATATATTTCCAGCATGCATATCAAAGAGATGGCAATATTTGTATGTTTTCTTGTTGATCAGTATACCAGTTGGGAGAGACAGTTAGACTGAAACCATGTTGCATGATTATTACAGGTTGATTTCTAGCACTACAATATGCTAAGGAAACAAAAGAATAAATCCCAAGTGGTTGAAGAAGAACCCGAGGTATAAGTGATAACCAAGGTAGAATTTAGTTATGAAGACACTAAAGCTACTACTCGGGTTGAGCCGGAATACAAGTGGGGAGAAGTGTATAGAATGATTTCAAGACAAAGTGTCCTTGATGCTGGTTTTGAAGACATGCACATATATATGAATACTGAGAGGTCAGCCCTAATGAAAGTGGCTACCAGGCCTGATCTGTTTCCATGTTCGGAAGTGATAGGTTGGATTCTTCCTAGGGCAGATGTAACAAGAATGATCCTAGCAAATATAGAGAAACAAAGTTATGCCGCATACAACCCTACTTATGTGTCCATGGCATATCACCTACCAACACCATAGACTCATCTAACTGAAGGTTGGTTAAAGGAGTTATGTCTGGATTTGGTAGAGACAATGAAGAAAATGATTATCCCAGGTAGAAATTTCAAGACAAGGCCTTCTGGACAAGGCCTTGTAGGTTCATCGCTTTAATGCTGAACATAATCTTTGGAAGAGCTAATGGAAAAAGTTTTAAGCTTGGTTGGATACCTATTATTTATTATGTTGCTACACAGGGGACTATTTTTAACTGGGAAAGCATACTGTCAAATAGCCTGTCAGCCTGTATAAGCACAGCATTGGGAGGAGTGTCCCAAAAGAAGGCTGAATTCTACATGAGCTCTATTTTGATCGATTGCATTTTATGCACTCAGTCTTTCCCTACACTAAAGTGCCATTGGGATAAGGATTGGACTCCAGTATATGTTGCTTACAAGCTATTTTGGGCTCATAAGTACTACACCTATTACAAGGAGATCTGTGAACATTTCATCGTGCCTTTATACACTTTGATTTTCTTGGAATAATGGAATTGCATGTCAGAAGAAGCTTTCAAGGTTATGCAAGAATTTGGAAGTTATTACCTAACAGAGGATGGTTTATATTTAAGGATGTATGGTGGTTCGAGAGCCCCTTATCTGCTCCTGAGATATGCTACTGATTATGTACTCCATAAAGAAGCTGTTAGATAGTTATATATTGATGGAATAGGGAATTTCCTTTTTGAATAGAAAAAGGTAGTATACCCTGCAGTGTCATTTTTTTTGGAAGTTAAAAATTTTCAAGGGTGAAGAATGCAGCATAATTTATCAAAGAATTGGAATACTTTCACTTCGGTGAAATGAAATTCCACATAAATGATTCCAAAGACAAAGTAGCTAATTACTGCAAAGAAGCTGGAGTTCATTTTGAGTACACCAATTTTTGGGAAAAAGATGAGGAGACTTTCCGCAATGATAAGAACATGACGGCCCTAAGGAAAAGGTTCGAGCAAAAGATAACAACTGTGGGTGGTAAAGGAAAAATTGCGGAGAAATTGAAAAGGCAAGAAGAAGAAGAAGCCAAGAGGAGAGAGGAGGAGGCTAATAGACTTGTACACGAAGTAGAAAATTGGCTGAGAATAGAAGAGGAAGAAAAGAAGCGAGCAGTTGAGGAAGCAGCCAAGAAGGTTGAAGAAGAAAAGAAAAAACAAGAAGAAGATGAAATCCGGAAAAAGCAGGTAGAAAGTGAAGGTTTCTGATTAGAAGGTATCCAAAAAGAGAAATAGCAAACAGAGATGACAACTGAAGGATCAAGAACCGAGACACTAGAAGGACGAGACTCTACAGATCACAAATAGTCCCAGTCTAATAGTAAGCCATTAGAGCCTGTTGTTCCTCTTAGAATCACAGTGGGAGAAGGTTCAATATCAACATCTAGAGTTGATTTGATCCCTTCCATGCCTACAGAAGGAGAGGAGGTACCAGATTTTAACACTATATTTTATGACAAAGAGAAAAAGGGAATTGTAAAAAGAACTGAAAAGAAGGTGGACACTGGGGGTAAACCAGGAAGGATGGCAACTGACAAAACAATAGTGCATGGTACACATCAGGATCCATGAATACTTACGAGGGCTCAGGTATCTCTAACCCTATCCACTGAGGAAAATGTGGATAGGATCATGACTGACCTCGAGCAGTCTCAGAAAAGGGTGGCCCAGATGAAAGAAAATTTGAAGAAGGAAAGGGGTGATAGCCATAATCTAAAGAGAAAATATGAGTACATGATCGATGAGGTAAAAGTTTCAAAGGTAGAATGTCAAACCCTGTAGGAAGATAAATATGTTTGGTAGTATCTGCAGAAAATATGGAGAGGAATTCTCAGGCTACCTCAGCAGAGTTGGGAAAACTACAGCTGCAATATCAGAGTTTGGAGGTTGAGAAAAAAATTTTAGTTGAAGAGCTGAATAAAGAAAAGAGCAGATTAGAAAGTAAAGTGACAGAGATAGAAGAGCAGCAAACACCGCAAAAGGGAAGGTTAAACTATATGAGACTCAAATAGCATCCTTGGAGGAACAAAAGAGTTCACTTGTAGCGTCACTGAAGTCAGCTATGGAGTAGAGGAGTGATATTGAACTTTTAAAGAAGCATGCTCTTATGCTTAGAAAGAAGATTCATAAAATACAACTATAGATAGCATAAGAAATATTTAAAGTCCAACAAATAGACATCGAACTAGAAGAAATTGTAAGTATAGCCTCATATTTTTTGGATAGAACCCAGGATATTTTGGAGACTCTGCGGGGAAGGATGGATTGGGTAGAAGCAAATAATGAATCTCCCATAGATACATTTTTCAAAGATCAAGAGAAAATAAAGCAAGAATATGAGCAGATTGAGTTTTCCAGCAACGCAGCAGAAGAATTAAAGAAGGCAGTGAAGAGAACACAAGGTGCTTATGCTGAATTTTGTAGGAGAGTGCTCCTGACCTATAATCAGTGTCAGACCTCCACTGTGAAGATATTGGAAGCACTATAAGAACATGAAATGTTTTTGAAACATTTACAGGACATATACAATGAAGATGAACGAGCCATCCAACAAGTCAAAGAGTTGAATGAAAAGATACTAAACACTGAAGTTGCACATGCAGCTGTGAGTATTCACTTGCTAGAAGACCAACTGCACCTGATTCCTACCAGGATAGCGGCTATAAAGACCCAGGCTACTCAGCACGAAATTACTATCAGATTTCTCGAACCTTCTGGTTTTGAGAATATAGCAGCCGAGGAAAATGCATGGAGAAAGTTCATGAATGAACAAGCTGGGCCCTCGTAGTTGAATGGTTTGGCATATTGATGAATAATGTAATATATTATATTTATGTTTTTGTTCACAAGCTAAAGGACAAATTTTTGTAAATGAAAGGTTGGAGAAGCCTAAAAGGAACGAGGGGTAGCCCAAAAGTTTTTGTTTTTTGTATAAATATAGGCAAGTTTTAGGTAGAAGGGACCCTTTTTCATACCATCTTTGGGAAGATTATTGTAAGGAGAACTAATTCATCTTATAATAAAGAGTTATATTTTTCGGTTAGAGAAAGCACTGTAGAGTTTCAAATGTTTGACATGGGATGGTTGGATGTGAATTGTTTATGTTTCAGCTTGTTTCCATGAACTGTGAAATCATTCTAACTTATGAATTCTTTCATGTTATGAATGTGATCTTCTTTATTTCTGTGAAATTTCCACCATGGTATTTGAGTAATGGATGTTTTAATTAATAATGATCTATCTCTTTGTTCATCTATCTATTGATATTTATGTATTCAGAAATGTTAACAAATATCTGTAGTTTTTCTTTATGCATGTTATACAATACATTGCTCACCATTAATTACAGTATTGCTCCCTAGGGAAATGTTAGTTAGTCTGAGTTAGTTTTTCTTTATTTATGATTTAGAAGCGAGAGAGGTAAGATAAAAGGTAAGAACCTGCGCATCGCGTTGTGACAATCCTCGTTATCTCTATCGCCTAAATTTAGTTAGGCACTTGTACATCATACATAAAGATAAAAAACTAAAAAATACACCTGAACGATGGATCGGGCCGTAACTGGTAAAAACATTTTAACTGTTACTTGACCCACGATAGTCGAACCGTAAACCAGATGGATTCCGCATACCAAACAATAATGAGCTACTTGGGAACGTTTATTGGGGAGAATCCATACTATTGTTACCTGTGATTTTCTAGGCCTCAACAACATGTTATTGATTAGTCCTTGTTACAGGTGGAACATGAAGGGGAGTTTGTACCCCAACCCCTTAATATTCTGGACAAAATAGAAGTGCAACTTAGGAGGCGCACCATAGTCCAGTTGAAAGTGCAATGGAATCACTTTGTAGCCAATGAGGCTACTTGGGAGAATGAAGCCAACATGAGAGAGGCTTACTCCGTCTTATTTGATGACTTCATTCCTAGTCCCTAGAACACCAGGGACGGTGTTGTTCTAAGCGGGGAGGGATGTAATATCCTAAATTTTGACCTAACACTAATGGGCATAAGTCCCATTACATATGATGTTACTTTGATGTTTATGTTTTGTATATTAGGCATATGACCCCACTACACATATGTATGATGATTTGTTAGATATATCAGGTGTAAGCCAATGCATATGTTTATTTAGCATGTATGCGATTGTATATATTGGGCATGGACCCTGATGGATGAGTTTATGGTCGTAGTACGATGTTCTGTATATATTATGTGATGCATATACTGAGATGATTATTGTTATACAATCTGTAGAAGAATGGATGCATGATTTAGTTCTATGATGTCTTGGGCATGGACCTTGAAGCACATGAGTAATGAGATGTTGTGTTGAGTGGAAGCTCTGGAGCATCTGAGTGATTTAATTTTGTGTTGAGTGCCATCTCTGGAACACATGAGTTATGAGATGTTTGTGTTGAGCATAAGCTCTGGATCACATGAATAATAATAATTGGAAGTGTTGGGCATAAGCCCTGGAACATTCCAAATTGATGTTGAGCATAAGCTCTGGAACGCTAGATATTTTTCCATTGTTACATACCTAGGTGTCTTATACAAGTACATCGTAGAATTAGTGTTAAGCGCAAGGCTCTAGAATTGCACTAAGTGTAACTCCCAGTTTTATCATTGAGTGTGGGCTCTAAATAACACTAGAAGTTACTGAAAATTAATTATGTTGAGTGAGAACAACTCTGAAAAGCATCGACCTTATCTTACTGATTTTTAAGTTGATTAAATAAAATTTTGAACTCTACTTCTCGTCAAGTACTGAATAACTACCACAATATACGAGGTAATCTAACATGCAAGGAGGTTTAGAGCTTCCTAACTTAGTTAACCAACCCTACCTAAAGAACTTGATAAAAGAAAATTTAATAAGCTAATGAAAGCACTATGTAATGAGATCATGTTATATGATGCCTAAATAAATATTAAAAGATTATATATATATATATATATATATATATATATATATATATATTATTTATATTATTAGTAAAAGAATAAATTATATATAGTATATATAAGAAAATAAAGATAACTAAAAATAATAAATAAGGAGTCTATGTATTTATTATTTTAAAATGATTAAATAAATATTTAATCCTAAAGAGTCAAATTAGGAACTTGTAAAATAGTTCCTAAGTTAAGAAAACTAATTATTAAACTCACATAAATCAATTAAATATTATTTTCAAGAAATTAATGGATTCTTGATCTAACAGAAGCGTAACTTCCTTTTACTAAAGATTGTCTATAAAGACCCCAGCCAAAGGAAGGATTAGGGATCTGATCACTATTCCTAATAATTTTGGAGAGAATTTCCAAAAGAAGACCAATGTGGCACAAAACTTGATATTCCAAATAGGAGAAGCCTTACCTTTAGGAGCTCTAGGCTACTTGCATGTTGCAACCATCTTGGGGGGGTCCATATTAAAACCATGAATTGATTTCGGGTCATGGTTGGGAGGAACGTGGTAGTTCCCAAGTTATCCAGTGGCATTTTTGAGGTCAGAGATATATAAGTTTTTATTAACTCTGTGTAATATCCCGAATGTTTGACCTAACACTTATATGCATGTGCCTATTGATTATGATGATTATCTTGATGTTTTATTTTTATATTGGGTAAAAGACCCTACTTCATATGAACATGATGATTTGTTTTATATATTGGGCATAAGCCAATTATTGATGATATATGTATATGCTTGTTTGTGTTGGGATTCAACCCTGAAGCACATGATTGATGAGATGTTTTATGTTGAGCGAGGATATCTGGAGCACTTGAGTGATTGATGATTTGTGTTGAGTGAGAAGCTCTGGAGCACATGAGTACTTAACTTTGTGTTGAGCGAGAAGTTCTGGAACACATGAAAAGATAATTGGATCTGTTGGGAATAAGCCCTGGAGCCTTCCATGTTGATGTTGAGCATAAGCTATGGAGCATCGGATCCTTGTCCATTGTATCCCTAGGTGTATCATACAAGTACATCCTAGCACTAGTGTTGAGCAAGGAGCTCTGGAATTGCCCTGAATTGTAACTCCTTGTTACAGCGTTGAGTATGGGATCTGGTAAGTGCTAGGGGTTACTGAAAAGAATTTAATTACTTATTTATAAGTGATTAAATGAAATTTTGAATTTCTGTATTCTCATTAAGTACTAAAGAGCTACCACATTATACGAGGGAAATCCAACATGCAAGGTGTTATCTCCCAAAATAATTTATTTCCCTATGAAGAATTTAATTCATGCAATGAGGGATATGAATGTCACTAACAGTTTGAAAGCCTCTATTTTTTATGAAAATTTCACAAGTTGTATCTTTCTGTGGCTTGGGTGAGGATTAGAACATCTCATTAGCCACCAAAAGATGGAAGATAAATAACAGGTGGAAAACCCCTTTGGCGGTTAGGTGTATTGCTAAACTTTTTACTGCCATCGGAACATTTTTTAAACCATGATCGGAGGTGTAGTCCTCTATTACGCCAGCATTTCAGAGTTTTAGTTCACTATGGCACCACCACTGCGGAAAATCTTTAGCGATCAGAAGAACTAAAGACTATGCGTCGGAGCTTGAAAACATAAACCGTCAGCAAAATAGTTCACTAAGGAGTTGCAACGGCGGGATCAAACAAATTGATTACGAGTTCCGCCATAACAGAAAATCATCGCTGATGCTAAGAAGATTAGTCGTTGAAACCTCTGACACTACGGTAGCATTCATCTTTGATTTTTCGATGCTGCAACGGTGGGAAACAAACTGACTACGGGTTCTGCCACAATAGAAAAATCAGCTATTGGAGGAACTAAGGACTACGTGTTGAAACTTGAAAACACTAATTGTCAACACAATAGTCCACTAGGGAGCCGCAACGGTGTGAGGTAGACTGACTAAGGCTTCCGATCAATCAATAGAAACTCATCGGCGATCGAAAGAACTAAGGGCTATGGATGGGCGAGTTAGTTCACTAAGGAGCCGAAACGACGGAAGACAAACAGACAAGGCCTCCGATCAATTAATAATCATTCTGACAGCATGAAAATAGGAAATCATTGACGATCAGGAGAACTAAGAACTACATATCGATGAATTTAAGCTCCTCCACAGTGTCGACGACACAGAGAACTAAAGCTCTGATTCCTTTGTCAAAAGACTTTCGACAGCGATAAAATTTGTTTGTTTCACCTCCGAAACAGCGGCAACGTTCTGGTCTAAGGTGTCGATGTGCTAGAAGACAGACCTTCCGATCATTGATGTTGAGAATATTAGTTGTTGGAACCTTCAACACTGTGGCAGCATTCTTCTTTGAGGTTCCAATGAATTAGTTGTTTCATCTTTTGATCGCCGACAAGCTAGTGATGGAAAACGCTGATGAAGAAACCATCATGACGCTAGGGATTTAAGACACCGACAATGTAGCAACAATCAGGCCTGAGGTGCCAATGGGTTAGAGGTTAGAGCATCAGATCGGTGACCGTGTTGACAAGGTAGAAAAATCCAGCAATTTAAGCAAGAAAGGCCACTTCAGTAAAACCACCGAAACATTGGCTATTGGCGGCAATTTTACACTGAACCAGTAGTGCTGATTATCAACAACCACTTCAGTTATTAAAAGTTTTCTCAGTGAACTATATCTTCACAATAGATAGAAAAATAGTTAGCAAGGGTTTGAAGCCCTAATCTGAAAAAACTATCACTTTCAAGTATTTTCTCTGTAAATAGATCGGATTTTCAGTATCTGTCATTTTTTGTAGAAGGCTATAAAGCCCATGATTGATTTTATAATAAGGGTTCGACTTCAGGGATTTGTAAGCCTATTCTATTGTCAAGCGTATCATCTTGTTTGTTCTAATTGTAAGCTCTTTTTTTATGAGTTGTTCAGCCATCATCTTTATATTTACTGTACTTATGCCTGAATGTGCATTTAGGTAATTTTCAAGTTGATTAATAGCTAATAGTTGTTATCCTATTGGTGAGTTAATGTGATTTGATTTATAAGTACCATCCTTGTCAGGATTTAGCCATTTATATGCATATGTTTTGTATGTAAGTCTGCCAGCTTGATGAGTTCTCCATCACTGCACCTTATTTTCAAACTACTGAACAAGTTGTAACTAAACGCCTTGTGATTGAGTGAGCTTCATGCATGTCTTGAGAGTGGGAGATTATATAGGTCACCTGACTTGATCCATATCAGAAAACCCTAAAAAACATTTTAAGTTACCAGTCTTCCTCAAGCTACAACCTAGAGGAGCTTCCTGGAGTGATAACAAAGTGGCGTCGTTGCCGGGGAGAGGATATTGAAGCTCAACTTCCCTAGGAGATGGCATAGATCCATGCTTTGATGATAAACAAAGCTTAGACATTATTACGGTTGTAATCATCTATCTGGTGACTCCATTGATATAAGGTGGCTTCAAGAAGACCAACCTGTTTTAGATCCAGAAGAAATCTTGAGGAAATCTAGGGATTTACTAAGACAGGCCAACGGTGCTACAAAAAAATTTACATCAGGTATTTCAAATATTTCCGCTATTATTTGTTCTGTTGAAACTCTTAATTCCCAGGAATTTTTAGATACATCAGAAAAATCTAGGGGTTGGGCATCTTCAAGCACTGCTGCTTGTGAATATCCAATCCCTAGTGAGTCCACTGGGATAAGTATACCACTGCCTTCTCAGCAAGTATCTTCATTAGTGTTGCCTTCCACAACCCTGTACGTACCCATTTCCAATATGGCTTCCCCTTAATTGACCAAGATGGAAAGGATCCTAGTAGCTAGGTATGCACCCCTAGTTTTTCCAAATCCCCTCGCAGCCATGCCTACTGGGGATTATCAAAAGTATATTCCTAAGTTTACAAGGGAAGGGGATTTCACTGATGAAGAACATCTAGAGGCTTGATCTATGTTGAAAATATTAACATAGATCAAGTAGATGTATGGACCAGGGTTTTTGTGCAAAGCCTAGATGGCCGAGCTAGGAAGTGGTTTAAGGAACTGCATGTTGGGTCACTGGCAGGCATAGAAGCCCTAGATAACATTTTCCTAAAGCATTGGGGAGAGAGGAGAGACCACCTCTATTATATCATAGAATTCAGCAATCAGAAAAGAGAAAATGGAGAGTCTGTCTCCAACTTTACCAAGATATTCAACAACATGTACAGCAAGATCCCCACTGAGATTAATCTCATCGATACATTAGCTATGATAACTTATGCAAATTCCTTTGACTCTGACTTCTTCCTACTTCTCAAAGAAAGGAGGTCAACCTCCTTATCACTCATGCAGGATGCTACCCTAGAGGTAGAGTCAAACATTCTAGCATCTCAGAAGTTCAAAGGGAAGATAGATAGGAAAAAGCAGCCAGTAGACTATAATGGGGCTTCTACATCAGAGAACAAGATTGAAAGAATGGCCAAACTTTTAGATAACTTGATTGCTGAAATGTCTAAATTTAGGGACCAAGGACATCTGCTTGTGAGGGGTAAAGGGCCAAGTGAATTCGCTCCTCGAAACCCGAAATTTGTTCCTTATAGAAAAGGAAACCCCCCTGTTCAGATTCTCAGAAGGGAGAGAAATCAAGGGGAATACCAGAGGATGAGAGCTCCATTTCAAAATGCTATATTAGAAGAAGATCCATAATTCATTGAAGAAGAAGGAGAAGCTGAAGACAATATCCACTACATGGAGGATAAGGTGGACTATTATTTTCTGACACAGGCAGAATATGAGGAAGCCCTGATTGATGAGCAGATCATTGAAGAAGTTGTCTATCAGGCTAATGGTCAGGGAGGTTACCAACTGAGGTCTAGGTTGGTTGCTCCCCCCAATAAGAATTCTGTAGTTGTCAAGTAGCCTGCTGCACCTGCTAGAAAGGTTGTTATTTTACCAAAGAAAGTGCCTGTCCCATCCAAAGCATTGTATAAACCAACACCTTCATCCGCACCTAATCAATTCCAACTCAAACCTACAGCTCATGAGGTAAGGTTTCCAGATAGGCTGCATTATTCCTTCAACCTCGAGTTTGAAATTCAAAAATTGAAAATCCCTTTCCCTTTAATTGAGCTAATGAAGAATGATGCATTCAAAACCTCCATTCTAAATTCCCTTCAGCCCAAGGTGCACATTGACACTGACTTTGTGAACCTGTAAGATGGAAATCCTTTTGTAACCCTGGGCCCCATGATCGAAGACCTAAAGGATTACTTCCCACCATTCTATATATCCTTGAACATCCATGATAAAATCCTCCATAACTGTCTGTTGGATTCAGGATCCTCTCATAACCTAATGACAAAGGCTATGATGGATGAAATTGGCCTCAACATCACTAATCCCTACCATGATTTATTCTCCTTTGACTCCAGGAAGGTCAAGTGCTTGGGCCTCATCAAATACCTTGCTGTAAATTTATCTCAGCTACCTTTGAAAAGCATAATGATGGACATTGTAGTGGCTGATATTCCTCCAAAATTCGGCCTCTTGCTATCTCGGTCATGGAGCAAAAGGCTAGGCGGCACCCTTTAGATGGATCTCATGTATGCCACCATTCCCATGTTTGGAGGGGAGACTAAGAGGCTGTACAGGGAAAATCAGCTAGCATACATTATAAGCAAGGAGAACCGCTCAGTAAATCACCCCATCTACGCAGTGGGCACCGATTTTGGGTCTTGCATCTTGCAAATAGATGATAATCAGTAGACATCAGTTCACCTCACTGAGCCCACCTATCTGCAGCTTGAAGAAGTCACAATACCGATCTAGACCATGTATTTTGATGGGGCTAGCGCTCAAAACTCAGCAGGCACGGGTGAATTCTTGATCTCCCCATCTAAGGAAAATATTCACCTGTCTTATAAGCTTGATTTCAACACCATGAACAACGTAGCAAAATATGAAGCCTTACTGCTAGGAGTTAAATCTGCCAAAGAGATGGGGATCATGTGCATGAATATTTTTGGAGACACAGACCTCATCATACAGCAGGTCAACAACACTTTTTAGACAAAAATGATCATGTTGAAGGCCTACAGGGACGAGGTATGGAAACTTAGAGACTCCTTTATGTTTTTTGGACTGTCATATATTCCTAGGGATTTGAATCACTTGGCTGATTCCCTGGCCGTCTCTACAAGTCTATTCGTTCCTCCTTTACCCCCTAAGCTCAGCTATGATGTTCAGGTCAAGTACAGATCCTCTCTCCTAGACAATGTAAAATTTTGGATGGTGTTTGAGAGTGATGACGATCTTAGTAAATTCCTTTAGTTAGTAGATGAATTCTTTGACATACATATAGACCAGGAAAACCTTAACATGGAGGAATCCAAGCAGCTCAAGTTAAAAAATAAAGTAACTGAGCACAATATTGTCTAATTGCCCAGAAAATGCATACCCTAAGGTCTAGTACCACTGGAAGAACCGTTTGATCACAATGACATCCCTCTTAAGCCTGCCAAAAAGGACTCTAGACCCTGCTATCCAAGAGAAAAACATAGGCAACCAAATCCATCCTAAAATGATAAATCTTTCCACTGGGTTGAATGCTGATAAGAATTCTAAATTTTGCATCTTGATAAAAGAGTTTGCTGATGTTTTTTCTTGGGAGTATAGTGACCTAAAAAATTATGACACCAATATCATCCATCACAAAATTCCTTTGAAGAAGGATACCATTCCTTTCAAACAGAAGCTAAGACCCATCAGCCCTCTCCTATTACCATTGATTGAAAAAGAGATCCACAAGCTCCTTAAATCCAAGATCATAATTCCCCTCAGATATTCCAAATGGATTGCAAACCTGGTAGTAGTAAGAAAGAAAAATGGAGAAATCAGGTTGTGTGTGGATTTTAGAAACCTGAACAAGTGTTCGAAGAAGGACAACTATCCACAACCCAAGATGGAACACCTATTGCAGAAAGTCTCAGGGGCTAGAGTTATGTCCTTCCTTGATGGCTTCTCTAGATACATCTAAGTTGTTGTGCACCTTGATGACGAAGAGAAGACTGCCTTTACCACCCCCTGGGGCACCTTCATGTTTGCTAAAATGCCATTTGGGCTAATTAATGCTGGGGATACTTTTCAAAGAGCCATGGACCTAGATTTTGTAGGACTAAAAGATCAATTTGTGTTGATATATTTGGATGACTTAATAGTTTACTTTCATAGCCATCATGACCACTTGCAGCATTTAAGGAAGGTATTTCTAAAGTGCAGAAGGTATGGAATATCATAGAACCCCAAGAAATCTCAGTTTGCACTCAATGAAGGAAATCTCCTAGGCCACATAGTCTCAACTGAAGGTGTAAAGATCGATCCGGTAAGAGTGGAGGGAATTCAACAACTTTCAATACCAAGGTCAAAAAGAGACATTCAATCCTTTTAGGGAAAGATAAACTTTTTCAGGACATTCATTCCAAAGTTATCCAAGATGGTAAAGTACATAACAGCCATGCTAAAAAGGATGCAGAAATAAAGTGGACTGACCAGGAAAGAAACTCTTTTGAATACATTAAGAAATCCATCATGGGGGCACCAACCCTGATTAGTCCTGACTACACCAAGCATTTTTACATTTTCTCTTTTGCATCTTATGACACAATGGAAACTGTACTATTATAAAAGAATAATGAAGGTCTTGATCATCCAATTGCTTTCTTCAGCAGAACCCTAAAAGATGTTGAGCTGAAGTATGACCCAATTGAGAAGCAGGCTTATGCTCTCATAAAATCTTTGAAGACTTTCAAAATATACACTCTCCATGCAAAGGTCATTGCATATGTCCCTTCAGCTGCCGTGAAGGATGTTTTGACTCAGCCTGACATTGATGGGAAGAGAGCTAAATGGATAGCCAAACTCATTGAGTTTGATGTAGAGGTGAAACCCAACAAGCTGGTAAAGGGATTAGGTCTGGCCAAACTCATGGCCAAAGAAGACTGTGAACTGATGGGAATAAATTTCACATGTGTCAGATCAGCAAAGGTACAGACTATAGTAGTAGCTGAAACATAAGTAAATCAAGATCAGAATAACAGTCCATCAGTAGCTGAGAACATATCTTCATGTGAGTGGTACTTAGGTATCATTCAATTTTTGCTAAAATTAGAAGTTTCTCCTGATCTCACTCCTAACCAAGCATGAGCTCTTAATTTGAAATCTGTTAAGTTTTGCATAATTGACAAATTGCTGTATTGGAGGGATTAGTCTGGAATTTTGTTAAGGTGTCTAGATAAAGAAAAAGCAGAGCAGGTCATGCATCACTTTCATTCTAGTACATGTGGAGGCCACCACTACTAGAAAAACACAGCCCACAAGATATTAAGAGCATGATACTATTGGCCAGTCCTCTTTGCTGATGTATGCACTTTTGTAAGGGCATGTGACCAATGTCAAATAGTTATAGGGAAGCAGCAGCTCAAATCCTTTCCCCTTAGGCCTGTTACAGTGAATGGGCCTTTCCAACAATGGGGTCTGGATTTCATAGGTGAAATAAATCCATCTTCCAGTGGACAACATAAATGGATCTTAGTATCCACTCACTACTTTACCAAATGGATAGAAGCAGTGCCCACCAGAAATGCCACTCATCAAGTCATCATGAGATTCTTATATGAGAACATCTTCAGCAGGTTTGGTTGCCCAGTAAGGTTAGTAACTGATAATGCACCAGCTTTTAAGGCTGGGGCATTAGTTAAAATGTGTGAATCAATGGGTATTCAACTGGCACTCCACATCCTATTACCCACAAGGCAATGGCCCGTCTGAGTCATCCAACAAAAGCTTAGTCAGAATCATTAGGAAATTTCTAGAGACAAATCAAAAAAGTTGGGATTCAAAGCTTAAGTTTGCTTTATGGGCTGATAGGCTGACATACAAAAGATCCATAGGGACTTCTCCATTCAAACTAGTTTATGGCACTGATTCCATCTTTCCTATCCAACTCATCCTTCCAGTGGAAAATTTATTTCAGGAAGAGGAGGATGAACCAAATGATATGATGAGAAGGATGATGGATTTGGTGGAGTTATAGCAGATTAGGGAGCAATTTATAGGAAAATCAAAAGCTCATCAACAGAGGATAAAGGGAATGTTTGACAAAAAAGCAAAGGCAGACAACTTCTAGGTCGGATATTGGGTCCTCAAGTGGGATGCTGTCGGACAGGACAAGGGGAAACATGGAAAATTCGACTCTTTATGGATTGGCCCTTTTGTGATAGCCCAGGTACATAAGAATAACACATTCAAATTGCAAATTTATGGAAGGTGGAGAGGTATTTGATGGACTAGTAAATGGGTGGTTCTTGAAGCTCCACTTTATTTGAGGCTCTTAGGCCTTATGATTGTAAATTAGTAGATAGCAGGTTGTTTTTGTTTTAGAATAAGACTCCATGCCAAATGGAACAATAAATTCTAGTGTTAAGTTACTTAGTTGCTTTTAGGGAAAGGAATTTTGGTCTGGGGTTCTCAGGACCTCACTGGGAGGTTCCCATCCCCAAGTAGGAGCCATATGTTATCTTCCAAAATAATTTATTTTTGTATGAAGAATTTAATTCACGCAATGAGGGATATGAATGTCACTAACAGTTTGAAAGGCTCTGTTTTTTATGAAAATTTCACAAGTTGTAGCTTTCAATGGCTTGGGCAAGGATTAGAACATCTGATTAGCCACCGAAAGATGGAAGATAAATAATAGGTGGAAAACTCCTTCAGCGGTTAGGCGTATTGCTAAACGTTTTACTGCCATCATAACATTTTTTAAATAGTGATCGGAGGTGTAGTCCTCTATTACGTTGACTTTTTAGATTTTTAGTTCACTATGGCACCGCCATTGTGGAAAATCATCGACGATTGGAAGAACTAAAGACTACACGTCGGAGCTTGAAAACATAAAACATCAACAAAATAGTTCACTAAGGAGCAGCAATGGCGGGAAACAAACTGACTACGGGTTCTACCATAACAGAAAATCATCGCCGATGTTGAGAAGATTAGCCGTTGAAACCTCCGAAACTGTGTAAGCATTCATCTTTGATGTTCGGATGCCACAACGGTGGGAAACAAAATGACTATGGGTTCTTCCACAACAGAAAATCATCGGCGATCAGAGGAACTAAGGACTACGCGTCGAAACTTGAAAACACTAATCATCGGCACAATAATCCACTGGGGAGCCATAATGGCAGGAGGCAGACTGACTAAGGCTTCTAATCAATCAATAGAAACTCATCGACGATCGAAAGAACTAAGGGCTACGAATCAGCAAGTTAGTCCACTAAGGAGCCGAAACGGTGGAAGACAAACAGACAAGGCCTCCAATCAATCAATAATCATTTTGATAGCGTGATAATAGGAAATCATCGATGATTGGGAGAACTAAGAACTATAGATCGATGAATTTAAAACTAAGCTCCTCCACAGTGTCAGCACCACAGATAACTAAAGCTCCGATTCCTTTGTCAAAAGAATTTCGACAACGATAAAATTTATTCGTTTCACCTATGAAATAGCGGCAACGTTCAGGTCTAAGGTGCCGATGGGATAGAAGACAGAGCTTTCTATCATCGACATTGAGAAGATTAGTCGTTGGAACCTCTGACACTGCGGAAACATTCTTCTTTGAGGTTCCGATGCATTAGTTGTTTGAGCTTCCGATCATCGACAAGCTAGTGATGGAAAGCGCCGATGAAGAAACTGTCATGACGCTGGGGATTTAAGACGTTGACACTGCAGCAACAATTGGGCCTGAGGTGCTTACGGGTTAGAGGTTAGAGCATTTGATCGGTGACTGGGGTGACAAGGTAGACAAATCTGATGATTTAAGTAAGAAAGGCCACTTCAGTAAAACCGTTGAAACACTGGTTGTTGGCGACAATTTTACACTGAACCAACATCTTTATATTTATTGTACTTATGCCTGAATGTGCATTTAGGTAATTTTCAAGTTTATTAATAGCTAATAGCTGTCATCCTATTGGTGAGTTAATGTGATTTGATTTAAAAGTACCATCCTTTTCAGGATTTAGCCATTTATATGCATCTATTTTGTATGTAAGTCTTCCAGCTTGATGAGTTCTCCATCCCTGCACCTTATTTTCAAACTATTGAATAAGTTATAACTAAAAGCCCTGTGATTGAGTGAGCTTCATGCATGTATTGAGAGTGGGAGGTTATATAGGTCACCATACTTGATCCATATCAGAAAACTCTAAAAAACATTTTAAGTTACCAGGCATCCTCAAGCTACAACCTAGAGGAGTTTCCTGGAGTGATAACACAAGGATGTTTAGAGTTTCCTAGCATAGTAGACCTAAACCATCTACCTAATTGACCTTAATGAAGAAGTGTCATTAAGTCTAGGGATCATTGTATATGATGCCCAAAGGAAAATGTTAAAAAAGTGTTATATTATTATGTACTTTATACATGGTATGTATAAAGAAGTAAATATATTAATAATATAACTAAATGAAAGAAATAAGAGAAGTTCCATCAATTATTATCTATTATTAAATATTAATAAATAGTATAAATGTCCATGAAATTCCAACTAGGAACTAGTAGAAAGTTCGTGAGTTAAAATATTAATAATTACCCAAAGTAATTGAAAATGGTTAAATTAAGAAACCAAGGTTTCTTGATTTAACTGTCCCTTTGACTGAAAAGTCTATCTATAAAGACTCAAGCCAAGGAAAGGCTTAGGGTTCTGATCTATCATTAGAGGAGTCATTTTCTGCATGTTTGCTCTCAAGTAAATTCTTGAAAAAAAATTTCCTAGAAGGAAAAGGAGAACTGATCCATATTTGATACACCAGATAGGAAACCTTACCTCAGGAGCTCTAAGTTACTTGTATGTTGGAGTCCAGCTTGGGGGGATCTGGATTAAAACCAAGAACGATTTCGGGTCATGTTTGGGAGGAACGTGGTAGTTCCCAACTGATTTGGTCATCAAAATAAGAGGTCATATATGTCTTAAATTCTTAGTGCTCGTTATTTAAAAGTGTGCAGGTTCAGCCATTAAAGTAGCTTAAAAAAACTATAGGTATGAGTTCTTAGTATGTCAAGTTCATTTCTAGTATAAGTGATGGCTGCTTTATGTAAATGTTCATTATATATTTATAACCCTAGAAATGATGGTAGGGTTTACATTTCTTGAATTGTAACCCTATATTGTCTATTCTATTTTCTAGATTAATTGTTGGATGTGCTAGGTAAATGATTTCAATGCATTTCCTAACCCTATGTGTTTGTTTCTCTATTTAGAATCTACTAGGGTTTGTATTTCTTAAATATTACCCGTAGGGTGTAAATATTATCATATGTTGTATATTACCAGGATTGTAACTTTAAGTTTGTTTTCTGTATTACTTCAGTATTCAGAATATGTTTACTATAAACTAGGGTTTGATATCCAGTAACTAAGTAATCGATCTCTAGGATTTATTGCTTTGCTAACATATTTCATTTTTCAGTAGAATCTTGTTTAAGTTTATTCCAAACTAGTTTATAAGTAGGAATTCATATAATTATATATAATTACTAGATTCAACCTAAAGCACCAATAAAGGAACTACGATAGTAATCATTTAATTATTAACAGCAGTAAGTAAACCAGAATACTAAATATAAGTATTTAGTAACAGAAATAGAATATAAATTAAATCAAAGAATAAATAAACCATTAAAAACTTTCAAGGCCTGTCTGATTAACTATAAACTAAATAGAAAATCAATTCCATTAAATAACAGTATCAAAATTAAATGAACATAGGAGGCATCGTGACCATCCATGTGGTCCTATATCAAATCTCTGATTATATATATATATAAGCACCCACAGTTCTATCTAATCCATCATAAACAACCAATTTCATTTATGCATAACCATTATATAAAATTACACAACTCATCAAACATTACATATAACGAATAAAACAATATATCATTTCACACGAATTGTTTCTTGTATTAAACGATATCGAAATCGTATCATAGTTCCACATAATTACAAATGGGTACAGGAATAGAATCTTAAGGGCACACAAGCCCAACCCTTATCCAAATTAAAAGTATAACACATTACATTAACACTAGAACAGAGTCAAACCCTGGGGGTTTAGTTTACATCTAAAAACTATGGCCATGCTATACACTAAAGTATGCGGGCTCCATTAATAAACTACATACCAAAACCATATCAAATCTTTACGCTACAATGAGGTCGTAAGACCCTAGGTTCTGCCCAAATGCTGTAAGCATGGCCTCGACCAAAACGTATATTTCACAGAGCCCATTTAAGAGTCTAAACCAACAACAACGAATGCCATCATGAGCTTGCATCCCTGGCATTTTATAAATCCACATTACACACTAAACCTTGAAATCATAAACGTAAATAACGAACAGAAGCTACGCACAACAATCACCCAAGTCATGGAAAATGCCAAATAAAAGTACACAGTATGATTTTAATAACAAAACTACTCTATTAACTATTCACCTCTGAAGCTATTAAATGAAATATAACCCGTAATGCCATAGTGAATCTATTTCAGCCACGATGGGAAAGGCTCAAGCCATTTACACCGTGGCCTTACCCCACGCTGTCAATATTTTCAACCAATTTAAATACTCAACACAGAGACCACAAACGAAGGCGTATGCCTATGTTTAAACCATCTTAATAAACCATTAACATGGTATAAATTCCACACACATAGTAAGCATAAAACCCATGACCATTTCATTAAAACATAGGGTATTTACAATGCATAGTATTGCCATCATCACAGTCTCTCCATGTAGTCCCTTTGAAAATCCAAAACAAAGTCCACACAGGCATTCTAATGGGCTATGGCACCATTGCAAGCAATGGTGCAGCCCATGGTTCAAAAGCCCAAATCCATCTACGATTTACAAAAACCCAAAAAACTAATTACACGGAGGCATGAGAAACGTGAGTTTGCTCCACAGCCAAAACCCAAACCATTAAATTAAAAAATAAAGTCTGTGCATTACAAAGCCCAGAGGTGAATTCAAAGCCCATATGGAATCCCAACATCGAACAACAAAATACCACACAGACACGATGAGATACAACAAGCGTAAGCTTCTTGGCAAGGCTTACCTTTATTATCACTTGCATTCAAAACCCTGACGGAGCTGGAGCCATGCTGCTCATTATCTTTCAGCACCTGCAACCAAATAAACGAAGCCATGATCAGAAGTAAGACAATGAATGGAGCCTTAGAACCAACACCAAATAACAGGCAAGAAAACCCCCAAGCAAGGATTATTTTCCTAGTCTGAAGGTCGCCTCCATTAACCCCTGCGCTAAGAAGAACAAACCCCAAATGGTAACAAAGTTCCCAAACCATCATGAGCCAAGCCTAAGTGAGGGCTTCCATGAAAACCAAGGTACATTAATGGCACTAGCTGGTTTCCACCACCAAAACCAAAACCCACTAAGCTATAGTTTGGTAACTTCGATTAGGTATAATCTCCACCCACCATGCAATTGTTAAACCCCATTGTATATGGTCCCAACCATATCTTATATCACTACCCCAATCATATCACAAGGTAACACATTAGAACGTTTATGTTCTAGAAAGGCTTAATGTATTGCAATGTTAAGGTTTAGTGCATATTCCATGTTGGTCTACGCTAACCATAAGTCAAGCCACAAGACTTATACATTAAATATAATATGTAAACCATAGGATTAAGACATAACAACATGTGAACCATAGCTCAAAGCCTTAACTTAATACAATGCAATTAAGACCTAAGATTATGCTTAGTGAACATGGCATATGTAATATGCCATGTTAAATATTTGACCCTCATAAAAATAAATGGTCCATCCTCAGGCCAAGATAATAACCTGCAGTATGAGATACATAGGAATTATTAATATATTTCATAAATAAACATAGAACAAAGTTAATACTAATATGTAAGACGACGAATTACAATACAGTAATGAAGCATAAGTAACGTACATGAAATTCAGCGATGATAAGTAAATTGACAAGAAAAGTATTATACCTAGCTATATTTCTGAGTCGGTAAAGAACCAAAGTCAACCAGTAGTACGTTCATTCAATACTCTTTAAACAAGATCCCGTCACAAAGTATGAGCTACATATGAAGTAAAATAGGTGCCTTAGTTCAGAGATCTAAGTAAGCCTGCGAACAAGTAAACACCTTTACCTCTCAAACCGTCATGGGAGAACGAGTCCCTCCACTCCGCCCACTTTGTTTCCACAAACAAAGTTAAGTTAGGACTTTATAATTAACAAGTGCGACTATGTAGAAAGGAAGAAGCATTTAATCTAGTGATGACACATAAGCGACAAAAGTATAAACATCAGACTAAGCAGTAAAACAATAGTACAACATCGTAAGTAAAATACATTAAAAATAATGACTAAAAGTAAAAGACAGAATGTAAGAACAACTTACAAATAAATAGTGGTACATGAAGTGTACGATCTAGTTTCGCAAGTGAATAGTGTTCCGTCTAGGTAGTTTTACTAGCCTATAATTTTTTATTTTTTTCGATTTTTGGGGACATTACAAGTGGTATTAGAGCCCATTTTCAATACTAAGAGACCTATGGGCGCACCAAGCAATCACCACATAGAAAATAAAGTATAATATTAAATTTTGGTTTCTCACAAAAAAAATTCGTGTTATGAAAAATTCTTGCAGTTACAAGAATTTTTGTAGGAACAATTCAAATTATGAACATTGAGGGAGATAACAGCCAGCAAAGCAGAATAAACATCCCCACCCTAGAAGAAGAACTGGTGGTGGAGCTGAATTCTAATATTTTTAAGACTATACACTGTATTCAAGCAGAATTGTGGAGTCTCAGAGAAGACATCCTGAATGAAAGAAAGGAACATCAAGCTATAAACGAAGCATTACTAAGAAGTATCACAGGAGACAGTCCGTAGGGTAAACCTACCTAATCAACAAACAGTTCCATAGAGAACCTTACCATAAATGGTCCAGCATCCCAAGAGGAGAAGAACATGCCCCTGAAGCACCGAAAGGAGATCATCAAAGTTCTTCCAATGATGAATCTCTTTCTCCCCGAAGAAAGAAGCAAAGAAGCAATGATAGTCTTCATAGGGATTTTCAAAAAATAATATCCCCAACCTATGTATTAATTTCTCACAGTGGTCTAGGAACTAAAAACACAGTCTCGGAAAGAATATACATAGATAATCATAAAATTGGAAAAATGGTGCTGCAATGGAAGTAGCATCTTTATATAATCAAATGAATAATGAATAATACAATACAATAATAATGCAAGATGCGTGAATGCCAAGACAAATAAAATTTCCAAGGAGGTCATTCGAATTGAATGAGTGAGTCTAGCTTAACTGAATGTAAGCCACAGTAAACACTCAAGTTAACCATTGATCAAAACCCTAATTGACTCAACTGATCCCTAACTTAAGTCGGGGTGCAATAAATTACTGAGTCTAACTGAAAGTAGTTCAAACACATGTCACTGCAAGCCAACCAACAAGTGGTAGTGCATCAATGACTCCAATGAATCCTGATGAGGTTAACTGAAGTGTAACTAACCATCAAAAGTGGTTGGAGGCGCCCCTGTTGACTCTAGTTCATTAAATAATCATTAAATAATAAATTTAATGAATGAAGGCACCTCCACTCCTCTGTTTAACTAATTGTAACAATCAATTAGCAATAAAGTGCATTTATGACACTCAGATCACCCCCAGAGTGCTCCAATTAGCCTCCCCGAATGAAGGAGAAGGCTTAGATAGCCTCCTTGACTGAAGGTAGGCATGGGTGTGCTCATTTTGGTGTCATATAGTGCTCCTTTGATGTCAATTAAGTCAATAAAACTTAGTATAGTGGTTTAACTAAAGCCAAATTGAGCGTGTATGGTGGTAAATGTCTCCAACACCCCACCTTAAGCTATACTCAGGAGAAGTAGAAAAAATAAAGTGCATAATAATTCTAGGGCCCCAGAAAAAAAGGCCATAGGTCACCCTGTACAATAAAGTAACTACTTAATATAACCAAGGAAACAAGGAAAACCTCATGGGAAAAATACTGCCCCTCAAACTAAGTAGTAAATCAAGAAAGTTTTGGTTCTTCTATGCAGCAGCATCTTGAGACTATACATGTCAACCTTTGAATCCAAACTAAATGAATATGTCTAGAGGAATCTTCCACTTCAGAAGAGGAACAATGCACTCAACTGAATCAGAAATATAAATAGCTGCATGGTGAAAACTGGACCCATGTAGAGAAGCTAAAATCATCTGAAGAGAGAGCAAAGGTTCTTGAGGATTCGAACCATGTGTGGAACACTCAAGAAAATTATATGTTTCAGCCTTGAATAGAAAACCATGAGTGGTAAAATCAGCCCCAATTCTTAGGAGCAAGTTTCTAAGCAGATGCATAATGTCTTCCTCTTTACTAGTTCTGTGAGGAGATGAGCATGTGACCAAAGGTAGAGAAGCCCTGGGACTATGGAGAGTGAATGATTGAGCTCCATAATATGATATAGCTTCTGAAATAGCTAATGAATCACATAATAAAATATCAGCAACCTCATATGAGTAAACTAACACCAAATCCCCATCAGCGATTTTGAAGAGAAAGTGCAGTACTTGATTTTTCACACCGGAATTGGTGAGAGTAGCTACAAGCATGACTGAAATATTTTGGATTTTAAAATATGAACCAAATAATATCAGATCAGAAATTAAATCAGATCTAAATAAGTTCACAACAGATCCAAAACTGTGAAATGAAATGAAATCCCCAGCAACAGTTTTGTAGGAGACTTGCGGTACTTGTTTCTTCACACCGTTGATGAGAACAGCTACAAGCAGTATTGAAAGATTATGAATTTGATATATTAAAACAAGAAATATCAGATCATATCTAAATAAGATCATATCAGATCCAATAAGGTTAATATCATATTCAAATAAATGGTTAACCGAGACGGTGGATGCACAGCTTTCTTCTTCTTCAAAATTCTGAATTTTGAAGCATGCAATCCTGCAAGAATTTGCTAGAAAATCTAGGTCATGGGGAGCGAATGGATCACTCTGGTAATCTGATATTTCTTCCAAAATATCCAAGATAATCACATATTTTCACACCAGCAGCAACATTAGAGGGATAAAAATAAAATTTCTCTTCACTTTCGGAAGCAATTACTGGTAAATTTTGCAGAGAATTCAAAGGAAAATCACCGATGAATGTTTGCATGGAAATGCATCGGTATTTTTCTTTAATATGAGATATTCAAATGTATTCTTCCATTTCATCCATATGAGTATATGAGATATTAGAGATCTCATAAACTTCTGGAGCATCAGGAGAAGGAGTCACTACAATGAGACTTTCTTCAATTCGAATTGCCTGTGCAGAAGATTCTGCTTCTTCTTCATCTTGAACAACTTCATCAGAGAAAGTAGAGGCCAAGAATTTTGAGTAAATAAATATTGTGGTGCTGGATGTGATCTCCAAAGTGCTATTATGATCCTCATTGTGCTTGCCAAAGGTTCTGTCCAATTTTCTCCAAAGATCCTTTGGGTATTCAACAGAACCAATAAGGTAGCACAAGCTAGGAGAAAGGGATAGACATATAGCTCCAAAAGCTCTATAACTGCCATTTAGCTAGTCATTCTAATTCTCATAAGACTCTTTTCCAAGTCCAATTGACACCTCATAGAGACCTTGTCTCTTCATAGATGCAATCATCTTCAACTTCCATTCTGAATAGCTTGTGAATGGGGTGAGAAGAGGGACTGATGAGTCAATTCGAAGTTATACGTGTTAAAACGTGCAAATAAAAAAATGGGGCACCATAAGTTTAGACATCCTGGACATTTTAGGCTTTCATCACACCCAACATAATTGATCAAGCAAGCGTGATCAACAATTCCTTAACTTGGGGTATTAAGTGGTAAACCTTCAGCTTCTGGTGTAGTGCTGGAATTTTAAACTTTTGCTCGATTTTTCATGCAAGATCTGTCAAAAACCTTGTTTTTGAGAGATCTAAGCTTCGTCCCTCCATGAGCTCTGGTACCATATTAATTTGTCACAATGGCCTAGGAAATGAAAACACAGTATCACAAAGAATATAGATAGATAATCATAAAATTGGCAAAATGGTGCGGCAATGGAAGTAGCAGCTCTGTATAATCAAATGAATAATGAATAATACAATACAATAATCATTCTAGATGCAAGAATTCCAAGACAAATCAAATTGCCAAGGAGTTCATTCGAATTGAATGAGTGAGTCTAGCTTAACTGAATGTAAGCCACAGTAAACACTCAAGTTAACCACTGATCAAAACCCTAATTGACTCAACTAAGCCCTAAATCAAGTTCGAGTGCAATAAATGACTAATTCTAACTGAAATTAGCTCAGACACATGCCATTGTAAGCCAACCAACAAGTGGTAGCACATCAATGACTCCAATGAACCCTGATGAGGTTAACTGAAGTGTAACTAACCATCAGAAGTGGTTGGAGGTGCCCCTGTTGACTCCAGTTCATTAAATAATCATTAAATAATTAATTTAATAAAGGGAGGTGGCTTCACTGCTCTGTTTAACTAATTGTAACCATCAATTAGAAATGAAGTGCATTTATGACACTTAGATCACTTCCGGAGTGCTCCAGTTGGCCTCCCCAAATGAAGGAGAAGGCTTAGTTGGCCTTCTTGACTAAAGGTAGGCATGGGTGTGCTCATGCTGATGTCATACAGTGATCCTCTGATGTCAATTAAGTTAATAAAACTTAGGATAGTGGTTTAATAAGGACAAATTGACCAAAATGAGTGTGTATGGTGGTAAATGTCTCCAACACTATGAAGGTGAAGTAAACACAAGGGAGAAGGCTGAAGAGGGGCTGCTGGGCATGAGTAAGTATTTTTGGGTTCATAACTATTCAATTGAGATGAAGCCTCAAATTTCCATCTATAAATTAAATGGTGAGGCAACAAGATGGTGGAGGGATTCAAAACACACCAAGAAAAATGAGCTGCAGGAAATACGATGGGATACTTTCCAAAAACGTTTCCAAGAAAAATATATGTTGGAAAGGTTATTTGACCAAAAAGTGAAAGAGTGTCACAAAATACATATGGGATCCATGACTATGGATGCATTTATTAACATATTTCTAGATCTATTTCATTATGTACCATACATCAAAGAAGAAAAGGTAAAGATCCAGCAGTTCCTAGGATGTCTTCCTCCAAGATTTCGAGACATGATTGAATTTGGATACCACGCTGCAAAAACCTAGGCTCTATTATGAGCTTGGACTACTGAGGCAGGAGAACATGAACCGAAACCGAGAGAATTCTAAGAACTTCTCTAATAACCGCAAACCTGGGTACAACCCACAACCATATAGAAAGAAAACAGCTTTCAAGTGAACACAAATTTTAATAGATTTGGTACGAAGCCTTATGTAGCAGCTACTAATGTTAAAAAACCAATAGCAAGTGGAGCCAATGCTACCCCACAACAGATCAAGTGCTGGAAATGTAATGGGCCTCATTATGCCCGAGATTGTAATAACAAGACTAGTGGGGTCTTGCACAACTTACAAGAGTAACCAACTGTCGAGGAAATAGCTGGAACACCATGGATCTATGCAGCATTGGATGGCTGACAGGCATATCATCAAGCTACAATGGTTGAGATATAAGGTAAGATATTGAATGCTTCTATTTCAATACTTATAGATCTCAGTGCTTTCTGGAGCTATGTTTCTCCTAAAATTGTTGATGAATGCAAACTAGGAAAAGTAAAACATGAAAAACCTTGGGTTGTTTAGTTAGCCACAGGTACAAAATGAAAGGTTTCAGAAATTGTTAAATAATGTCAGGTAAACTTGAATCATTTTCTTATGAAAGTAAACTTGAACATCCTACCTTTAGGATTGTACGATGTACTTATTGGCATGGACTGGCTCGAACAGCACCATAGCATGCTCGATTGTTTACACAAGTCTATCTTGTGTACTGATAGCCTTGGGAACCAAGTGAAGGTTTAGGGCATTCCAAAGAAAGTTTATGTAAGACAAATATCCACCTTACAAGCAAAGAAATGCATTAGGAAGGGCTGCAAGTTGTTTGCAGTAAACATCCGAGACATAGAATCTGATAGGGAACAACACATAAAAGAATTCCCCGTT
The DNA here is from genome assembly GCA_001517045.1 of Pseudotsuga menziesii. Taxonomy (NCBI): domain Eukaryota; kingdom Viridiplantae; phylum Streptophyta; class Pinopsida; order Pinales; family Pinaceae; genus Pseudotsuga; species Pseudotsuga menziesii. Next base: position 297,714 of record LPNX010207193.1, on the reverse strand, counting down.
CTTGAAGAATTCAAGGATTTGTTTCCAGAGGAAATCCTTGGATTACCTCCAAAATGAGACCTATACTTTTCCATCGAACTGACCCCAGGATCAGTTCTATCCTCCAAATCCCCTTACCGCATGAGTGCTCCTGAGTTGGTGGAACTCAAACTGTAGTTACATGAGTTGATAGAGAAAGGGTATATCCAACCCACTATGTCTCCTTACAGAGCACTGATACTATTTGTAAATAATAAAGATGGAATGATGCAGATGTGCATCGATTACCATCAATTGAACAAAATGACTATAAAAAACCGTGACCCGCTCACTAGGATCGATGACTTGTTCTGTAATGTCCCCAAAAATCGAATTTTATTTTTTATAGGCTAGTAAAAACTACCTAGATGGAAGATTAATTACTTACGGAACTCTATTGTACACTTTATGTATCTCTATTTAATCATAATCTATTCTTACATTCTGTCATTTATATTTTAGTCGTTACTTTTAATGTATTTTACTTATGATGTTGTACTGTTGTGTACTACTTAGTATTATTTTTACACTTTTGTCGCGTATGTGTTGTCATTTGATTTATGTGCTTTGTCCTTTATGTATTGTCTCACATGTTAATTATGGAGTCCTAACTTAAATTTGTTTGTGGAAACAAAGTGGGCAGAGTGGCGAGACTTGTTCTCCCATGACGGTTTGAGAGGTAAAGTATTACTTTGTTATGTAGGATTACTTAGTTCAATCAAACTAAGGAACCTCTTTTATTTACTTACGCAGTTCATTACTTTGCGATGGGATCTGGTGTAAAGTGTGTTTGACAGTATTGATCCCAGAGGACCTGCTGCTAGTTGTTACGTTGCTTATTGACTTGGTTTTATATATTGGTAAGTGTTGTTATCGTCAGTTTAGCTATTATTCGTTATTTATGGAGTATGTTCGTTATTATATATCTCATTAATACATTTTATGTTCTATGTATATTTTCACTATACCTATTAACATATATTATGTCCTTTTATTGGTAGTTCATAACTTGGTTACTTGTTCAGATCCTGGGTGTAATATCCCGAATTTTGGGCCTACCATTTATAGGCATGAGCCTATTGATCATATGATTATATTGATGTTTTATTTGTATATTGGGTCAAAGAACCCACTGCATATGAACCTGATGATTTTCTTTGTATATTGAGCATAAGCCAATTGTTGATGATATATATGTATATATATGTTGGTTGTATTGGGTGTGAACCCTGAAGCACATGATTGATGAAATGTTTTGTGTTGGGCATGGACCCTGAAGCACATGATCAATGAGATTTTTTGTGTTGAGAAAGATGCTCTGGAGCACATCATTACTTACATTTGTGTTGAGCATAAATCTCTAGAACACATGAACATATAATTGGAAATGTTGGGCATAAGCTCTGGAGCATTCCATATTGATGTATAGCATAAGCTCTGGAGCATCAGATCCTTAGCCATTGTATCCCTAGGTGTATCATACAAGTACATCCTAGCATTTAGTGTTGAGCAAGAGCTTTGGAATTGCACTATGTTTTTAACTCCCTATTATAAGCGTTGAGTATGGGCTCTGGTAAGCGCTAGGGGTTACTGAAAAGATTAAAATAACCTTCGAGTGAAAATGAATTGAGAATAATATTGATCTCATCATACTTATTTTTTAGTGATTAAATGAAATTTCAAATTTCTGTATTATCATCAAGTACTGAAGAACCACCACGTTATACGAGGGAAATCCAACATGCAAGGATGTTTATATTTTCCTAGCCTAGTAGACCTGAGACATCTATCTACTTGACCTTCATAAAGAAGTGTCGTTAAGTCTAGGGATCATGATACATGATGCCCGAAGACAAATGTTAAGAAGTATTTTAATACTATGTATTTTATACATAGTATGTATAAAGAATTAATTATGATTAATTATATGATTGAATAAAGAAAGAAGAGAAGCTCTGCCAATTATTATTTATTATTAAAGGATTAATAAATAGTGAAATATCTATGAAAGACTAACTAGGAACTAGTTAAAAGTTCATGGGTTAAGAATTGAAAACTACCCCAGTAATTAAAAAGGGTTAAATCAAGAAATCAGGGATTTGTTGATTTAACTACCCCTTTCACTGAAAAGTATGTCTATAAAGACTCAAGCCAAGCAAAATCTTGGGGTTCTAATTTTTATCTAGGAGAATTATTATTCTGCCTGCTTTTCCTCTCAAGTGTTTTCTTGGAGAACTTTTCCTGCAAGGAAAAGAGGATTGATTCAGAACTGATTACGAGTTAGGAAACCCTACCTTAGGAGCTCTAAGCTACTTGCATGTTGGAGTCTAGCTCAAGGGGATCTAGATTAGAACCAGGAACAGTTTTGGGTCATGGTTGGGAGGAACATGGTAGTTCCCAAGTGATTTGGTCATTAAAATTAGAGGTCAAATCTGTCTTAAATTGATAATGCTGGTTATTGAAAAAGTGCGCAAGTTTAGCCATTAAAGGAGTTTCAGGAAGAAAAATTACAGGTATGAGTTCTTAGTTTGTCAAGTTCATTTCTAGGGTAAAATGCTGGTTGCTTTATGAAAATGCTCTTTATATATTTATAATCTGGAAATGATGGTTTTTTCCATATCTAATAGGGTTACTTTATGTTAAAATCTAACCCTGGACTCTCCATGCTATCTTCTAGATTATATAATGAATATGTTAGATGAATTTTCCAATGTATTTACTAACCCTAGGTAATTGAAGTTCTTCATAGGTTCTGCTAGGGTTTGTAATCTTTTCAATTACTCCCTAGGGTTGTAAATATTATCATAGGATGTATATATCTAGGATTTCATCCCTAAAGTTTATTTTTGTATTCATTCAATATTGAGAAATTATTACCGTAAACTAGGTAAATACAGACCTGCTATTTATTGTACACCTATTATTTATATCTCAACTGACATATTACATTTGTCAGTAGAGACCATGTTTCATATTATAGTAGATTTAATCATAGGAGTAATGTTAGGGTTAACCTTGACATGAGATCAAGTCAAAGGTGGTTAGGTATAGCACATGGTTTGGGCCCATGGTATTGTCCCATGGTATTACATGAGTTAACCTTGACTCGAGATTGAGTCAAAGGTAGTTAGGTCTAGCACATGGTTCGGGCACATGGTTTGTTGTAGTCCATGGTATTGTCCCATGGTATTGCATGTGATTAAGCATTTATAAGGCTTGAGGAGGCTCCATTGTAAATAGGCCTCGAGGTGAGCGGTGGCTAGCTCATTTGGCCCGGATGGCCGGTTTTGGCCATGTAATGAAGATCTTCATTGATGCTGGTTTTCCCTGCATGGGGTTTCCAGGGTATATTGTGTGTCTATCTTGAATTTTGCTTGTGACAATGTTTATTTCTCCCCCATTATTATATTGTATTTCTCGTTATAATCCTAACAACTGGTATCAGAGACATGGTTTGGCTTGGTTATGCTCGTTGGTGTTTCTATGTTGAATCAAATTGTGGGGTGCATGTTCGGTGGTACCCAACACCCTAGCAGTAATTTTTTGATCCATGTGAAACTTAGCCGTAGGCAAGTTTGGATTTCTCTGGATGCTAAAAGCACAAGGTATCCCTCTTATGCGCAAAGAAGGAAGTCACCATAAGAAGGAAGCGAAGCATGGAAAGCAAGAGGATGAAGCAACGGATGGTGATGGTGTAGTCACCATGAAGGCACAGGAAAAAAAAATGTAATGGAGCAGTTTGCATGTAAATGGGCATATGGCTGTAAGACCTGGTAAGGCATGCATACCCCTGGTAACTCACTAGTAAAGTCAGGAGATAGACCTAGGTGGTAGGGGGGTGTATGTAAGATTCCTCGGTAAATACTTGAGCGGAGTTGGTGATTACTCCAAGTCAAGTTTAAAGGGGGGATTGTTAGGGTTAACCTTGACTTGAGATCGAGTCAAAGGTGGTTAGGTCTAGCACATGGTTTGGGCACATGGTTTGTTGTAGCCCATGGTATTGCATGTGATTAAGCCTTTATAAGGCTTGAGGAGGATCCATTGTAAATAGGTCTGGAGGTGAGGGGTGGCTAGCTCATTTGGCCCAGATGGCCGGTTTTGGCCATGTAATGAAGAACTTCATTGATGCTGGTTCTCCCCGCATGGGGTTTCCAGGGTATATTGTGTGTCTATCTTAAATGTTGCTTGTAATGTTTATTTCTGGCTCATTATTATGTTAATGTTGCTCGCTTTTAACCTAACAGGTAAGTTTAAAGAAATAAATGTACTAAATAGATACCTTAGGGTATTATTTACAATAGAACTACTTTATATATAAATATATATACATATACATATAAGGCCATCAGGTATAAACACATATGAAAACTAACTATACATTTAACTCCAAAATTAAATAGCTCATCTAAGACCTTTCACGGTATGTGTCCATATTACAAATTTACATTAAGAATACTACACATAAATGAAACAACATTATCAATAATCAGAGGAGGCATCATGACCATCCATGTGGTCCTTTACAACTCTTTAATCATATTTTATATAAAAGAATCCACAGTTATAACTTTCCCATCTAAACATAACCATAAACAAAATTACATAACTCAACAAACATTACCATAGCAAAATTAAAATAATACATCATATACAGTAAATCATATCATAGTAAAACAACATCAAAATCATATCATAAATCCATCTATTGCAAAAAGTAACAAGAATCAAATCTTGTGGAAATGTAAGCTCAGTTTGTTGTTATTTATTAAAATACATTTCATTACAACTCGTTACATTAAAACCGTGCTTGCCAACAGAGGTCGCAACATCGAATCCATGGATGTCCATACCAAATCCTATAACCATTTTATACAGGCCATGATATACATCAAATCATATGCGGGCTGTGGTTATTAAAATACAACCAATACATATTAAACAACAAATCCAATTGAGGGGTTTTAAACCCTAGAACTATGATACCAACGATGGCACAACACTCACATAAGTAACGGCCTCGGCCAAAATTTAAATCTAATACAAATTCCTATCAAAATTAACCCTATGCTATACTATTGCAGCGCTATGTGAAGGCTCATGCCATTCATGATATGGCCTATACTCACGATGTCCATGTATATAAATTACAAACTAAGTAATTCCGTAATACACAGAACCTTCAATCCGGAAAATGCACACATAATCCACAATAACAACATAATAACACAACGAAATTGTGCTATGCACATCATAAGTTAAACCATGGTAATCAATAAACCAAAACCAAGTATGCTATAAGCCCAAACATTCCTCTTTTCACTGCTAACAACCCAAGTAACTTTTACAAACCCAAATTTATACACAGAACTAGAGGGGGTGCGACTTCACCCATGACCGAAGCCATTTCAATATTGTTCAAAACCCACGTCTGTAATCATATGCCAGAAGGCGAAATTTAAAACCCCACATCGAAACCCACAACATAAAACCCAAAACCAAACAAAAATATATGCGTAGTCTTCCCAAGAGGGCCGAAGCATAGCAAGTAAAAACTCGCTCATAGGCTTACCGTAGCAATGAGTGCAAACATTTGGAGCCCATACAAGCAAAGCCACTCTTCCCCTCATTCGCTTTTGGCACCTACAAATGCAAGCCAAACGAGGGATGATAAGTATGGCCATGACCAAAATTTAAACCAAACCAATGTGCAGGCATGTTAAAACCAACATGGACATACCTCATAGTCTAGAGGTCGCCTCCATGGTTTTACCCCTATGCAGAGCCAAAGTGCAAACCCTAAATGACAAACAACACACAACCATCATGGGCCAAGCCTAAGGGAAGGCTTTCACGTTTCACCAAATGCATTGAACGCACTAGCTATAAACCATTAAATACACATAAAAACCCACTCTCCATAAGTTTTATTTCACTGCATTACAACGTGACCACCTCTCACATAAAGCTTAAACTCTGCTACCATATGTTTATACCATACAATATACTTTCGCCACCCAAACGCTATCCCAATGTTAACATGTTACAACGTTTTCATTATGGTAAGTTTACAATAGTACATAGTCCACAGGATGCATTAGCCCAAGGTGTAATGGCATAAGGCACACCCCTTATAAGTTAAATGATATACACTTTAGGCTTACAGCCTTATATTAAAAGCTAATATGAGATCTTGTTAAAGTGCCTTCATCATTGTCTGTTTGTCATTGGTATTGATTTCCTTCGCTATCAATTTTCATGCACTTTATTTTCGGTATTGTAGAGTTCCAAAATATTTTTTTGCACTCCATAATTTTCAAGGGACAACATATTGATCAGTAACATCTATTCTCAATATTGTTTATAATCTCTGGTCTGCCGAGATATCCGAAAGGATAAATCTATCATAACGACTATGCTAATCTATGACTCTATATTTTGATTCTATGCATCTCGTTTGGACTTTTTCCCTTTTGTTTTGTCCATGATTTTACACTGGTGTATGCTTTGGATGTCTCTTATGCATGGTGAATCTCATAAGTAGGAACAATGAATTTTAGTCTTCTATTATTTAAATTCCACTTACCTATGTACGTGCCTTCTTTTGTAATCCCCGTATCCATATAAGCACCTACACCCAGTACCATTATGCATTAGCTTATATCTCACTCTCCATAATCATTCAAGATTGCACTGCTAGGTTCACTCGTGGCTTATTTACACAAGGAACTTATATATTGAATTCTACCTACATAAGTAACTAAGAGTATATGTCCCCAATCCGATTGATTGGTATGCCCCGACCACAACTCTCTAACTTATCTCTTATGTATACCTACAATGAATGGCCCTAGTACATAGTTTCTAATTTAGAAACAGTCTAATAACATAATACATAAAGCTATTTAAACATGTACATAAGGTAGGGACTAACTTCCTTTAGCAGCATCCCTAGTTTAAACATCTAACTAATATGAATGGGCATGAGTACAATTGCAAGTTATAGCCAATTTTATCTAATAATCTAGATGGATTACTCTTGTTCCTTGCCCTACTTGATAGGCATTAAAAAGATTAGCCTATGGGTACAAAGTTATTTTGATAAATATGCATTGAGAGGTTGTTCAATTCTATGCACACACACACACACACACACACACACACACATATATATATGTGTTACTTTTTCTACTCTAATTCTATTTGATTAGGATTTTTATCTGAAAGAATAACAAGCACAACAATATGCACAAGAAACACAAGATACACATATTTTCCTCAGGGAAACCATAAAGGAGAAAAACCTGCAAACTTCCTTAGAATATTTTCATCAATAATACAATATCACATGATGGTAAAACCCAAGAATAAGATGTCTTCTACAGCTCTCTCTCTTTCTCCTTGTCCTCTCTCTCACCTCATGCAAACTTGTGAGTGAGAAAGTGAGTATTTGTATAAATGAGGGAGGGTGCCTCTTAATTTATACACATCAAGTGTCTGACCTAAATTCTAACTGGGTTGACCTCTTACCCTAGTATGGATAAATTCACCTGCATTCCATGGAGACTCAAAAATACATTTTATTATATTCATCTTGATGACTATTTCCTCTAATTATGACAAAGGTTTTATCTCAATGACCATATACAATAATAACATCCCGAACAGAGGGAAAACATCTCTGATGGGGATACAACGATATACAATGATAATATGCAATAGCATATTAAAGGAAATTTGAGGTCTAAAATGGACCTTATAATAAATCGTGCCATCATACAAGAAAACGAGTCAAACACAATTCATTGATGAGTTCGAATTCAAGAAACAATATAATTTTAATAAAATGAGTCAACAATAATGGTTGACTTGACATATTTGTCATTAAAAAACTACTTTTTATGTTCATATTTTAAACATATCTCCATCCATTTTTACTCAAATTTCAAGTGCGAGCACTCGTTGGATGCGTATTTCAATTAAGCAACCAACGAGTACCCACACTACATACTTTTGATGGACCCCACTTCCCAAAAAATAAGAACATTTTCTTGGTATTTCTTGTTTTTGGGGTAGCGATGTTTGTCAAAAGTACGTAGTGTTGGCACTCATTGGATGCAGTATTTAAATACACATCCAAAGAGTGATTTTTCTTGAAATTTGAGCAAAAAAACATGGAGATATGTGTAAAATACGAACAAAAAGAGTAGTTTTTTTTCTTTCTTCCTCCAAAATTAATAAATATTATTTTATTATTTTCCTTGTGAGGCCCAATTTAGACTTAAGAATTCCTCTAATTTGAATATCTTTGAAGTTACAATTACAACAACACTCCCTCTTAACTGGGATGGTATTCTCTCGCCACAATCATCAACACTCTTGTGTCATGTCCCAAATTTTGCATTAGGTCACAATGGCCTAATCACATTTTCCATATTCATGAGAGTTTGTCAAATTGATGCTAAGGGTCAAATAATTGCCAAGGTGAAAAATTACTAGTTTCCTAGGTTGGGGTTGGAAGCTTTGGGATTAGGAATAAGGGGGACAATAAATGATGTTGGAACATTATAATGGCATAAATATTTAATAATGGAGCTAAATAAANCAGGTATTTCTTGTTTTTGGGGTAGCGGGGTCCATCAAAAGTATGCAGTGTGGGTACTCGTTGGATGCAGAATCAAATTCCACATCCAACGAGCTCTCCCTATCAAAATTTGAGTAAAAACACATGGAGATATGTCGAAAATACGAACACAAAAAGTAGTTTTTTTCTTTCTTCCTCCAAAATTAATCAATATTATTTTATTATTTTAACTATTATTTTATTATTTTCCTTAGGAGGCCCATTTTAGACCCCAAAATTCCTCTAATGATACAAGGGAAAATCAAACCGTCAATTGATTATGAAGACACATGGAGGATGTGGGACCCACACAAGTTAGATTTTTTATGCCACATGGAATTCTCCTCTTGTCAATTCGAATCCATAAGAATCCCAAGGGTATTGGTATGAGTTGGAAGGTAAACATACCTGGAATGAATCAATTAAGGTCTAATTGGGGTGGAAGAGTAACTCCCATGGAAGAGGAGGAGGCAATTTGGAGCTAGTGAGACACTTGGACTAGATTCCCTACATCTATGACAACAATGATGAAGATGCTATGACACCTATGACAAAAATCAGATATCAAGGATGAAATCTGACATATATGACAATGTTAGGGCTAAAAATAGCTCCAATAGGGTGCTCAAGGGAGTCGCGACAGCTAAGATGCTTTCGCATGTGATTTGGTGGAAGTGGGAGACTAGGAATTGTTGTACAAGTGACATTCTTTGGAATCTCTTCCCAACTAGAGTTGGAACAAATATCTTGGAAGGAATTAGACCCATAGAAATATTGGAAACTTTATAAATTTCAAGAACAAAGAATGAATTCATCTTTTGATCATTTGAGAAATTTTCATTTGTGAAGAGAGAGAGAGATAGTGAATGACGAGTTTCTTACCTTAGCCAATTTCAAGGGTGAAAGATTCCCATCCAAGTTGGTGTGTGGAAAGGAAATTCAGGTATTTCATGGATATTTAATTGAGTCATAAGTTACAGGTGCAAGATATAAGACAACTCATGGACACTTCAAGATCAGCTTGTTCTTTCATCTATTCCAAATTTTCTGATCATATTCTTTCTCTATGGATTGGGGTACACTTTGTGAGCTATTGATATCTTTGGGGATGATTTTAATGCCCCGTTATTTTATGTTCCAATGTAAATCCTCTATATGTATTATATATGTGTTAATGTGTCCCATCACCCCTCATGACCTTCCTCACCAAGTTTGAAAGTAATTGGAGGAGTTTGGAATCAGTTGTATCCATATACATAGAGTTGAAATTTGGTGAATTTGAGCACATTGGGAAAAATATTCACAAGGGACATTACAGTGGTATCAAAGAATGGTCTTAAATCCTGTGAGTTAATACCATACACTGAAAAAAAAAATTACAAACATGTCTTGGCTTCATAATAGGCCCACTATGACTACTTTCCTTACTCCTCAACCAATGAAAGAAGAAGTTAGAACCATAGATATTGAAGCATGCTTCCACAAGTATCGAAATTTGAGAGGGGATATTCCTAAAAGGTATTATTTCCAAGAATATCTTGTCAATTATGGATTTAGAAAAAATAAGGAAAATGTGAACTCATTAAAGAAAAATCAGCCTACTTGTGAAAAGAGCAAATATTTATTCTTCCCCATAAATGAGGAAGTTATAAACACTTATACAGACATCACGTGGAATGTGTGGAAGAAATTTCGGTCTAAAAATCATGAAAAGAGAATAGATGCACCATTACATACATAGAATAATCAAGTGGAGAATCAATTACCTCAATGTGATTACAGAGAAGAACATAAAGGGGAAAGTGAATACAAGAAAACAATCCTTAATGGTGGGGGTTGTGCAAATCAAAGAGAATCTATTGATTGATCATTGAACTATGAAAGAGTGCCTACTGATGGGTGATGTTGGTCTAGGAAAGGAGCACAACAAAGAAGTTTGCGCACAAGAAAAGGCACGTCGCACGTGCGATAGGAAGGAAGGAAGGTCACAAAGGAAGCAAAGGGACCACCGCAAGAGGAATAAAGATGTGCATGATGGAGGAAAGGCAGGTGTACAGGCGTATAGGTGATAATAGACATAAATTAACAAGTGAAGATCATGGCCATTAAATATGGAGTAAGCTTGTGGACACACACATATGGAAGAGTATTTGTAAGTCAGGACGATAGTCCCTTGTGTCAGTTCATGACAGCCTATTCTGACAATTGATCACGACCCGTAACTAATAAGTAGTATGTAGTTGACCCTGCATGGTCTGATAGAAGTTACAAATAAGAAGAACCTGTTCTGTATAAGGGTTGTTGATTCTTTGGTGGTTGGGGGGTTGTTGTTTTGTGGGTTGTTAATTCGCCAAGTTACTTAGTTTTGTTAAGGAAGTAGGGTAGAAGGGATGAAGACTCAAAGATGAGTATAGTAGCAGTAGAAGGATGTTGAGCCATGGATCTTGCAGTTGTGTGTGCACACTGCTAGAAGTAGAAGGAATCCGCAGCTGAGTGTGCATAAAGTAGATAGAAGAGTCAATACATGCTGTGTGTGGATCAGTAGGAGCAGATAAAAGAATAAACAAGATAGCATGAGAGAAATAAGTTTGAGTCATAAAGACATATCATAAGATCATTCTGCAAGTCACAGACTGCAAGGTGCTATATCCATTTCTCATGTCAGATGAAGAGCACCTTGGTGATTTTCCCCATATGGGTTTCCACGTTATTATTTTTGTTTAAATGGTTGATTGATGTTGTACATGTTGATGAGAATGGTTGTTATTTTCTTACTGTATGATGATGAGCTATTGTTGAATGCCTGGTACTAGATTGGTGACTAGTGACTGAATAATTGATAAAGAATTGTTGGAATGCGCAAGCAAGCTGTAGTTAGTTCCTTAAGTTGAAATATAAGTCACAAGTGGCTTGTTAGTTTAAAGGATCAGCTGCGTCGCACAATTTACATTAGTTGTTAAGGTTAAATAACAGGTTGTGTCGCATGCGTTGACATACTATTGTGCTCAGTCGCACAAGAACCATCCAACTGTCTAAGTTTCTCTTGTCGAGCACCTTGGACACATACCAAGGGACCATAATCCCTTGCCAATTGCAGAAACATGGTTCTGGTAGTTACCCATTAGATATCTCGGGTGAGACTTCCCCTACCTTGCAGATGTTGCCAACAGATTTACTCTGTCGGGCCGATGTCTTGTGGTTTATTGTTGGTATTGTGGTGATGTTGAACCACGCATCGAGACAAGAAGGTGATAGAATCCAACAAATGTTTCTGTTGTTGGGACCCTTAATCGTTTGAGTCGAGGTAAATGTTGTTGCATCTGACAAAGAAAGAGATAGAAGATTGGATGGACTCCAAAATGGTAGTGTTTGTGAAGAGGAAAGCACAGGAACACAGCTAAGCACAAAGAACTGGGTAGACGAGTATATATATTCTGATATTCACAAGGTATTCTTCGTAGAATTCCTTGTTATACTGTACGAGTGGTTGACAATATTGGGGACTAGAAAGACAAAATTCCAAAGAAGAGAAGCCGTTGAATGGAGTGATCAGTTGGTTCATGAGGTCACCAGTGTAATTAACTCAATTTCTAGAGCTGTTGATTTTTGGGTTGATAATATCTTGCAAGGATACATTACTGAGTTCGCGGTAGACACTATAACTTCATATAGTGATGTGGAAAGAAATTTTTTCCAAAGACCCAAAAGAAGGTATCTGCTATCTATTAGTGCATGGATCAAGATGCTCACCTATGAGAAGGGTATTTTGCAGATGAGTAGTTGAGTCACATGTCTGTGAAGGAGGCTATGTCATAGACGACCTCTTAATAAAATGGGAGAGGGTGAGCTGAGATGTTCTCTGGAAGTACAAAACCTAAATTAGAACTGGGATTCCTAAGGAGTGGAAGGATATTTAGATCAAGGAAAAGAAGAAAAACTGAAAGAGGACAAAGAAACTTTAGTTTGTTTAAGGATAGTGAACACGAACTTCAGTCACACGAAGACGAAGGGTCTTATGATGAAGAGGAGGAATATAGCTCAATTTCAGAAGGATGAGAGGACTCTAAAGAATCTGTCGAGACACCAAGGTCAGGACACAATTACATAACATAAGTAATATTCACAGAGGTGAGATCTAGAGTCTCATCCCCAGAGAGGACTACTAATACTGATAATGTTGGTAGTGCAATCAATACACCAGAAGGTATACCTCTTTTGAACCCCTTACTAGAGAACCCCAATGCCAACTCAATGGATAGAGCAGACATTTGGTTACCCACATTCAATGGAAATGGCACAGAAGATCGAGAGCAGCATTGGTTCCTCTGTGAAGCTATTTGGATGGTTCGGTTAGTCCATAATGCAGACATAAAGAAGGCACAAATGATCACGACTCTAAGGGGTCTTGTGCTATATTGGTTTATGAAGTTCTATCTCACACAAGCCGGAACACCATAGAAGACTCTCGATGAGATCTGATTTGCAATGATATTTGAGTTCATAAAACCGAAGTCTAATTCGCAGTGCATCACTGAGATCAAGGAGATAAAGAAAGCACTCACAGAATTAGTATGGGAATTTGACCAGCGGTTTAAAACTTTGATGGCCAAGGTAAGCCTCCAAATTTCAGATGTACAACATAAAGAATGGTTTATTTCTCGTCTATTACCACATGTCTGATGGCCATTAATGCAACATAAGATTGAATCGCAGACAAAAGCATTAGATTTAGCAATGAAGCTAGGCCTCTCCCATTGGTGACAGTGCCATAGGAGTGGTACAAATTCAATCACATTTGGCTAATCTAACAATACAGCTTCAGGACATCAATATGGGTAAGGAAGCACAAGAATATTTATGGTGCACGAAATTCAGAAAGGATGAGCACACCAAGGATAATTTCCCGACCTTCATGAACTATATCACGTCAGGTGCAGCAAACCCATTAAATGGCCAGGGCCTACCACGCTATCGTAGATTCCAATCTAGAGGGCATTGAGATGATGACTGTTTATATTTTCAAAAGGTTTTAAGTACCTCGACAAATATCTTTTGCAAATTTTGTAATTTTGTAGGATGTGAATTTTTTTTTGTAGAGCATAGCATATCTTGAAAGAAAAGACTGTTGACACCTACTTAATGAAAAAAGAGGGACTCGCTCAGGCTAAAACAATGCAAGCATCATATCATCATGCACAGTTCCCACCCAATCAATACCAAAATCAGTATCAAGCTCAGTACATGCCTCAACAGCCGTACGCGCAACAAAATCACTACCAGCCACACTACCAGCAAAACCAGTACCCACCACAACAACCACACATGCAGGGAAGGGGTGGCGAAAACTTCAGAGGAAGAGGTGGAGGAGGATAATTTCATAGAGGAAGAGGCCAAGTTACATGCTATAATTGTGGACAACCAGTTCTATAAAACCCCCAAAATTTCATAAAATTTAAAATTTTTCTTGCGACAATTAATGTTTACAAATCGTCACTTAAGAGAGTAACTTAACTTCTAACATTTAACATTCTAAAAGGTCTAATCTAGATACTAAAACAATTTCATTTATGAATTTCTATAATACTTTCTTCACTAGCTGCCTTCAAAATTTAGTAATGAAGATTGAGCTAGCATGCAAATGGTCTGAAGTAGTAAGTATTGAAATTTAAATGTTTATTTAATTGTGAGTGCAAGGTACTAAAGTTTGTTTCTTTCTTACTAAAGGAACTTTCTGGTTGTGTCGAGGCTTATTTAGCTTATTGAAGCTAATGCAATGAAATGATGATTCTTGTACATGTATTTTTACAGATAAAACGTTTTATTCCTAGTTTTAGGATCGAGATTAATTATCTCAACTTGCAGAAGTAAAATGCTAGCATTTTTATTTAAATTAAGGCTTTGAGTAATGAAGGAATTGCCAAACCTGTTTCCTTTCCAAATCTTGAATTTGTTATGTTAAAGCAAAACATTTGAGGTCTATGTTTTTTCTTAACCATCTTATTCTAGGCTTAAGGACATAGGGTTTGCCTATATATAATTTCTTTTATTTAAAGGCATAAGTGCTTCAAAATATAAGCAAAATAGAAGCATATGTTCTTAGCATTATAACTTGTAAATATTATATTTGTCCTATTGTTGGTATATTAGATCCTAATCCTACATGCAACATTATAGAATGAAAAATTCTATAGACTAAACATTGCAATAACTTTGTTACTTTTACCAAAGTATTTACATATTCTATTGTATTAACGTATGTGAGGATGTTAACATAAACAAGTAATGACATATGCCTAGGTATTGTTATAGGTTAAATAATGATCATATGGATATGCGAAATAATGATTTATACAAAGTATAGTGTTGATATTTGTCAAAGTATTAATGTGTTATGTGCAAAAGTATACAGTATATTAAATATGAGTGTAGTATTAGCATTTTAACATTTGTTTGTAAAACAGGTTAAACGATGTCATTCGGGACTATAGAGAACACTCATATCAAAACCCATTCGATTTGTTTCTTAGTGGAATCCACGTGTGGTGAGTTCATTGGATAGGGTTTTGGATATGTAAACCATAGATACATGTGAGCACATACCTAAAATCTCTCCTGTTTTCTCCATCTTTTTCGTTACTAGAGTGTAGAGCCGATAGGCTCGTGGCCGCATGGTCCTACGTGGACATCGTTGAAGCTGAGAGTGTAGGAACCATTTTTCAGTTGAATTTATACTCATTTTCTTTCCTACAGTGGCTTCTGATACATCTCTCATCTATGGTCCTCCAGTTTTCGTCTGTGGTCTTCCTGGTTCGAGTTACCAACAAAAGAAACTTGGCTTCTATTTGTGGCATTTTCAGTGCTACTTCCTTTCTTTGTGCTGTGGTCGTACACTGAGGGTTCTCTCAAGGGTGGCTCTGAGCTACGGTTCCTTTGATAGGGTTGAGTGGATTTCAAGGGACTCCATACCACGGCTGTGACCATCTAAAAGAATACTAAAAGGTAACTACTTTCAAAATTTGTACGATTTACTTCTTTTTACAGTAGAAGGTGTTTTTTTTATAAATAATAATAACGATTTTCGTTTTGGTTTTGTTCAAGTAGAGCTGCGGGTGAGAATCATCATCATGGAGGTGAAATATTACTATGCAACAAACTTGGTAAGCCTCTCCTTACCACCTGGGGTTTCTCCTTCAGCGATGAGTAGGGTTCTGTCAACAAAGATGGTCGTGACCTGTTTTGTTTAATGTATAATTTGTAGAAGCCATAAGGTTGTAACTTCGTTATGATATGTTGTGTTTATATATGCTAGGGTTTTCTTTGCAGACTTGTAAATTTTGGATAACAATTGATAAGCCATATGGCTCAACCACCTCGGTTGTTTAAAGACTGTTAATGGATAGAAAGATTTTGGGTTTTAAAAACTTGTTTTTGTTTTAATAGATTTTATAGTCTCCATAGTATTTAAGTTTTTTCGGTTCTTAGATGTTTTTGTTTTGATTTAATTTGTAATTTATTTTAATAAGATTATATGGTTTTGATTATAAACAAAAGTTGAGAAAATAGAAGAAAAAGAGAGTCTTCTTGGTGGAGAGGTTTGACCTTATGACCTATGAAAAACTGTATAAAAGATTTAGAAATTTTATTTTATTTCTTTTGCTATCTTTATTTTATATATAATAAGCATATTTTTCTTCTTTGTTTATAATTTCAAGTGGATATAATATAGGAAAAGAATAACCTAGTTGTTTAGGGTTTTGACCTATGGTAAATATTAGTATTCCCATATTAATTTAGGTTTTGCAATGTTTGTTGTTTTTTTACTGTTTAGTAATTTATATTTGGTATTTGTAGAGCATTACGACAATTAACATAATTATTATTTATAATACCTAAATTATTACTACAATTTCATTTTACAGTTTATATAGTTTAATGTTGCTCCATTTGCATTATTTTCTTCTGAATTAGTTAATAGTTATATGTATATATATCACGTTAAGCTTTAAAGATAGTTACTTTTACTAGGTTAAAGAACATAGTTACACAAACTCTACATTGGTTTTATTTTTAATAAAATATTCTTTTAAGGTACTTTTATGACTATAATTAAATAGATGAATTAGTTAACATAAACTTCTAGAGTTGAGGAAAATTTCCTATAAAACATTTCTAGAACAAATTTAACTCTAAAAGATAAAAGATCGGATTCACACACATCATAACTTGATTTACTCATTACTCCTAAATTTACCTAGTACTACATCTACGGAGGTGTGGAAAAATACAATAAGGAAAATTTTCTTTTTATTTACAAATAGACTATTTAAAACCCTAACTCATTCATTCGAACACATTTTCAACCAGAATTTATTTATCTTTGAACAGTAAGAGATTTAACTATCTAACAAAAGAATGAGTCATACAAATGCATCAAATCCTAAATTCATACATTCGAGTTCCTATGCTTGCATAGAGAAAATAATAATAACATTTAGAACTTGGTAATATAGCAGAGGAGACAATAGCCTAAGGAGCCCGTTCCACCCAACCAATTCCTTAGTAAGAACTCAGCCAAAACAGTTGCACTAGTTCAGTAAATCAACATTTTCACACTCAAATCTTTGCTTTTCCCTCTCCATTGAATATCTTGTGCACTAATTTCATTAAGAAATTTCACGAGTAAAACATTGAACCCGTCTCCTCAATTCGATGGGTAATTTATTAGTTTTTCCTAGGTCTTTTGGGTTAGTTTTTTACTTAATGAGACACATGCTCTTGTTCCACTTTCTTGGGGAACATGACCACAAAAATAGGGAAGTTGCCTCCTGCAACAACTAGAAGTAGTTTGAGGATGATACCAAGTGTCAATCTGCTCTCAACCCAATCTATTCTACCATGTGGCCAGTAGACACTCATTTAACAACCCCCTTAAGTTGTTGTCTCATATTTTATTTATTAATTAATAAAATATTCAACAATTAAATACAATCATCCTTAACCCCACTTGGTAAAAAATTACAAACTTTACAATAAAAATAAAACGTAATGTCTTCTCAAACATAAAATGTTTTTTGCAATTTGGGGTATGTGACAGGGTCACTACGCCAAAGATTGTTTAGAACCTGCGAAGACGTGTTCATACTGTAAGGGACAAGACCATAATATGGAGCAATGTCCTCAGTTGATCGCAAAGTGGAAAGCAAGGACCATCGCAGGACCTAAATCTGCGCAGAAGGAAAACCCAAATCCTAACATGAATGTTCAGATGATTGCGGCTGAACCACGAGATCCGAATGTCGATGTCGTAATACAAGGAGAGGCTGCGACTGGAGCTGATCAGGATAAATCAAAAGAACAATTGCAACCGCAGGTATAACCTATGACACAGAAGAAAGTATCGTTTGACATCTAGGAACAAAAGGAAGTATTCTTGGAGGTATGACCAAAGTTTGTGGAGCCAGTAGAACCATCCACTTAGAAGAAGTAAAGGATATGCCTGAACAATTTCAATGCATATTTCAGAAGAATGTCCCACAAAAGGTTAGTAAGCTCAAATTTGTTTTGTCAAGTTTTCTAACGCTAATACAAGATAAATATGTTATTGCAGAACTACAAGCAATAATAGAAGAGATACCCATAGAGCCATGACCTCAAAAGAAAGTTAACTAAGTGAGAAGGAAGTTTAAAACTAGTCGTGAGTTAAAAATGGTTGCACAGATAGGCGACTATGACATGGATTACATCATTTTAGACCTGGTGTCTGATGTCAATATTTTATAATATAATGCATATTTAAATGTGCATCAACCTATTTACAAGGAACGTGCTTCATCGCAGAATTAAGTCGTTCTTTTTGAGAGATGATTTGAATAATTTTAAAAGTCTAACATGAAGATGGTGAGAATAAAGTAAGTTTAGTATAAAAGGTGATGTTTGACTTCCAATATTAAATATGTTCTAATCCTTTTGACAGGTTTGGAGAATGCGCAATGGGGTTTGAGCTTAATGTACTTTATCATTTAAGTTATCAATCAACATAATATGGTTTTCAATCTTAATAATTTATCATAAGCATTGAAGTATTATTTGAATATTATACTTTTGTTTTTCATGTAATATTGAAAAAGATATTGAAAAAGTTTGATGATGCTATTTAAGGGACGCAAAAATTTGTGAGTGAAAATCTAAATTGCCATTTGGATATCGTTACCAGGAAACACTATGGGAAATCATTAAAATTATTCTATTTGCCGATCAAGAAATTTTATATAATTTTGAATAATTTTTGATTTTATAGTGGATAACCAGATCGCAAGGAGAGGTTATAGCATAAAGTCATTTGTCATACAATTCATGCGAAATAAACTACCTGAAAGGGCTTGGTTCACATATATTTTTGCCATGCAACTGTGCTATTTTATTAACGCATCATGATTAAGCTATAAAGGTCGTTTCATCCGTTTTGTACAGACATATTATCGAGAATCTGCAAGTTAGCTATCATCATGCCATAGAAAGGAAATTATGAAGTTAATGGAGAAGCGCCAGCCGTAATAAAAGGAGAGTATTTAAGCAGAATTAAATCGGTGTTATGAATTTACAAGATCTACGTACCAAAAGAATGCTGATACTGTTGCAAAGAATTGCCAACACATTTCGAAGTTCGAAGTTCTACCCCGAAGAATCTGCCATGTTTCTGTGTGGATAATGACAAGAGAATTTTTCTTGTATAACGCATCAGCTAGAATCCACACCAATACAATGTTAGAATCCGTTGTTCTTCTTTCCGAGATCTCATGCAGATATTAAGCTTTTATCAAATCGATAGTACCAGGCGAGAGGAACCCTAGGCTAATCTAACCAAAATGCCAGCGTTATGGGTTGAATTACTACGCACCAAAATCGCAGAGTAAAAGCTATTCACCTTTTGCATTTTATCTAACAGTTATTCAAGGTTGTGAGAGATCAAACATATGTTGGGTTTACAGAGCTGTTACCATTGGAATAATATCCGCTCAGATGTTTTCCATGAAATCACCAATGCAAGGGAAGATTTTTATCTTCTTATTTCACCATTTGAAATAGTTCTTTCATTTTACTTTCAATCGTTCTTTTCAGATTGAGGTTAATTGTTGTATATTTTGATATGCAGGTTTGACGGATGAAGGTGGAAAACAATCGATCAATTGACCGGAGAAAAAAGAATTTTTACCAGGGTTTGCCTTGGATCCATGCCATGGCCAGATCCTACAGCAACCCATATCATAGGCAAAACAAATCCCATCGAGTTATCAAATCGCTTAGAATGAGGAGGTTTCGTTCATTTCCGATGGGGCGAAAAGAAAAGTCACGTCATCCCCGGATTCCGGAAAATAGGAAGTGAAGATATATCTGTTTTGTAAATTATCGATGCAGGATATCTGGGATCATTCGTTATTATTATCCAGAACGGCGATAACCTGTATATAAAGGCCCTGGATTTCCAGACAGAAGGGGGGGCGCTCAGCTGAGAGATTTCTCTTTTGGAAGGTGAAAGATTGAATTAGGAGAGTGGAGATATCTCTTTGTAATTAAAAGTTTATGTAATTTTACAGAATTCTCTATTTATAAAGTGTTGTTATTTTCACATCTCTTGTCATGAGTTCCATTAAATTTTTTTTAACAAATCGATGTTGTTGGTTATTCATTTGCAAATCGTTAAATGTGTTTATTTATGATTTAGATTTTTCTCTCTTACAAATTGATACATTGATAATACTCAAAAATAATTTCTTCTTTCTAAAGTTTTATCTATACGCACAAGTGATTGAACATTTAATCTTTAAAGCAAATATGTTGGTTTAACATACTTAGGTGTAGGTTATCTTGAATGAATTCATCTTGAGTTGCTTTCATTTAACTTTTATTAAACGATTGTGATTTAAGCGAAAAGTTTACCATCTCATTTACATTTCTGTCAATGTGATTAAAATACTTGTCATTCAAATATCTCAGGATAATCTGTAAATCAATTCCACATTCTCTTTAAGTTCCTTAGCTTTAGATTAGGTTTACTTTCATAGTTAGATTTGATTTTCTTTTTCTTTCTATCACCCATCTTGTTTTCAAACATGGTCCGAATCAGATCCTCTGTGGATCAAACTCACAAAATCCAGCGGAGGCTATTGAAATATTCGTGAGAGATCACTACCTTAAACAGCTCGAGGATAAAGTAATACTTGCGCGGGATTGCTTGAAGCCTTTGGCTGGGTCTCCTCCATGTGTTGTAAGTATTAGACACCCTTTTTAGCCACATACAAAACTAAGGCTTCAACAATCTGTTAGAAGTACAGAGATACATCAAGCATGTATATAATGATGGACAGGCTCACTACCTCGACCAAATCTACAATGTTACTTTGTTACAAGAAGAATACACCAATCTAACAACGGGTGGAAACCTGAGCTAGAAGAGTGCTAGTTCCTGCAAATATGACTCAGGGGAAGCTTTGGAGAATTGGGAAAACAGACTACATGAAGTCTCTATGAGGAGGTGCGCAAGAGTTACCAAGACCGTGCGACGGGTGGAGAACGAGTTGCGCGAGCTACCCACCTATGAGGGTTTACCTAACCTTGTGACCTTCTTAAATGAGTTTGAAGGACTTGTAATGGAGTCGCAGTGCTTGTCCACGCTAGATAATGCACTAAAAGCTACACCTGCTAGATGGTGGTGTGTGCATAAGAATTCTATAACAAACTGGCCATAGTGCAGAAGATTGATGGAAGTTAGATTCAGAGAAGAGGTCACCCTAGTAAACCATAAGTATTCAGGGTTAACAAACCCTGTGGAACATCTTAATCATTGTCGCATTGTATTTGTAGAATACTCGAGGCAGGAGTGGGTACATCATTTCATACATACATTGCAAATGACACCTAGAACCTCGTATGCATCTATGGAATTGCGACAAGGAACCCAAAAGTGGGAAGGGATCGCTAAGTAGTTTCCACATACATTTGAATTTGCTGATGAGAACCCTACAGTTGATATTATGCTTCAGGTGATAAATGAGAAGATATTTGCTGAGATCCATATTGACGAGGCTAACTCTCACCAGTGCAGTGCGACCATTCAACAATGGATGGCTTGCTACAATCTAGCTGAAGACCGAGATGATGATCTGACTAACATAAACATACTGGAATCTGAAGGCACACGCGAAGTAGAAGGAAGTGGTATCTCAAGTGACCAGTTCCTTAAAACGCTAAAAACTAAGAAAGTAAAATTAAGTCATCAAAGAACCCAAAGTTCACCAATATAGGAGATTATTGGGATGAAGAGACAGTTGCGAAATTGACATATTTACTACATGAATATCAAGACCAATTCCCTACCAACTTCTCAGAAATGGAGGGAATAGTGGGAGACTTAAGGGAGATGAAAATACCCTTGCGACCAGATGCTAAAACCAGTAAGCAACGACCATATAGGATGAGCCCCAAGTATAAAGAAAAGTAAAAGAAGAACTGGATTGTATGCTCGACACCGAGATTATTGAACCTATTGAAGAGTCAGAGTGGATCAACCCTATAGTGATCCAAGATAAGAAGACACCATGTGAATTCAGGATCTGTGTCGATGCAAGGAAGCTAAAGGATGCATGCTTGCATGATCCATTCCCAACACCATTTACAGATGAAGTGCTTGAAAGTGTCAGATGGAAAGAGATGTATTCATTTACTAATGGCTTTTTGGGCTATCATCAAGTCAAAATTGCAAAGGAGGATCGTTACAAAACAACATTTGTCACTGAATGGGGATCTACCAGTATAGGGTAATGCCCTTTGGACTCAAGAATGCACTTGCTGTTTTTTCTAGAACCGTAGTCTCTCCTTTTAAAGATTTTATTCATAAATTTCTTGAGGTATACTTTGATGATTGGACTTTGCTTGGCCTAGAAAGAGACCATATTGAGAGTTTGTGCATGATGCTGGACCGTTGTCACCAATATCAGATTGCGCTTAATTCTAAGAAATGTATTTTATGCACGCCATTTGGCATGTTGTTGGGTCATGTTGTATGTCGCGATGGTATCTTGGTTGACCGAGCAAAGATTTTGATTATCCTCGACTTACCACCACCTACATCAGTCACACAACTCCAATCAATTATGAGACATACAAGCTACTACCAGAAGTTTATAAGAGGATGTGAAACCATCACTGCACCTATGGAGAAGTTGTTGAAGAAAGACGCAAAGTTCCAGTGGACAACAGAATGCCAGGAAAGATTGGATAAATATAATACTGCAATGGCCACCACACCAATACTTGTATTCCCGGACTGGAAGAAATAATTCCATGTGCATGTTGATGTGTCGTCTGTCGTGATTGGCATATTTCTGACTAAACTAAGAGAGGGTGTACTTGACCATCCTATTGATTTCGCAAGTAGGAAAGTATCAATAGTAGAAAATAACTACATGATGATAGAAAGAGAAGGCCTTGCTATGGTCTATGCGCTTCAGAAATTCTAACACTATTTGTTGGGATGACATTTTTAGATGTACACTGACAATTCAACACTAAAATACCTATTCAACAAGCCAGTGTTGGGGGGGGGGGGAGATCTGTATATGGCTTATAATGTTTCAAGAGTTTGATTTTGAAGTAATTGTTAAACCACACCGATTGAATGTTGGACTAGATCACCTATCAAGAATAGAGAGTGGTGAAGAGCCAACCAACTTGGATGATAATTTTCCCGATGCACAACTATTTGTGATCCACATGATGGACGACCAGAACCATGAGTTTAATGCTATCATCCACTTTCTGAGGACAGGATATGCACCTGAAGGAATGATAA
This sequence comes from Pseudotsuga menziesii, assembly GCA_001517045.1. NCBI lineage: Eukaryota > Viridiplantae > Streptophyta > Pinopsida > Pinales > Pinaceae > Pseudotsuga > Pseudotsuga menziesii. The sequence continues at coordinate 274,228 of LPNX010207193.1, read as the reverse complement.
TTAACCAAAAGAAACACTTGGTCATTAGAGCTGTTGATTATACATTGATCGCAGGACATCTATATAAGCTGGGTGTGGATGAGGTACTACATTGTTGTGTCTTTGACCATGAATGACCTTGGGTTATGAGTGAAGCACATGCTAGTATCGCAGGAGGACACTACGTAGGGAAAGCGACAGTATAGAAGATATTGTAGGTAGGATTATGGTGGCCAACCATACACATGGATACTAAAATATTTTGTAAGTGCTGTGATATTTTCCAAAGGACAAGAAAATCATCGCACCGCGACGAGATGCCATTTGCACCACAAATAAACCTTAAAGCATTTGACAAGTGGGAATTTGATTTTGTTGGACCAATCAACCCGCCAGGGAAGAGAACTGGTGCGCTCTACATTATCACCGTGACATACTACTTGATCAGATGGGCTAAAGTTGTGCCTATTAAATATTGTACCGCTGCGACCATGGCCAAGTTTCTGTTCGAAAACGTCGTCACTCCATTTGGTTTTCGAAAGATACTACTAAGTGACCAAGGTACTCATTTTTTTAACAAAGTAATTGCTGAACTAACTGCAAAATTTTAGATCCATCATAAGAAGAAGACTCCCTATCACCCTTAGGCGAATGGAACGGTCGAAGCTTTCAACAAGATTTTGGAGAATGCATTAACCAAGGTATGAAACGTGCGCCGAGATGACTGGGATCAGAAAATAGCAGCTATGCTATGGGCATATCACACAACCTGCAAGTGACTAATAGTGCACACCCCATTCAGACTAGTATACGGACAAGAAGTTGTTGTGCCAATGGACTACATTGTACCAAGTTTGAGAATCGTTGCACTGGCGAAGATGACTGACGAAGATGCTGTCTAGTATAGGATGACACAGCTAGTGCAAATGGAATAACAATGCTTCATCACAAGATTCCATTAATTAGACAGTTGAGAAGCAGCAACAGAAAGAATCGCATGATCTCCACATTCAAGTTAAGCCTTTCGAAGTGGGAGGACTTGTGTTGCTATATGACAACAAACTTTTTAAACATCCAGGAAAGTTAAAGATGCATTGGCTAGAGCCATTTGTGGTCGCACACATCACTGATGTGGGCGCAGTAAAACTTCATAATCTAGACGGTATCTATGTCACGGGTATGGTTAATGACAGTCACCTGAACACCTACTACAACGGTCATAACATCCTGGGTTAGAATCGTGTTGCACGACGGGAAAACAATATTGGGGAAGAAGGTCCAAAAGACATAAACATTGCTCTATCACACGTCGACGACGGAACAATTGCGACATGCGGGAGAAGGGCAACACAGTGCACGAAAAAGAAAAAAGGTGGAATGTGCTGCAAAAAGCAGAAATGATGGGTTGGCCGACATTAAAGTGAAAATATCCGGCGAAGATTTAGGCAGCTGTGATAGCTAAGTGTCATTAATTTGACGATATGAAAGGAGAATGACGGTTTTCTATAAGGTCATATCCGACGGATCTACCATAACTATTTCGAAAGAAATAGCGCAACACTCCAGTTAATGACTTAATGAAAAAATGTGGTAGCCAAGAAACCCATGTGATGCATTAGACATTAATCGACCGTTGCATGATGACTAGACGACACGGTGGCGAGTATAAGTGCAAGGAATCTCCAGAAATCATTCTTTCTATGACCATAGAGCAAGCTAGAGAGAACTAGAGCCGAGTGATTACAGAGTCGAACCCTATCATGCCTCTTGAAGTAAGCCGATGCCCATGGTAATTGAGATCCCTAGTGACAGTGAGCCATCAAATGCTGCTGTTATCTCTAGTTACCTAATTGAAGAAGAGAGTCTGTCACCTGAGATACAACAATTGCAGCAAGAACCAGAGATTGATCCAATGGTGAGAACGTGGAAGCAACTTGCCAATGTGGTCGATCATACTACAATTCCAATGTAGAGATCACATGTTGTGCCTAACCCAGCTCAGAGACCACATGTTATGGAGCTGAGATAGCCCACCCAGCAAGTAGTTCGAGGAGAATTTGGACTCCCAAAGACAAGGAAACCCAAGAAGACTATTTCTCTTGTCAATGCTCATGGTAAAAGGCCCTTAGAAGAGGACCAAGAGGACGAACAGTTGATGACTTCATGGAAGAAGACTAACCACTGCGTAGAGATCTGGATGGAGAGGAAGCTGATGAGAATTTCCCGCACTATGTTTAGCCAAGGAGAGTCGATGTGAAGAAGGTGACACTCCCAAAGAAGGAATTTACAAATCTGGTAGCACCACAGATCGTTGATAATGTCCCCCTACTAATGGAAATCATGCCCAAGTTGGCCAAGATGAAATTCAAAGACTTCGACACTCGATAGTAGGAAGGACTAAAGAGAGTGGACTGCCTGACCCTAGACCAGCCCGAACCAATTCAAGCATAAGTGCTTAGGCTGATGCAGTGGGCCAAGGGAGTTTCCCATGTAGGTTTGATTAACTTGTTGTTTATTCCCCATTTCCACCATAGTTTACAGGTTAGCACGTACGTGAAGCAACTACTAGTCTTCTTTCAGAGAGGATTTATGTGGCTTGATTGACCGTACTTGGTTGACGTCGAGCTGATCTCGTCGATCCCAGGACTCCCAAAACAAACAGACAATCCTACGCCTTAATTGGCCCGGAAATACACCACCCAGATCAAGAAGAAATACAACTTTGGACGCGCAAAGAGGGGTTTCCTAATTGGTTCAATCGAGGACGCAAGTGTGAGATTTGTCGCGCATATCTTATCATGTAGGTTGTTACACAAGATACGGCCCAATCAATGTTCGGCAGCAACTGTCAAACTTGCAGAACTATGTGCGCTGGGTGGATAATTCAATTGGTCGCAATACTTGCTCAATGAGTTGATCGATGATGCCATGTAGGCCCAACTCGAGCCCACTTACAAATTCCATTACTCGTGGCTGCTTATTTTTATTTCATTCACTCTATGGGCCAACCCACTCGACTATGTGTAGATGGACGTCCCACTACCTTGCCACGATGCAAGGTATTAGAACCTATGGGAGGACAAGAAATACACAACCCATCAGAAGGACAACAACATTGAGTTTTTTTTTCACGTAGACGCATTGCACGACGTTTTCCGGTGACCCCACTGAATCCGCGCTATGACGGTACATAGGTACGCAACATTTATCAACTTTCAGGTTCGAGCACAGAACATCATTTTGGAGTCAACAAAAGATTCGGCTAAACAAGTGCACCATGCAGGACTCATGGTGACGGATGAGGATGTGGATGCAATCATCCACCTATGTCCGAAAGAATGGCACGACCAACTAGTAGAGCTGCTACCTAAAGGACAGGATGAAGAAGACCCACCAGCCCAACAAGTTTGTGGTGAAGGAAATGAAGGAGGCGACAAACAGGGTAACCAGTCGGAGGATGAGGAAGAACAAGATAATGAATATAGGAATAAATCAAATCAAAGTGATTTGGAGCACACACCAAGTCCAAAGCATGTGCAGATCCAAATGCAAACAAGGAAACAAGAAGGCCACCCACATCGCAAGAAGCAAAAAGCCCAAAAACCATCGAACGTGAACACATTGACAGAAGACAATGTGGAGGAGCTCACACCAGCCATTGCTAAAGTCACGCAAGACATCCTTTCCATCCTAAATACATAGCAAGCTAGAATAGCTACCCAAGTGGGGGGTCATATGAATAAGTTGATCAAAATAATCAATGAGGTTAAAGCCACTACTGAGGTTGAGGTTGTCAACAACAAGAAGGAGCTCAAAGAGTGAAGAAAATCAGCATCTGAGGCTGCTGTAAAAATAAAACAAGGATAAGCAGTGTGCGCTGAGGCACTAGAAGACGTTTCCATGGTATGGGAAGCGCTTATGGAGGATACCACTATTGAAAACATAAGGGCGAACAAGCGCGCAGCTGAAGAGAAAATTGTCATGGAGAAAGCAGACATGAAGAAGTTGAACTTCCAAGAGAAGGTGGCCAAGATGACTAAAATCAAGCAGCTGCAACAAGAGGTCCAACCTATTCAAAATAGAGAGTGGGCTAGGGAATAAAAATTTGAAGTACACTAGTCAGAAGTAGCGTGCATCACTAGCATTATTCAACCGCTGAAGGAAAAACTTGAGACTATCACAGAATTAGCAGACGCAGGTCTGTCGGAACATATTAGTACCGACCAAGTAGAGCAATTGTCTGCGCAAGCAGAAGAGGCGTCAGATGAAGTTGCGGGGGTGCAATGGATGGTGAAATCATTTCAGGAAAAGGTTGGTCATACGACGCAATCAGCGCTAGAGTCATAAAATTTTGCGGAAAGAAAAGTAAGTTTTGCAACTGAAACTTTTGAGGACAATTCCACTTTTGATTAGTGGCTCGGGACGAGGCACATGTGAGTGTTGGGGGCATGTTGGGCTAGGAAAGGAGAACAATGAATAATTTCGCATGCAAGCAAAGGCATGGCGCATGCACGACAGGAAGGAAGGAAGGTCGCAAAGGAAGCAAAGGGACCAGCACAGATAGAATAAAGATGCACGCAACGGAGGAAAGGAAATCATACAGGCGTACAGGTTATAATAGTAAAAAAACAATAGGTGAAGATCATGGGTGTTAAAGACGAAGTAAGCCTGTGGCCACACACATATGGAAAAATATTTGTAATTCAGGATGATAGTGCCTTGTGTCAGTCCATGATAGCCTGTTCTGATGGTTGATCACGACTAGTAACTGATAAGCAGTATGTGGTCGACCCTGCATGGTCTGATAGAAGTTATAAATCAGAAGAACTCGTTCCATATAAGGGTTGTTGATTCTTGGGTGGTTGCAGGGTTGTTGTTTTGTGGGTTGTTCATTCACCAAGTTACTCAGTTTTGTTAAGGAAGTAGGGTAGAAGGGAAGAAGACTCAGAGACGAGTCTAGTAGCAGTAGAAGGCTATTGAGCCACATATTTTGCAGTTGTGTACACAGACCGCTAGAAGTAGCAGGACTCCACAGTTGAATGCGCAGAAGGTAGATATAAGAGTTGATCCATGTTGTGTGTGGATCAGTAGGAGTAGATAGAATAATAAACCAAAGAGCATGAGAGCAAGAATTCTGATTCATAAAGACATATCATAAGATCAGCCTGCAAGTCGCAGAATGCAAGGTGCTATATCCATTTCTCATGCCATATGAAGAGCATCTTGGTGGTTTTTCCCATATGGGTTTCCACATTATTCTTTTTGTTTAAATGGTTTATTGATGTTGTACATGTTGATATGAATGGTTGTTATTTTCTTATTGTATGATGATGAGATATTGTTGAATTTCTGGTAGCATATTGTTAACTAGTGAATTAATAATTGCTAAAGAATTGTTGGAATGTGCAAGCAAGATGTAGCTAGTTCCTTAAGTTGAAATATAAGTCGCAAGTTTCCTATTAGTTTAAACAATCAACTGCGTTGCACAATTTGTGCCAGTTGTTAAGGTAAAAGACCATTTTGTGTCACATGCACTGATATATAGTTGTGCTCAGTGGCGCAAGAACCGTCCAGCCATCTAAGTTTCCCTCATTGAGCTATTACAGGTTCTTATTCTAAGATAGCGAGGAAAAACTTTGAGAAAAGTATTATGCCTATCATTTCCCTCCACTTTTGTTAGTTGGAAATACGCACCTCCTGTTGACAAGAGCTAGTTCCCTAGTCTGAATGGTTCATATCTAGAACAAAACACAAACATGGAATGCTAGACTCTCCCTAGATCTGGTTCATCACTAGAATATGATGCCATAATACTTTTCTCAAAGGATGTCATCGCTATCCTTCAAGAAGAACCTGTAAAATATGGAAGAAAACAAAGAAAACATGATAGCATACAATATAATCAACTAGATCTATGCTTGTGACCAAGGAATCAAGCAATACATACATATAAAACAATACATATTGGAAAGAAAATACATTCTTTATTAATAAATGATTGGATAGACTACAACCTTCATGACTTGCCGTTGAGAGTTCCTTCCAATGGCTCCTTGCCTCTAACTTCACCTAGCCTCCAAAGACTCAAGAATGATTTTAACAGAGTTTGGGTATGCAACACAATTCTTCCTCCTTTTTCCCATGGGGGTGAGCTAGTATTTAAAGGCATGGGAGGATAGGTATTGTTGAGGATATCATGGGTGAGGTGGAGATAAGATCCTAAAAGGGAGGATCTCAACTTCTAGCAGGTCCTAAACCATAGGGATGAGGCTCCAGGGAGGTCATCTTCAAGAATCCTCTCCAAGCTTCTCTTTTTTTACTTGAAAACTCAAGCACTGCTCCTCCAATGAAGCAGAAAAGCGGTGATAAGGGGGCACCGCTTCTTGCAGTAAGGATAGGAGCAGTGGCACCACTTCTTGCTCATGTATCAGGAGTGATGCTCACTTGGGTAATGCTTTTTGTCAATGGGAGAGGAGCGTTACTAGCTCAACATAGGGAAAAATTGCAAGGGGTTAATTTCTTCTTTCATTTCTCTAGGGAAAACTTTGAGGGATTGGAGCATTCAAGGGAATACCTATTTCATAACATGAGGGTGACAAGATTTGGTATAACATAATTAGTTGGAAATGCGCAACTCCTGCTGAAAATAGTTGGTTCCCTAATCTGGATGGTTCAGATCTAGAACAAAACACAAACACAGAATGATAGACTCTCCCTAGATATGGTTCATCACTAGAATATGATGCCATAATAGTTTTCTCAAATTTTTTCCTTTCTATCCTTGAAGAAGAACTTGTAAAATATGGAAGACAACAAAGAAAGCATGGTAGCATACAATATAATCAACTAGATCTATGCTTGTGACCAAGGAATCAAGCAATACATACATATAAAACAGTAAATATGGGAAAGAAAATACATTCTTTATTAATAAATGATTGGAGAGACTACAACCTTCATACCTTGGCATTGAGAGTTCTTTCTAATGGCTCCTTGCCTCTAACTTCACCTAGCCTCCAAAGACTCAAGAATGATTTTGACAGAGTTTGGGTATGCAACACAATTCTTCCTGCTTTTGCCCATGGGGGGTGAGATAGTATTTAAAGGCATGGGACGATAGGTATGTTTGAGAATTTCATGGGTGAGGTCGATATAAGATCCTAAAATGGAATATCTCGAGCTCTAGCTGGTCCTAAGCCATAGGGACGAGGCTCCATGGAGGTTGGCTTAGAGAATCCTCTCGAAGCTTCTCTTTTTGGCCTTGAAAACTCAAGCACCTCTCCTCCAATGAAGAAAATAGGCGGTGATAAGGGGGAACCACTTATTGTCGTAAGGACAGGAGCGGTGGCACCAATTCTTGCTCATGTATCAGGAGTGGTGTTGACTTGGGTAATGCTTTTTGTTAATGGGAGAGTAGCGTTACCAACTCAACATAGGGAAAAATTGCAAGGGGTTAATTTCTTCCTTCATTTATCTAGGGAAAATTTTGATGGATTGGATCAGTCAAGGGAATAACTATTTCAAAACATGAGGGTGATGATATTTCGATATAACAGAATGACCCCAAATTATAATTGCTAGAGGGAAACGATAGGAAATATACTTTGAAAGAACAAGGTGTAGTTTCGAGGAAAAGGTCCAATGGTCAGAACTTATCAAACAACACAAAATTTCTGCATCACATTTTGATACATGTCCGAAATTACTCACAACATGGCTGCCGACAAATACAACACAAATCCATGTGAGATACAAAAAAGTCATGGCTACTAAAATACAACGTAGATCCATGCGAAGAAGACTCAAATTTGGACATAGCTACTAGACATACAATGTAGATATATGTCATATAGACACAAATATGAGCACAACCACGAACATACAAATGTGGATCAATGCTAGGACTCATACAAATACTCCATCACAACCTAGAGAAAGCAATGAGTGCTTAACATGTACCCAGGGTCTTCATCTCGTCTTCCACAAAGTACAATTCTATCTATGTGATTACAATGTTCTGATGTTAAACATGGTAGAAACCACTTGATTACCGGTCAATGAAGAGAACTATTAACAAGTGCAAGGGAGATCACCATTAATTTCAATGTTTCCTAAGGTACTCTAGTACAATATACTAATTGTGAATAAATGTTTTGATGTCGAACACTCAGTTGAATCTCTTGATCAAAGGTCAATGATGTGAACCTATGTCGAAAGCGAGAGAATCTGTCATTAAAGCATACATATCTCAAGCCTACTAAATTTGTTTCTAAGACTAATTCCCGAATGATGAACTGATGTCGATAGGAATAGTCTCATCGAAGGAGGGCCATGATGAACCCCACATCGACGACATGAAACTCAGAACAAAGTTTTGAAATGTTGTGGATAACTTAACCATAGGACTAACTCAAAAGTAACTGACACAAAAAAAAAATTTAACTGCAGGTGTAAAATCTCAACATGACTTCCCTTTGAACATCGGGTGGCATGACTGAAGACTTGGAAGCATTGACTTGATGAGGCGGAACACAATGCAACAATGGACATGACTCAAAGGAGTGGCATGACTCATGAAAGTTGATCAACTTAGAGACAAGCTGAATACCCAATTGAATGAATGAAATGTAGACAAGCTCCATGTTCAAAGGTGGCTAATAACTACCATTAATTTGCAAAATGTTTTCCCTTTCCCTTAATTTCCCCATCATGATTGATGAGTTCCTCTTTTCATTTTTACAAGTTCAAAGAGGCCAACAAACACTCGATATAGCTTTTCCTTCGGATGAGTCCAAACTCATATGTTTTACGAACCTGAGAAAGGAGGGGTTCGTTCCCAAAAAAGGTGTCTTTCAATGTTTAATTTAACGATTCCAATGAAAGAAAAATCGGTGTAGTTCATGTTTAGAGAGTCTAAACAAACTAAAGAAGACTCTGAAAGGGTCCTTTTTCATATTATTTAGTCCCCAAGGCCCGAAAAAGTGTAAAATAATACCCAATATAGCTCTTCTAGTCATGATTGGCTAGAGTGTACCTTTTTTGTAAGTAGTACCCCCTAGTCCGAAAAAGGGGTAAACTATCACTAGGAAGACGACTCTTCAAGTACTTTAATGAGTGTGAAGTAGAAAAGTACTCAACAATATTTTCATATTTAGGGAGTGCAGAAAGAGTTTAAAGAAGACTCCATTAACCTTTTTCATATTTGAATCTAGAGCACGAAAAAGTAATAAACTAAGTTCAAACCATTTTTCATATTTTAACCAAAGCACGAAAAATGAAAAGTAATCTCAACACCATCTTACTATTTTTAACGAGCTCGAAGATCAGTTGAAAGAATGCTCAGGGTATTTGAATCATTTTTTAACGAGCTTGTAATAGAGTAAGAACTATGCTCAAAATGACGTGTTTCATTTTTATACAATCTTAAAATAGAAAATAACTATGATTGAAAAATGGTTTCATTTTTATGCACGCTTGAAACCGAAAGGTAAACTATGCTCAAAGAAACCTACTTCATTTTTTCACGAGCTTGAAATAGAAAAATAACTATACTCAAAACATGGTTTCATTTTTATGCAAGCTTGAAACCCAAAGGTAAACTTTGCTTAAGGGAACCTACTTCATTTTTTAACGAGATTGAAATAGCAACTGAAATATGCTCGGGAATGGTTTCATTTTTATGCAAGATTGAAACCAAAATGTAAACTATGCTTGAGGACATCCATTTCATTTTTTAACGAGCTTGACACAGAAAAAGAACTATGCTCATAAGCATCTATTTCATTTTTTAACGAGCTTGACACAGAATGGGAGCTATGCTAACATGGTCGTTTCATGGTTTAATGAGCTCGAAACTAAAATAAAGTATGCTTGAAATGACCTATTTCATTTTTACAGAAGCTTGAAATAGAAAATAACTATGATTGAAACATGGTTTCAACTTACCAAAGATTCAAAATTTGAAGTAGTCCCTAGTGGAGTCACCACTTTTGTTAGTCGGAAATACACACCTCCCGCAGACAAGAGTTGGTTCCCTATTCTGAATGGTTTATATATATAACAAAACACAAACACAAAATGATAAACTCTCCCTAGATATGGTTCATCACTATAATATGATGCCATAATACTTTTCTCAAAGGTTTTCCTCGCTATCCTTGAAGAAGAACCTATAAAATATGGAATACAACAAAGAAAACATGGTAGCATACAATATAATCGACTAGATCTAATGATTGTGACCAAGGAATCAAGTAATACATACATATAAAATAGTAAATATGGGGAAAAAATACATTCTTTATTAATAAATTATTGGAGAGACTACAACCTTCATGCCTTGGTATTGAGAATTCCTTCCAATGGATCCTTGCCTCTAACGTCACCTAGCCTCCAAGGACTCAAGAATGATTTTGACAGAGTTTGGGTATGCAACACAATTTGTCCTCCTTTTTCCCATGGGGGGTGAGCTAGTATTTAAAGGCATGGGAGGATAGATATGGTTGAGGATCTCATGGATGAGGTGGAGATAATATCCTAAAAGGGAGGACCTCGAGCTCCAGCTAGTCCTAAACAATACATGACTCAATTATTCCTCCCATGACATGACTCAATTACATTACAGATACTTCCCAGAATAAACATAGGGGTACAATACATAAGATATACAAGTGAATACATTTGAAAGTTACAAATACATCAACAACAAATAATAACAATATAAACTATCAAACATAATTATTATAATTCCTCATACAAAGGTCGAGAGTCTATCCAGGAATTCAAGGGGAATAATGTTTACACAATTAAAACCAAAACGTATAACTTAAAAAAATTTCATCTACCCAGCATCGAATCCTATTAAGGATTGGAAGGATTCCACTACGTTGCTCCAAACCAAAACTATCTATGAAAACAATGAGGTAAAATATGCTACAAAACAGAACCATAAATCGAATATCAAATTTTCTAGATCCAAATCATTTAAAACCAAATTACCATCACTTTTATCCACTACAAAGCCATAAGAGTTTACATAGTCGCATCTTGGAACAAAACACCTGAATGGGCTGACAATTTCCAAACCCAAACCTACACGACATTAAAACTAAAGCATTACTATCATCACTTTTCAAACCCAAGTGAAATCCTAGCAAGGAGGCCGGTACAAATTCACAACAAAGAAATCCTGCAACACTGAAATTGACAAAGCATTGGGTAAAGGAACTTTTCTATTTGGGCTTACCTGGAAGGTCGCCAAGTCGACCAAGTATCTTCCCACATTGTGTAGCACTCTACGTTGTCCCGAAACCTGCACAACAACGAAACAAAGACCATGAGGAGTCTGAAATACGTATCAAAACACAACGAGAATGTACACGTGATAAAAAACAATGGAATCCTTTGCATATATGTTAATAGTTTCACATCAGTAATGTATTCCCAACTCTGTCTGTGTAGATCCAAAACTATAGCATAACCCCGATCAAACACCAAATGAAAAACACATTGCAAATGACATGTGAAAAACCCTAGCACAAGGATTAAGGATTGAGCCTACTCACCACTTGGGCTCATGAAAGGAGCCATATTGCCTCCACTTAGTTTCAAATGAAAACCCCCTCCTCTATAGTCTGAACATCACATGAATTTATATTCAATTATAAACCCTCTTTCCATAGTTTCGAAATGCACATGTTTCCCATTAAAATATAAACCCTTTACACCATAGTTTAAAAGCATGTATTTTTACATTAGGATTAAATCCCTTCCCCCCTTAGTTTGAGCTCGATATTTGAGCATAGCATTTGTTTATTACATTGACAAAACCCTTAGCGCTTAGGAATAGTGATTTATAGGTGATATGATCCTTTTTCTTCATGTTTAGAAGTGTAGGTTTATCGATGACTCACTTGCAGTAAGAATAGAAACACCATGCGTTAGTTTGTAGGAACTAAGTAATCCCGGTATAGTAGGATTTCCTTACCTTTCCGAGTGCGTTGTTAGGGAAAAATCCCCCCACTTCTCCCCTTTACATACATAGGTAATTCAATGTCCTCGTTTAAACAAATAAGAACTAGATAACGCAACATTAAAGAAAACATGAACAAAATAACATCAAAAAAATTAGTAAACTAGATAATATGTACACAAATACAAGCACATCAGAAAATAGAATAATGACTTGTAAACATTATTAACATACAAAAATCACACAAAAGGAAAACAACAATAGAACTTAGGCTTAGTTCTTTACCAAGCATTAATTTTGCGGTAAAGAGAAGATATCTTTTAAAATATTAGCTGTAATATTAGCCCTACGATTTTTTTTTATAAGGATTTTAGGGACATTACAAGTGGTATCAGAGCATAGATTCAAACACTAAGAGACCTAATGGGTGCTACTGAACATCCATTGCAGAAATAAAACATTTCAAAATTGTATTTGAAATTTTGGGAACTAACAGAAAATTATTTGTTACTAAATGTTTAATTGCAGTATTAAGGAATAGTCCAGATCATGAATGCAGTAGAGGAAAAAAGTCGACAAGGAAGTATGAATTTCCCATCCTGGGAAGAAGAACTGGTGTTGGAATTAAATTCTGATCTAATGAAAACCATACAGAGTTTGCGAGCAGAAAGAGAAGAAAGCAATCAATGAAGCTTTACTTCAGAACATGATGGGAGTAAACCCTCATGGACAACCTACCCATTCAACCAATAAGTCCAAGGAAGATGATCATCGTAAAAGGAAAAACAGTCTGAAGGAAGAGGGAAGAGAAGAACACACACCTAATATTCCAGAAAGAGAATATCATAGTCTTTCGAGTGATAATTCACTTTCTCCTTGTAGAAAGAGGCATAAAAATGATGACAACCTCCAAGGAGAATCTCAAAAGATAAAAGCCCCAACCTATGAAGAAGAGGTCAATACCAGGGAGAAGGATGAAGAATGGCTACTAGGTATGAGAAAATACTTTCAAGTATACAAGTACTCTAGTGAGATGAAAGCCCGACTGGCCATTATAATTTAAATAGAAAAGTAACTAGATGGTGGAGAGACCTAAAGCATACCAAAAATGATGAAGTAAAAGAAATCAGATGGACTAATTTTCGCAGAATATTTCAAGAAAAATACACGTCTGAAAGATTCTTTGACATAAAATTGAAAGAATTTCATGAGTTAAAGATAGGCTCCATGAACATGGATTCCTTCATTAAGATATTTTTAGATATGTTACATTACGTGCCTTACATAAAGGAAGAAAATGTGAAGATACAATAGTTTTTGGGGTGTCTTCCTCCCAATTTTCGAGAGAGAATTGAGTTTGACATGCAAAAAAATCTGGACACTGCCTTACACAAAGCTAGAATTTGTTATGAGCATGGAAATCTAAGGCAAGAAAACATAAACAGAAGTTGACACAAGTTTAGGACCTTCTTCGACAACCAAAAACCTAGTTTTAAACCACTGAATTACATATACAGAACAATAATTTTTCGGCTAACAGAAAATTCAACAAGACAAGTGCAAGGACAAATGGTCATGCACCAAATACCAATAGACCAGCAACAAATGGAGGAGCCAAGGCTTCCCCACTGCAAGTTAACTATTGGAAATTCCAAGGACCCCATTATGCCAGAGATTGTTCAAACAAGACTAATGGAGTCTTACACAATCTATAGGAATACCCAATGGTAGAGGACATGGATAGGACACTAAGGATCTATGCAACACTTGATGACCGACAAGCATACCATCAGGCCACTATGGTTGAAATAAAAGATAATGTTTCAAACACTTCTATTTCAATTTTGATTGATCTAGTGCTTTCCGGAGCTATGTATCACCCAATATTGTTGACACGTGTAAACTGAACAAAGTAAAACACGATAAACCATGGCTGGTACAATTAGTCATTGGTATAAAAAAAAGTTTCAGAACTAGTGAGAGACTGTGAGGTAAACTTGAATGGGTTTCCCAGTAAGATATATTTAAATATATTACCCTTAGGATCGTACAACATACTTATCGGCATGGACTGGTTGGAACAACACCATGTCATGCTCGATTGTATAAACAAGTCAATCTTGTTCATGCATAGCTAAGGGAATCAAACAAAGATTCAAGGCATGCCCAAGAAGGTTTTTGTTAGACAGATATGCGCCTTACAAGCAAAGAAGTGTTTTAGGAAGGGATGCAAACTTTTTGCAGTGAACATTCAGGATGTGGAAGCTGAGAGAGAACAACAAATTAAGGATTTTCCTATTCTCGTGGACTTTAAAGATGTACTTCGTAAGGAATTGGGAAATACCAGGATTACCACCAAAATGGGACTTAGATTTTTCCATAGAACTGACACCACAATCAGCACTGGCTTCCAAATCCGCATACCGCATGAGCAGACTAGAATTTGTCAAGCTCAAGTTATAGTTGCATGAGTTGATTAAGAAGGGTTATATCCGACCTAGTGTGTCCCCTCTAGGAGAACCTATACTTTTCGTAAAGAAGGACAGTACAATGCAATTGTGCATCAATTACCACCAACTTAACAAGATGACCATTAAGAACCATTACCCACTCCCTAGGATCGATAACTTGTTCAATCAAGTCAGAGGTGCAAAGATATTTTCAAAGATCAAACTGCGGTCCATATACCATCATGTATGGATACATGATGAAGATATACATAAAATGGATTTTCGAACTCGATACACCCATTACGAGTTTTTAGTAATTCCTTTTGGGATAACCAATGCACTGAAAATTTTTATGTGCATGATAAACAATATCTTCACTAAATACCTAGAAACATTTGTATTGGTATTTATAGACGTCATACTAATTTACTCAAAGAGTAACAAATAACATGAGGAGCATCTCCGCATAGTACTACAGGTGTTACGGGAACATCAACTTTATGCTAAGTTTAGGAAATGTGATTTTTACAAACCACAGATATAATATCTAGGTCACATCATTCCGAGAAGGGAATAGTTGTCGACCCATAAAATATTAAAGCTATTAACACTCCATTTTTAACAGTTGATTTAAGGGCCTGGCAGAAGTTCGGTAAGGGTCCCAGCCCCTTGAATTTCACGTGACCACCCTTCAACAAGGAAAGCGGCAGGTGTATTGTAGCATTGGGCATGATTCATATTCAAGGGTTGCGATTGATCGAAGGTGGATCAATGGTTCTGAACCGCTTCGCGTGAGTAAACTTGTGCGATAAAAGCTTATGTCCAGGATTGCGAAACGTGTTAAAGACCGACGGATTTTGACGGTTGAGATGAAGTATGGGGAAGATCTACGGCCTAAAGTAATTTCACAATCCATATTTGTGTGGGTAAAACCGCAATCTCAAATCACAAAAAGGTGTAGAGGTCGCAAAGATCAATGGCCGCGATGAAGAAAGAAATAGATCTATGGTTGCGGTTCATTTCGCAAGGCGAACTAGCACGAACAAATATCTGAGTTCCCTGTTGCGAAAAATGGCAGGGCCCACTCTAATCGACTGCTGTAAGAAGGGTCGAGCTCGATCGGCGGCTCAGAATGTATCACGATCCCAAAACTGCCAGCGGTGTTCAGAAGAGAAAAGTTGGCGGCAGGAGGCGTGGGACATGGACGACGGATATAAGGGATTCCTTTGATCGGATGGCTGAGAAGACTCTCAAAGTGTAGATCTCCCATCCAGTGTGGAAATGATAGTGAAGGAGGCGTTCATGCATGTAGTCTTCCTCATTGTAGATTGGTCAATTTCTTCGATGCCATTCGGGATATGCCTGAGGTGGAAGTCGCGTCGGAGGATGAGGTGAGGAGAAAGGTAGGGAAAAGGATTCAGGCGTTCTTGTCAGCCTTTGATCGACATCCTCCAGCTGAACAAGGAGACCCAAAATGGGTCCCTAGTAGCTTGTGTGGGAAATAGACCGTCAGCATGCCGCATGGGAATCATTTTCATGAAGCAGAATTGTGGGAGGCTCTTTGCTGTCAGCCCGCATTTTCACATGCTGCATCTCCATGATTTTTGTTTATATTTGTAAAACGTGGCAATAGTCCACTCTTTTCATAGTTAGATCCTGATGGTGACTTGTAAAAACTTTTTATTCAGTAGTCTTAGCAATAGGATTGTATAAAAAATGCTCCTAATAGAGGGAGAAAGGAGTTAGCAAATTGGATTGGGAAACAATCCTCGGGCTAAGGTTCCCGTTTGTAAAACTTGTCACATGTATATGAATAAATTGCAGTGAAGGATTGTCATTCACAGCCGAGATTCCTATGTATTGTTTCTCCCAATAAGTGCTTTCTTTTACGTGTGAATGTGTTTCCTGTTCCCACTCCATTTTGTTTATTGCTTTCATGCTTGTGACTTAGGGTATAGTGGTGCGGAATTCATACTTGTTATGCTTCGGTCGTCGTTACAAGCATTTAACGATGGTTCTTCTAAATTCATGTGGAATTCATCTTGCTGGTGCTCCATATGATGGACTGCCCCTCCTTGTCTTCTGAAATGCCCGCTTAAATCTCTTGATTGGGAAATCAGTAGTTACCTTGCCTCCGCTTGCAATTTTACGTCACTCTTCCACCAGTAGCCGGTTATTATGCAGGTTTTCACTCCATTTACCCATGGCCCTTTATCCCCTTGATAATCCCCCCATGCACCTTCCTTGACATACTTTTCCCCATTCAGGATCGTAGCCCCCTGATTACAACAATTGAAAATCCTATGTGGAGTAGTCTCAGGTGACACACAAGACTAACAACCTTATGTGGAGATGCTTCGACGAAGAACGAGAGATCCCTCTTTGACCACACAGGGCTGGTGGTGCGGCTAAAGTGGTTCTGTTGTTACCCAAGGGTGGGCCTTTCCTCAACCTTGGGCTCATTTCTGGTGCTAACAAAATGGCGTCGTTGTTGGGGACCAAACTTGAAGATCCTCCCCAGGAAGAACAACATAGATTTAGATCTGACTGTTGATGGTGAACAATCAATCAAACACCAAGAAGGTCGAGCACTTTTCACCTGGCGACTCCACTCTTGAAGGATTCAAACTTCAGCGACTCCACTGGTGATGCGATCCAGAAAATCTAATGACCGAGGAAGGTTGGACGATCCCTCCTAGAAAATGGGCCCCTCATAAAGCTCAAAAATGCACAGCGGGAGGTCCACGCACTCAAGTCCGCATTTCTTCTAGGATGCCTTATCCTACCTTATAAGTTTTCTCTTATCTTCTCTAAAATTTATCAAAACAACTTTATTTGGCCCAACTCATCCTGAGAAAAGCCATGGACATATTCATGTATATCCTTCTTTGCAAACCGAAAGCGTTGCGTCATCTTGTACATCTAATTTCAACCTATATTTTCATCCGGGGGCTCTCGATATTAGAGGACACCCCTATGAAATTCATGAAACCTCAGGCGATAGTTTTTATATCGTACCTAACCTTGTCTCCCCCACTTCTCCAAGCCGATATAAACCACTGCAATTGCCTCCTGTTCTCCATGATTTTCCCGCAAAATATTACAAGTACCTCCAGTTCTACCGAGAATTTGAAAACTTGACTGCTAAGAAACATGTACAAGCCTTTGAGCATTTCTCTGATATGTTCGAGATAGAACATGATGATGTCTACATGCAGACGTTCACTCTATCCTTGCAACGTGATGCCAAAGTCTGGTTTAAACACTTGCAACCTAATTCCATCAACACTTGGGAAGATCTTTCTTGCACATTCTTGAGGTTTTGGGGAAGGAGTCGGCCATTGGAGCAGATGCTTTCAAAGTTTTATTCTTTGAGGAGACATGAAGGTGAGGCCATATCCAGTTTTAATAGAATATTCACAAGCTTTTATTATAACATGCCTAAGGAAGTTCAACCCCTTGAGAATGCTGCTAAGATCTATTATGCAGCTACCTTTCCTCCTAACCTGTCGTTTTTTCTTTTGGAGAGAAAATCGAACACCCTGTAGCAGATGTTCACTGATTGCTTGGAGGTTGAGGAAAACCTTAATATGTCTAGGAAGCTGTCAGATTAGGACAATGGTGGTGAAATAATGGATGCATACAACTTGGTTGGGCCCTACAAGAAAAAGAAGGAAGCCTACAGCCCGTCAAAGACCTCTCACGATATACAGAAAGATGACTGGTATGAGGCTGAAATAAACGGTCCCGCAGGACTATTCTCTGAAGATGGTGACCTTCCCTGCTCCTGGCCGTCAACTAAAGATGATTTTGAGAAGGAGCTTGGTGTGTCTGTGTATGACGAATATGAAGAAGAGTACCTGCAAAACAAGCTGACTGTTGAAATGACACCTTCTGACAAAAGAAATCAAAGTGCAATGCAAAATTAGGAGGTTGAAGTGAGAAAAGATGATGAGGGCACTGGAGGTGATAGCTTACCCTTATGCTATGCCTCTTTCGAATTGATAAAGCATATAATCAAGGCCTCCAAGAAAAAGCAGAAAGAAATAGAGGTGGTGTAGGCTGGAAACTTGTACAAAAAGGGAGGTGGATGTAGTAGTTTACAGATAAACACTTTTTCTGATACTCTATTTTCAGGAACGCCACCTCACCTGAAAGAAGTATTCCTACTTGGTTCCAACGAAGAAGCTGAGGACCTCCCTCACAAAGCACATCAAACCTTCGCTACAAAAATTTTGGGTGAAGAGGTGGATATTTTGATAGAGAAATATTCTATGGCTCCTCGTATGCAATCTTCCAAGTGTCAGCCTGACAACTCCCTAAAAGCAGGAAGCTCTGGGCATCTTTCTCATGAGCAGGTGATAGAACATGCTGGAGGTTGCTGTGATTTCTATGACCCCATGGCCGAATACATGGAGAGTCTGGGTGAAGGAAATGATGGGTCCCATCTTTGTCTTAAAGATCAATTTGTTTATCATTCCCTTCTCCCATTATCTGTTTCATTTTGGTCCATCAAGCAGAATACAAGAACAAGAATATTAGGCAAGTTGCTTGATTGGCTTCACTAGAAGTCTGATTTCACTTAGTTGGACTTGTGTACAAAGTTAGTTAGAGTAGGTAGGAGAAAATAAGATCAGTTGTTATCGAGCATTTCCTTCATTTTTGTTTTTAGTTTGTTTTGATTTTCAGTTACCAGCACAGGTTTACTGTCACCAGCATGATTTGCAAGAGTGGCACGAATTTGTTGAAGTAGTAACATGGAGAAAAACAGAGATGTCCAAGGAAGAATGAAGGCGGCCCAATGGTTTCGGCACTTCGTGTATGGGGGTTCTTTGCTACCTCGCTGGGAGGATAGCATCCCTCACGGAGCCAATTGTTAACACTCTATTTTCAACAGTTGATTTAAGGGCCTAACGGAAGTTTGGTAAGGGTCCCAGCCCCTCGAATTTCATGTGACCACCCTTCAACGAGGAAAGCGGCAGGTGTATTGTAGCATTGGTCATGATTCATATTCAAGGGTTGTGATTGATTGGAGGTAGATCAACAGTTCTGAACCGCTTCACGAGAGAAAACTTGTGCGATCAAATCTTCTGTCCCGGATTGCGAAACGTGTTAATGACCGACGGCTTTTGACGATTGAGATGAAGTCTGGGGCAGATCTACGACCTAAAGTAATTTCAAAATCCATATTTGTGTGGGTAAAACTGCAATCTCAAATCGTGAAAAGGTGTAGAGGTCTCAAATATCAATGACCACGATGAAGAAAGAGATAGATCTATGGTTGCGGTTCATTTTGCAAGGCCAACTAGCACGAACGAATATCTGAGTTCCTTGTTACAAAAAATGGTAGGGCCCACTCTAGTCGACGACTGCAGGAAGGGTTGAGCTCGATCAGTGGCTTAGAACGTGTCATGATCCCAAAACTTCCTGCGGTGTTCAAAAGAGAAAAGTTGGCTGCAGGAGGCATGGGAGGTGGACGACAGATATAAGGGATTCCTTTGATCGGACGACTTAGAAGACTCCTAAAGTACAGATCTCCCATCCTATGTGGAAATGATAGTGGAGGAGGCATTCACAGATGTAATCTGCCTCATCATGGATTGGTCGATTGCTTCGACGCCATTCGAGATCCGCCTAAGGTGGAAGTCGCGCCCAGTGGCACATTTTTCTCAATTTACAAGTATGGCACATGGTTCGTTTTGGAGGATGAGGTAAGGAGAATGGTAGGGAAAAGGATTTGGGACTTCTTGTCAGCCTTTGATTAGCATCCTCCGGCTAGAAAAGGAGACCCAAAATGGGTCCCTAGTAGCCTGTGTGGGCAATAGACCATCAGCATGCCGCATGGGAATCATTTTCATGAAGCAGAATGGTGGGAGGCTCTACTCTGTCAGCCCGCATTTTCACGTGCTGCATCTCCATGATGTTTGTTTATATTTGTAAAATGTGGTAATAGTCCACTCTTTGCACAGTTAGCGCCTGATGGAGACTTGTAACAGCTTTTTATTCGATAGTCTTAGCAATAGGATTGTATAAAAAATGCTCCCGATAGAGGGAGAAAGGAGTTAGCAAATTGGATTGGGAAACAATCCTCGGGTTGAGGTTCCCGTTTGTAAAACTCATCACTTGTGTATGACTAAATTGCAGTGAAGGATTGTCATTCACAGCCGAGATTCTTGTGTTATTTTTTTCTCCCAATAAGTGCTTTCTTTTACGTGTGAATGTGTTTCCTATTCCCACTCCATTTTGTTTAGTGCTTTCATGCTTGCGACTTAGGGTATAGTGGTGTAGAATTCATACTTGTTATGCTCCGGCCATTGTTACAAGCATTTAACTATGGTTCTTCTAAAGTCATATGGAATTCATCTTGCTATTGCTCCATACGATGGAATTTCCCTCCTTGTCTTCTTAAACGCTCGCTTAAATCTCTTAATTGGGAAATCAGTAGCTACCTTGCCTCCACTTGCAATTTTACTTCACTCTTCCACTAGAAGCCGACCCTTATGCAGGTTTCAACTCCATTTACCCATGGCCCTTCATCCCCTTGATAACCCCCCCATGCACCTTCCTTGACATACTTTTCCCCATTCAGGATCCTAGCCCCCTGATTACGACGATTGAAAATCCTATGCGAAGCAGTCTCAGGTGACACACAAGACTGAAAACCTTATGTGGAAATGCTCCAACGAAGAACGAGAGATCCCTCTTTGACCGCGCAGGGCTAGAGGCATGGCTAAAGTGGTTCTTTTATTACCCGGAGGTGGGCCTTTCCTCAACCTTGGGATCATTTTCGGTGCTAACAAACTGGAGCCGTTGCTAAGGACCAAACTTGAAGATCCTCCCTGGGAAGAACGACAAATATTTAGATGTGACTATTGATGGTGAACAATCAGTCAAACACCAAGAAGGTTGAGCACTTTTCACCTGGCGACTCCACTCTTGAAGGATTCAGACTTCAACGACTTTGTTGGTGATGCAATCCAGAAAATGTAATGACCGAGGAAGGCTGGCCAATCCTGCCTACAAAATGGGCCCCTCATAAAGCTCAAAAATGCACGGAGGGAGGTCCAGGCACTCTATTTCATGTTTCTTCTAGGATTCCTTATCCTACCTTGTAAGTTTTCTCTTGTCTTTTCTGAAATTTATGAAAATAGCTTTCTCTGGACCAGCTCATCCTGAGCAAAGGCATGGAGATATTCCTGTATATCCTTCTTTACGAACCGAAAGCATTGCGTCATCTTGTACATCTGATTTCGGCCAAGATTTTCATCCGAGGGCTCTTGATATCAGAGGACACCCCTATGAAATTCATGAAACCTCGGGTGATAGTTTGGCTATCATACCTAACCTTGTCTCCCCCACTTCTCCAAGCCGATATAAACCGTTGCAATTACCTCCTATTCTCCATGATTTTCCCGTAAAATATTACAATTACCTCCGCAATTTCGATGAAGAATCTGAAAACTTGACGGCTGAGAAACATGTACAAGCCTTTGAGCATTTCTCTGATCTGTTCAAGATAGAACATGATGACGTCTGCATGTGGAAGTTCGCTCTATCCTTGCAAGGGGATGCCAAAGTCTGGTTTAAACACTTGCAACCTAAGTCCATCAACACTTGGGAAGAGCTTTCTTGCACATTCTTTAGGATTTGGGGAAGGAGCTGCCCATTGGAGCAGATGCTTTCAGAGTTTTATTCTTTGAGGAGACATGAAGGTGATGCCATATCCATCTTTAATAGAAGATTCACAAGCTTTTATTATAACATGACTAAGGAAGTTCAACCTCTTGAGAATGCTACTAAGATCTATTATGCAGCCGCCTTTCCTCCTAACCTGTCCTTGCTTCTTTTGGAGAGAAAATCGACCACCCTACAGCAGATGTTCACTGATTGCTTGGAGGTTGAGGAAAACCTTAAGATGTCTAGGAAGCTGTCAGATGAGGACAATGGTGGTGAAATAATAGATGCATACAAATTGGTTGGGCCCTACAAGAAAAAGAAGGAAGCCTACATCCCGTCAAAGACCTCTCATGATATACAGAAAGATGAGTGGCCTGAGGCTAAAATAAACGGTCTCACGGGACTATTCTCTAAATATGGCGACCTGCCCTACTCCTGGTCAACTAAAGATGATTTTGAGAAGGATCTTGGTGTGCCTATCTATGACGAATATGAAGAAGAGTACCTGCAGAATGAGTCGGTTGTTGAAACGACACCTTCTGATGAAAGAAGTCAAAGCGCAATGCAAAATCAGGAGGTTGAAGTGAGAAAAGATGATGAGGGCACTGGAGGTGATAGCTTACCCTTATGCTATGCCTCCTTTGAATTGATAAAGCATATAATCAAGGCCTCCAAGCAAAAGCAGAAATAAATGGAGGTGGTGCATGCCGAAAACTTGTACAAAAAGGGAGGTAGATGCAACAGTTTACAGATAAACACTTTTTTTGATACCCCATTTTCAAAAAAGCCGCCTCACCCGGAAGAATTCTGCCTACTCGGTTCCAACGGAGAAGCTGAGGACCTCTCTCTCAAAGCACATCAAACCTTCGCTGTAGAAATTTTGGGCAAAGAGGTGGATATTCCAATAGAGAAAGATTCTATGGGTCCTCATCTGCAATATTCCAAGTGTTAGCCTGACGAATCCCTAAAAGCAGGAAGCTCCAAGTAGCTTTCTCATGAGCAGGTGACAGAACGTGCTGGAGGTTGTTGTGATTTCTATGACCCTGTGGCTGAATACATCGAGGGTCTGGGTGAAGGAAACAATGGGTCGCATCTCTGCCTTAAATATCAGTTTGTTTATCATTCCCTTCTCCCATTATCTGTTTCATTTTGCTCCATCAAGCAGCATACAAGAACAAGAATATTAGGCAAGTTGCTTGATTGGCTTCACTGGAAGTCTGATTTCACTTAGTTGGACTTGTGTACAAAGTTAGGTAGAGTAGGTAGGAGAAAATAAGATTAGTTGTTATCGAGCATTTCCTTCATTGTTATTTTCAGTTTGTTTTCATTTTCAGTTACCAGCATAGGTTTACAGTCTCCAGCACGATTTGCAAGAGTCGCACGAATTCGCTGTAGTAGTAACATGGAGCAGAATGGAGATGTCCTAGGAGGAATGAAGGCAGCCCAATGATTTCGTCACTTGTTCTATGGGGGTTCTTTGCTACCTCGCTGGGAGGATAGCTTCCCTCATGGAGCCAGTTTTTAACACTCCATTTTTAACAGTTGATTTAAGGGCCTGACAAAAGTTCAGTAAGGGTCCCAACCCCTCGAATTTCATGTGACCACCCTTCAACGAGGAAAGTAGCAGGTGTATTGTAGCATTGGGCATGATTCATATTTAAGGGTTGTGATTGATCAAAGGTGGATCAACGGTTCTGAACCTCTTTGTGCGAGGAAACTTGTGCGATCAAAGCTTTTGTCCCGGATTGCAAAATGTGTTAAATACCAGCAGCATTCGACGGTTGAGATGAATCCTGGGGAAGATCTACAGCCTAAAGTAATTTCGCAATCCATATTTGTGCGGGTAAAACTGCAATCTCAAATCGCGAAAAGGTGCAGAGGTCGCAAAGATCAACGGCCACGATGAAGAGAGAGATAGATCTATGGTTGCGGTTCATTTCACAAGGTGAACTAACACGGATGAATATCTGAGTTCCCCATTGAAAAAAATGGTAGGGCCCACTCTAATCGACGGTTGCAAGAAGGGTTGAGCTTGATCAGCAGCTCAGAACATGTCATGATCCCAAAACTACCCGCGGTGTTCAGAAGAGAAAAGTTGGCGACAGGAGGCGTGGGACGTGGACGACGGAAGCGATTCCTTTGATCGGACGGCTGAGAAGACTCTCGAAGTACAGATCTCCCATCCATTGTGGAAATGATAGCGAAGGAGGCGTTCACGCGTGTAATCTGCCTCATCGCAGATTGACCGATTCCTTCGATGACATTCGGGATGCGCCCGAGGTAGAAGTCACGTCCAGTGGCACAGTTTTCTCGGTTTGCAAGTATGGCACATGGTTCATTTCGGAGGGTGAGGTAAGGAGAATGGTAGGGAAAAGGATTTGGACCTTCTTGTCAGCCTTTGATCGGCATCCTCCGACTGGACAAGGAGACCCAAAATGGGTCCCTAGCAGCCTGTGTGGGCAATAGACCGTCAGCATACTTACCTGTGTCACATACATTAGGTCATTTTTAGGATTAGCAGGTTACTATCAAAATTTCATTGAGAACTTTTTCGAGGATTTCCTGTCCCATGACTGCCTTACAAAAGAAGGAAAATCAATTTTTTGTGGAAAACCAATTGCGAGGAAATTTTTCAGAATTTTAAACAAATTTTGACCACTGCACCTATACTACGAATTATGGATCCCGATGGGGATTTCGTTGTTCGCACAAATGCAAGCAAGGAAGGATTTGGAGGAGTCCTCATGCAAAATGATTGTATGATCTATTACAAGTCATAGAAGTTAAAGGAACACGAACAAAATACCCTCCCACGATCTTGAGCTAGGAGCCATTATCCACGCCTTGAATATATGGAGGCACTATCTCATGGGGAAGAAGTTTTCTCTAAAGATAGACAACATGGGTCTAAAGTATTTTTTTAACAAGCCAGATCTAAATGCCAGGAAGGCCAGATGGTTGGCCTTCCTTAGTGAGTACCACTTCGAATTAAAGCATATAAAGGAAATGAGAATAAAAGCATCGATGCTTTAAGTCGATGAGATCATATGTTATATGAGATAAATTTGATCCAAACCGATTCGGATTTGCATGATAAGATCAAAATGACAATTGGAGTTCACCGTTTCTATGTTGAATTCCTAAAAAATATTCAAGAGGACCAGTTGTTTCAACAACAAAAAGAGTATAGGGTAGATGATACTAGACTATTGTGGTCCAATTAGAGACTATATGTGCCAGAAGGAGGAGTCGTGAGGTCCAGCATCCTAACAGATTTCCATCGAGATCCCTACTCGAGGAATCCTATATATCAGAAGATGATATCGACGGTAAAGAAACACTTTTTATGGCTTAAGTTAAAGGCCTACATAGCGTTATTCATCGCAAAATGTCAAGAATGCCAGCTAGTCAAAGCTAAGCACCAACATCCTTCGGTATTACTATAACCGTTACCCATTCGAAAATGGAAATGGGAGGTTATCAGTATGGATTTTATTACAGGTATACCAAAGAGAAAGAAGAAGAATGATTCCATCTTTGTAGTGGTTGAAAAGTTATCTAAAGCATCACACTTTATCCTAGTTAAGTCAACTTACAAGGCAGTTCACATTGCCGACATATTCTTAAAGGAGATATTCAGATTGCATGGGATACCCAAGGCAATCATTCGTATCGAGACACGAAGTTTACCAGTAACTTTTGGAGATATTTATTATTTGGTTTAGAGACAATTAAATTTTAGTACTTCCTACCACCTGCAGACAGACGAGAAGATAGAATGGGTAAACCATATTTATGAAGACATTCTTAGAATGTACATTATGAACAATCCCACAAAGTGGGAGGATTATCTGCACCTCGCAAAGTTTGCATATAACAACAGATACTATACCTCTGCCAACATGAGTCCCTTCGAGGTACTCTATGGCCGTAAGTGTAGGAAAATGGTGACTTGGGATATCCCGATGGACCGGCTCATGTTAGGGATAGACTTACTAAAATACCTAGAATAGTTAGTCACCAAAGTACAACAGAATCTCAAGGAAGCGCAAGACCGCCAAAACATTATGCAGATAAGAAAAGAAGAGATAAATATTACCAGATCAGCGAACATGTTTATTTAAAAGGAAAATAAAAAAGAATTTCACTAATCTCGGGAAGGTGCGGAAAGTTGGCACTGATATTTTGCAGACCCTTTGAGAAACTGGCCAAGAGAGGGCTAGTCACCATATGAATTAGATTTACTTGCTCATATCAAATTTCATAATGTTTTTCACGCATCCTTATTGAAGAAATATATTTATGATACTAAACATGTTATTGATTGGTCCTTTCTATAGGTGGAACCTAAAGGGGAATTTGTCCCCAAACCCCTTCATATTCTGGACAAAAGAGAAGTACAGCCCAAGAAGTGAACCATAGTCCAGCTGAAAGTACAATGGAAGCACTTTGGAGCTGATGAGGCCACTTGGGATAATGAAGCCACGATGAGAGAGGCATACCCTACCTTGTTTCATGACTTTATTTCTAGTCCCTAGAACACCGAGACGATGTTGTTTTAACACGAGAGGGATGAAATATCCTGAATTTTGACCTTAAATATAATAGGAACGAGTCCCATTTCATATGAGTTGCTTTGATGTTTATGTTTGTATATTGGGCGTATGCCCCACTGCACATGAGTTATGTTGATTAGTTAGATATATTTGGCGTAAGCCAATGCATCTGCTTTATTATCTTGTATATGATTGTATATGTTGGACGTGGACCCTGATCGACAAGGATTATTATCGTAGTATGATGTACTGGATATATTATTATTTGAATTACCATAATACATATACTGAGATGATTATTGTGATGAATTGTCCAGAATAATGAATGCATGATTGAGTTCTATCATATGTTGGGCATAAACCCTGAAGCACATGAGTGATGAGATTTTGTGTTGAGTGTAAGCTCTGTAACACATGAGTTATGAGATCTTGTTTTGAGCATAAGCTCTAGAGCACATGAGTTATGAGATATTGTGTTGAGCATAAGCTCTAGAGCACATGAGTTATGAGATTTGGTGTCGAGCATAAGCTCTGGAGCACATGAGTTATAAGATTAGAAGTGTTGGGAATAATCTCTAGAGCATTCCAAATTGATGTTGAGCATAAGATCTAGAGCATTGGATCCTTGGCCATTGTCTCCGTCGGTGTATTATACAAGTACATCCTAGCATTAGTGTTGAGTGAGAGGCTCTAGAATTGCACTAGTATAACTGCCAATTAATAGTGTTGAGCTTGGGATCTGAATAGTAATAGGAGTTACTGAAATTAAGTGCGTTGAATGAGAACAACTCTAAATAGAACCAATCCTTATGTTACTTATGTTTGAGTTGATTAAATGAAATTTCAAATCTACTTCTCATTAAGTACTAGAAAAACTACCACGATACACAAGGTAATCCAACATACAAGGAGAATCTAGATTGGTTATACTTTTACTTTTGTAACAACAATTACTTACATAGATTTACATTTCTTTTTACCTAGCTCTTAAATAAGTTATAATTTCACTTTTGTAACAATAAAATTAACATTTTTTTAGGCTCTCTTTTAGGAGACTTCCCCTTCAAGTCATATTAACTAAAATCATTATATATATATAATACAAATTTAACTTCACCTCTCTTCTAGTTAAGAATTTATAAGTCACATTAACTAAAATCATTATATATATAATATAAATTTAACTTCACCTCCTTCGAGTTAAGGATTTAAATAGTCTTTTACGCGCATAAAAATCATATCTACATAGAGTAAGTAGTAGTAATTACATAAATACAAGAGAGATATTGTAACTTTGGACGGGTGACTTACACCTCCTTGTATATTTAACCAAAAGTGAGCCTACAAGAAATAAAAACATGGCTCCCAACGAAGATTTCGAGCTGCGGTTGACAATAAACTGAGTATAAATAAGAGAAGTCACTATCCTTTCTCGCCAAGATTCCACGTAGGGTTTACGCTATACTTCTAAATGCATTGGCAAGTACCTGACTTTACAACTTACAACTCTCAGTGAACGTCGAGCTAGAATGTTTAGATACAACGACATAAGTTCTCATTTCTGAGAGGGCAAGCTTGCCATACTTTAGTATGGGTGACATGTAATTTGTATCTACTAAATAGTGTAGTGGAATGTTTATGTATGCATTGGGTGTTAGGGTGTTATTAGAGTATTTTAGTGCATGCTGGTGTAACTAGTATCAATCTATATAGCAAAAATGTGTGTCCTAAAAATTTCCATATAATTTTCAACTTCATTCATCAACGTTAGGTTAGAAAGGACTTCAAATATTATAGTGAAATTGACCGTCAAATATTCATAGAAACAAGTACTTTCGAACAACAATTCAAATATGTATGTGAAAAAAAAAGGTAGAATTACCTTATAAATTTTTATTTATGTACATGATTCATCCTTAAACTAGATGTAATGTGCATTTAATTTCACAAATAAAATAATAGATCATAAAACCTCTATTGTAAATTATTTCCTTGAGATAAATGTTGGAACTAAATGTGAAAATGTACTTAAAGTTTAAATAAATAAATTAGTTAGTAAATTTAAAATGAAATGATTGCAATTCTAATTTATAATTAGTTAAACTTTAAACCAACTAACAAATTTAGATTTGTGGCCCTATTTGTAAACCTTGAAATTATCCTCACTTTCCATTTAATAGAACCTTCACAAAGTTAACCTAAATTTTAAATTTGTAATACTCCTAGATATTGTAAAATTTAAATATATTATGACACACATCTCCTTTTAAAAAGCACAATAGGTAATAAATTATGGCATTTTAAGATAAGAAAGCCATGTTAAAAAAATTTGGTAATTTCATTTTCACTTAAAACCTTAATCTTAATATATATTTTATTTGTTAAAGAATTTAAAAAATATTTAGTTTTTATCTATATTAGATTGAAGAAAAGAAAAATTGTATAGTTTTTATTTATTATATGGATTTGGAGTAACTTTTTCATTTAATTTTAGAAGTTTTAATATTTCATTTTACATACACTACCTCCTTTGGATTTGAACCTGTGACCTCCTAAGAAAAAACACATGCTCTTAACCGTAAGGTCCATTAGGCCCCTTCACACACACACATATATAATGAAGGTTAAGTACTTTATTCAATCAAAATGTTAACATATATAATAGAGAACATACATTTTACAATGCATAAACATGTAGAACTATAAGTTAATAAAAAATTTTAAAATATAATTTTAAAATGAAGAATGATTGATGAGTGTGCAAGTAAATTAGTTGCACTATTTCAAATAAATAGTAAACTTTAAAAGATATGGTAAACTTTAAAAGATATAATTTACATTAAAATCAAACATAGTTAACATAATGAATTTAATTTACTTGAAATATATAATTTACATTAAAATTCAAAACATAGTTTAAAACATAATTAGAGAGAATTTAATGTAGGTTGGTAAATTTTACTATTTTAAAATGTACAAAGTAGGAAGTTGTATTGCCATGTATGTTCATAAATTATTGAATTAAAAGTTTCCTTATGTAAGTATTATGTTATTGCAGAATCTTAAATTGAAAGTGTACATGTATTAAATAGATCAATTAAGTTTGAACTAGGTTATGATAATTAAACAGCTCAAGTTGTATGACTTTATAATGTTTGATTCATGATGGTTAGTTATCAACTCTATTGTTTATTTTTTTAATTTGTAAGTACCATGTTTTCTATCAAAAAGTAGAAATATGCTTAATCATTGTTTTGAAATGTTTTAAAAAGTTTGTATCATTTTTAGTTGTTATATGGCATCATGTGATGGGTTGTGTCCAAATGTTTAAACCACCAATGAACTACTTCTATGATTTTTAGAAAAATGGCACATGGGACCTTGCTTTTCCAACCACTATGTCAAAACTATGCTCTTCTTTCATTTGTCTCATGGTAAGCCAAAATACCACCAATAGTTCATATTCCAATGGTATTAATCATTAAACAAAGCGAAATAATTTGTTTTGTTACCACATAATTGTTTTAGTTTCCTCTGAGGTGCGACCTTCAGTCCCATTTTCAAGAAAGACAACCTAAGGAGGGGTCTCTCTAAGCACCCTATAACTTCCTATGATTCCCATTCTATCATTGGCTTATCTCCTTTTTTTTGGCTTCATAAAGGTAGTTGTCCTCCTACGTTTTTATTTCTAACCTACTGATTTTTGGAGGTTGGTATGGTCCCTCAGTGGCTTTCCTTCCCATTCGAACTAAGGAACAAAGGCTAGCCATTTATGTAATAGTTGAAGGGGAGTTTCGAGATTCAACTAGACCTTTACTAGTGAGTGGGACCTATTCTCAAGGTGAAGATGGGAAAAGAAAACCCCCCTCGATAAGAGGTTCCATTGAGGTTGATGGGAGAGGCTCTCTAAAAAGGTAGTACCCATTAGTTTTATAGGAAGGACTTCCATGTTAACCCGTACCAAACCTAACCTATAAGTACTCGCATAATGATTGAGCTTACTCTAGCTTTACACTATATTGATTACGAGCTTATATCCAGAATTAGAACACATATCATAAAAAGGTTTACTAAGAACTAAACTAGTAGTACTAATAAATCTCTTAGTTTTATGTACGAATAATGGTATTCACTCATTACACTGTTTGTCAGATCATCACTATGAATTAATAAACATATCTCTACTAGGTGAGTGTTTTTCGATAACTAAGGTCATTATTAATACTAGTATTGCTTACTAAGCTGCCCAATTGCTTCCCTTATTACTAATAGAGATCACTTAGTTGCTATAAGTATTTCCATAATTATGGTACTAATCATAAGTGTTACAGTAACATGACCAAGTGATATTACTAACAATACACTAAATATGACACATTGATCTCATCAAACTAATAGGAATGATTGGTCACGAAGCCATAGGCATAAGTAACTTCAGATATCCTCTAGTGCATTTTTTATCAAATGAAATACTTTTGATCAAATCGAGAAGCAAGGGTAAGCGGTCTTCTATCCACAGACTGAGATTTCAGTATCTAGTTTCTTCCTAGGTGTGACCTTTTAGTCGTTAGCTCATTCTTATGGAACATCCTATTAGCATCTTAATTGTGTATCATTAAGTATTCTCATCAAATCTATTATCTCAAGATGCCGAAGTATTTTTCAGTAAATTTATAGATATCCATGTAATATGCATGGTGTGACAACATGAATGCAAAAGAACGTTCATGAATGCAAAAGAACATGCATGGTGTGACAACATGAATACAAAATTATATGCATGGTGTGAGAACATGAATGAAAAAGAACATGCATGATGTGCGGGGGGACATCGTCTCCTTGCAGGAGTTTGAGGGTCCATCCCTCGGTTGGGGATTCGGGCGTGAAGCCCCTAAAAGAAATTTTTGGGATGTTTGTTGGGAAACAGTTTGAGGACCCATGTTATTGGGTGACTTGTAATATTTTCCATGCTAATTCCCCTATAAAATGAAATCATTTTAATATTTTCAAATATATTGGAAACATCTCAAATAAAATTTAGTAAACATGATTAAATTTAATAATGAGTACCTTCTCTAGATCTAGAACTTGTCGTTGAATGCAAACATGAGTGAAGATTTTAATAAAGTATTGCACTATCTATCCTAGATATTATCAATGATGCAAAAAATGAGACACGGAGTTGTTATACATATGTAGATTAAACATGTTGAGTGGAGGGTTCTTTATGAGGTTCCATGAGGGATCTTTGAAGATGAATGTGACAACTAATACAAGCCATACAAACCTTAATGCCTATCTTGAGAGGGTGTTAATATGAGAGGGATAAAATAAATCAAACCCTAGTGGCTAGGGAAAGGATGGAATGAGATGGTGAGACTAAGATTTTAGATAACTAAACAAGAAAAACTAGTAATGTATTGAAGGAAAATACATAAAAATGGAGTTGAAAGTGTGAAGGGTTGGGATTGCAGAAACAATATCTAATGAAAAATATTGTTTCATGAGTTAGAGATCCACTTCAATGCAAAACGAAAGTAGGGGAGATATCGAGAGAAAGTGTCTACAAAACTTTGAGTGGGATGGCACCAAGATGGCACACTAGATTGAATAAAATTGCTTAAATGTGAGTTTATCAAAGTAATTGCTCTACATTGAGCCTAAGAAACATGATGGAGAGAAGATCCTAAATTGATTCTCTTATACTAATTGATTTACTTTCCATCTCTATTACCTACATACCGTAAGTTAGAGAGGAATCACAACAACATAAGAAGACAACAACCTATTAAATTTCCAATAGCAAGAGAATCGAGAAAATAACAAGATAGAGAGAATAGTTTCCTTTATAAAATTGTCTTAACTTCATTATAAATCCTATCATCATTTATATACTAATAAACATGTCCACACAATATGAAGAAAATAATAACTAACTGCTTCACTTGATCATACTAACCAGAGTTCAACTTTGAAGCACATGCTCTTTCTAAGGAAGTTGTTTGTGTGCTAGAAGCATTTTATAGTATGAGGAATTTTTGAAAGGTCTTTTAATTGATAAAGAATCAATTAATCTCTTTTTGATATGTTTAGTCCTTTCTGCACAATTATTGGGAAAGAGTTTTATTAGATTTGTAGGAGGTCTTATGTCTAAGTCTATTAAAGTTTTTATCAAGTTTCTGGAACTCTTGGATATGGATTATGGAAGGAAAATCTAATTTATCTGTATAGTTTTGGAATAGGACTGTGAGAAAATCAGTCTTGAACTTCAATTGTTTTCTTCATGTAACGTTGATTCTCTATGAATAACAAGTTACTGTTTTTTGTAACTTGAAAAAAACTAATTCCTTCCGTTAACCTTAACTTAGCCTTAGAGATAGAATGTGCCTCTAAGTAAATGACATAATAACTCAAGACAAAATAGAAAATGGGAAATAAAGAGAATGTGTCCAACGGTTAGTCCTTGAGCATTAAACTATTGGCAAGATGAATGTGGGAGGATGCCTTAGCTTCTTATGTGATTTAGTAGACCGAACATAACCCTTGAGAAGGGAGAAAATTCCTTGGGGAGATTATGCAAGCACGTACCTAGATTTATCTTGTACTAGTCCTTTTAACTTAACTTTGTTATCACTATTACATCACTCAAATTCGGAAAGAACAATTAAATTAGTCTTCCACACTTGATCTCTACTTTTTTTCAATCATCAATAATGAATTGAGTAAGTTTATTATCATAGATTCAAACACAAAATAATTATTGCAATCAAGCTTTTCTCATATCTCCATTTATAAACAAGGTAGGAAATTTTTTAGTGATAAAATTGTGTTAAAAAATAAAGCCATACATGGACATTTCTACTATATTACCACATTTTATATGCTTATCTTTTTAAGAATTGACATGTGACAATATCAACCATAAAAATAAAAGGCTCATTAAGAAAAATAACATTGAAGAATCTTATGCCCTCTTGTTGGAAAGAGTTAATCACAACTAGATCGTACTAAGATGCACATAAACATTCAATTATATCAAGGGCTTAAGGGCTTAAGAAGTGTAATAGACATACTATTACATTGCGATGGCTTACAAATGAATTAATCGACTCATTGCCTTCTGAGTCTTCTTACTTGACTTTTCCGCTTGGAGGGAAAATAGATGGAAAAAAATAATAAAAATATTTGTTAAATTAATCAATTATTTTTTCAAAATAAATATATATGAATTGGATATCAAATCTTTGTATTTTTTATTCAATTTTTAGAAAAAAAATTAATGTTTTTTCATTTGAAACCAAATATATTATATAAATTCTTCACAGTGATTTTAAATAAAATTCTACTCCATACTTTCTCTTGCTATGACCGGCTGGCACCAACTGGGAATGATTGACTATCGGACTGTCAATGGACCGACTGGGTATATCTACAATGACTCCTGGCAATGACTAGCTATTTAAGCTTAATTAAAATTTTGGTGAAATTAATTAATGTATTGGTAGTTTGAGATTGTCTCAAATTCCCAAGAATGTAGAGAACCTATTACCTTTAAGCTTTCGGTACAAGCATAGATACTTCCAAACTTCTAGTACAAGCAATATATGACATCCTTAGCATATAAGTATACTGTTTACATTTTTTTTTTTCGCTTTTGTACTTTTAGATTGCGTTTTCTTCTACATTTTTTCTTTTTGCTCTTGTACTTTTAGATTCCATCTCTGCTTTAGTGATACATCTTATCTTGTTTCATTCATTCTTTTGGATCCCTGTGCCGTCGGCAGTTCCAGTTTCATCTATCATCTTCCAAAGAAAAAAGAAAAAATGTGGAAAAATACTGAAACTGTTCAATACACGTATGGTAAGCTTAGGTCATTACCTTCGCCAGCTAAATAGTCATCGTGATATTTCATTTTCGTAATCGCATATTTGTCATTTACCATCATATCAAGAATAGATAGAGTAGAACAAAGGAGTATAAAGAGATAAAGTTCAATCCGCCAACCCAGCCAATAAAATTACAGGGCCTTTTGACTATAATCCAATTGATCTTTTTGACTAAGTTTGTTATATATATCCACGTCGACGAGCTCTTTCCATGTGTTTAAGTTTTGTTATTATAAGCTGGACAGAATTTATCATCTGGCGTCCCAGGGTGATTGAATTGAAAGGATATTATAGCCATGCCTTCTCAGAACAGGAACATTCCCCAGCGAGGGCAAGTGAAAGCAGCCATTGCTGCTTCCATTGCCAATAACTTTAAGACTTGCTTCACAATTCATCCCACCTCTCCTCCTCGTCCTCGCCTCCCTGCCCCTACTCCTACTACTATTCCTCCACCTACTCCTTCTGCTGCTGCTCCTCGTGCTCCTGGTGCTCCTGCTCCTCCTCCAGCTAAATCTGGTGGTGTAGTGCATGTTTAAAACATGAAGCAGCTCTCGTCCTGGCCTTCCTACTCCTACTCCTACTTCTATTCCTTCACCTGCTCTTGCTGCTCCTCCTCCTCTTGCTCCAGCTAAATCTTAAGGTGTAGTGCATCTTTAAAACATGCAGTTGTCTAACAGTGCTAGATCGCGTTAGTCAATCTGTTATTTTCTATGACAGATTTTTGTAGCATCTTGTAAGTTTTGTGTTTGTTCTATTGTAAATAGAAGGACTCACTGGGTTCCTTGTGAAATCTTCATTTCAACATTTCTGTTGTTTTTTGTGGTTAATATATCTTAATGTATTATTGGATTTTTTAAATTGGTTTAAAGTGATTAGGTTTAATGTCAAATTTGCAATATATTTACATCCATGGGTGTTTAAATATTATATCATATTTTGGACTTCCTGATCAACCAGATTAATTTCAATGTCATTAATTCATGGTAATAATATCTTGTTATGCTTAAATACATCTTAAGTTTAATATTTATGTTATATCTTAACTAAATATTTATAAAGATCTAGTAATTAATTTAATATTTAGTATTTGTTTAATAAATACTTATTTTTACAAAACTAAATTGTTAACTACCAGTATCACTATACTCTCGCTAGTTAATTTATAATTATCTTAATTTAAAAATATTAAAATACGAGAAAATTGAGTATTAGACTTTGTTGTGATGAGGTGAGGTGGTTATGCAAATAGTTTTTGTAAAAGGGTCGTTCTTATCAAAATGAAAATTATGGAATTAAAGTAATTTGAATTTGCTGAAAAATATAATATTGGTAATCTTAATCAAAAGTTATTGTGAGTGTGTATTTTATTGAATGAGTTGAAATTATAAACAAATTTATATTATATTTTCTTTTTGAAAAAAATGACAAAGCTTAAATTAAAGTGTCTATACAAAATCCTACTTATATTATCGAAACTCATCATATGATAGTTATTACAACAAAGACTTGCAAAGTGACTTTGTGAATCCATGTCATGTGATGTGGAAATAATAAATTTTTAAGACTATACCAACTTTTTATTAATGACCGCGTCAATCAAATAGAGTTATCAGACTTGTCTGCGCTCCACTCTTACGGCTTCTGTATAACCGTTTGTTAGCTCGCTTGCGCTGCAATTGTTTCATTTTTTATGAGGAACTATTACAAGTTTGCTGGTTGGAGATCCATGGTCATAGACTCAACTGCTATGCTATACCGAGTACGGCGTGTTGTTTGTTCTTTTAAATTAAAACAGGACTGTCATTGGTGGAATGGGCAGCCAATGGAATGTAAAGTTGTTACCCAGAGAGTAATAAAGCAATTTATTCCCACCATCATTTTTACGAAAATAATGGTGTTGCATGTGAATTCACTGTACCGGCGGCAGAATTCAAGATCATGATCACTATCACATGTCATGTCGTATGGGCTTCTTTTCGATGTAGTGAAGAAATATTTATGTTTCTGTTATGTGAAAGCATGTGATTGTTTTTTTTAAATACTCTAAATTCACCATAATTCATTACAACCAAATATTGTTGTTCAAAAGTAACTATTTGCACGTTTGTCTTTGAACTGTTGGAAAATATCCAGATATCTGTTAACAGTTTTGAACTGTCTTTCTGATTGGCCAAAATCAAACTCGGGCTTGGTGTCTTCTTTATTTGGCAGACCTAACATTCCAAAGGATAAACTTCTGTCAAGTTTCTTCTCTGGGTCTTTAGGCTTATACCCTTGGGCAGCTAGAGCAAGAACTGCTGGGCTAGGTCTGGAAGTTCTCTGTTTTAGGCTGGTTGTTATTGCTAACATTTCTTCTATTTTCTGTTCCTGATACCAACAATCAATTATATCAGAGCCAGAACGTAGTTGCTGTTCTATTTCTATGATTGTTGGTATCATGCACTTTGTATTGTTCAGTAGGCAAGTTCTGCTTGTTGAGGTAAATTGTTGGTGTCTAAGGAACTGAAAGTGAAGTCGTTAATAAAGGGTAGTTAAGCCGAAGACAGGCGTTGTAAATCCCGATTGAGATCCGACTGATAGTGAGACTAAGTTCCTGTAAAAATGGACCCTTCAATGGACAATACTGCTCACACCCGCCTTGATTGTCACCAATATGAAGATGGAACTGTAGCTCTGGCAGAGCGACGTTCATCCGTTTCTGCAGAATGTAGTACTTCCGATTCATCCATTATCCACATTGATGAATCAAATCCTTCCTCTGAGTGGCAACTCCCACAGCTATTACCCAAAGAAGTCTATAAACTCAAGTATTGGGAATATATTACAGCCACACATTTTAAAGTTTCCTCAGTAGATATAGCTTTCACTGATTCACATGACCCAGTTCACATTAATTTGCTGGATAAAGAACAAATTAACTGGGCAAAGAAGCTGGTTTTAAATACGCCCATTTGGGTGCTATCCGTTTAGGTCTCAGTCCTCTGGTTAGACCTTATTTGAATATTTCTTCTCTCCGTGTAGCCGTAGACACTCGCCATAAACATTTTGCTACTGCCATAATAGGTGGTTTCTCAGCCCCGTTGCATGATGGCCCAGCATTTGGTACAATATTTCCCAAGTATAGTGTCAGTCTAGATGACCCACACATCTATGACTTATTAAAAGCATATATCCTTCCTCAGGGATTTTCAATGGTGCATGGTTCCCGCATCATCCCGTTAAAAGCTGTTGTCATTGTCCGTTTTGGCAACGACACTCTTCCATCCTTACGCTCTCATGTTCACCAGAGCTCGCATTTGCTCAGCGTGGTGGAAAGAGACAAGTCCCAAAAAGCTCAACCAGTCCTATTCGACTAGACAGGTATCAAGTATCCCCAACAATGGGAAATTAAATATGATGAGCTTAGGAATGCTGAAGCTGTACGTGCATCTCTTGCGTCCCAACCTATCCGCTTTGACAGACAGTCCAATTCATTTAAAATCCCGAATGTTACTCCTTTTCCTCATTTTTCTCTACCCGGATCATCTTCCATTTCTTATGATAGAAGGCTCTCACCTACCCCTTCTATCCCAGAGAATAAACCTTCCTGAAGTCCCATTCAGATAGTACACTTCAGATGGAGCGAAGAATAAAGAATATCTGCCACAGAAGTCTTCTGAGCCAAACAGTTCGGTTTCAGATGAAGCAAAACTCCTGAATTGGGGAAATAAGCAGTTGGCGCTCACAGCTCAGAATCTTGATGATGTAGCAAAAGACATTCTCAGTACTAAAGCTACTGTTTTAGAAGAAAAAGAGAAAGTTACTATGGTTGAAACGAAATTAGAGCTACTAAACCATTTGCTAGCAGACTCAGAACAAATAAAGCAAGTTGTTGCGAAAGTAGCAGAAAAGATTGAGCTTAGGCTGCAGAAAATAGAAGAAATGTTAGCAATAAAAACCAGCCTAAAACGCAGAACTTCCAGACCTAGCCCAGCAGTTCTTGCTCTAGCTTCCCAAGGGTATAAGCGTAAAGACCCAGAAGAAACTTGACAGAAGTTTATCCTTTGGAATGTTAGGTCTCCCAAATAAAGAAGACACCAAGCCCGAGTTTGATTTTGGCCAATCAGAAAGACAGTTCAAAACTGTTAACAGATATCTGGATATTTTCCGACAGTTCAAAGACAAACCTGCCCTAAGTCCAGTATACCTGAATATGTTGCAAGGACCAAGATTTAACCCTGAATCTTCTGGTGTCAAAGATGAACCAGAAGTTGATATGCCTCCTGCATCTCAACCTCCCAGAATTCCATCCTCTTTCAGCACTAATTCCTATAATAATATCATCTCTCAAATTCCCGAGCAACCAGTGCTCAACATTGATTACCATTCCGGAGATACAATCCATGATGCCTTGAATTTATTGTTTCATTGGACTTTAGCCAAGAAATCCCAAGACCCTAGCATTACAGGCTAGCATCTTGCAACCCTCATAGTTGCAGGACTATCAAGGCTCGCCAATGAATGGTGGCGATGGATATCCCAGAGAGCAAGAGATGAAATAATGAATGCTGAAGATGCTGACCAACAGCTATTGAAAGCTCTTGGAAAGCAATTTCATGGAGGTGATGATGAAGATGATGCAAATCATCTGGCTTCCTTATTCATGTCCGCCCGATTATGCAATCTCTCCCAGGAAGAACAATATTTTTGCTATATGCAAAGGCTTCTTATCTGTTCATGCAAAGCAAATGATCCAGCGTATTTTAAGCACTACCTGCCTAGTTACCCAAGCCACGTGCCAGATGCTGTAGAAAAGTTTATGAAGGATAAGAATATAAACTATCAAGGTTTGTCTCTTGCTCAATTACATCATTTTATTCTTGAAACATGGCAAGATCATTGTCTGGCTAAAAGAGTGGACAAACACTTCAAACGGCATCAAGACATGTTCACCCCATCCTTTTGTAAGAATGTAGCCCAAATGCCAGATTGGGGGTGCGGTGCCCATAATCGAGGACATTTGCAAGGATCATGCAAATGTAAGCACAAGAAAAAGCCCGGATTTTATTCAAGTGATCCCCGATATCACTATCCGGATAAGCCTCTTAAGTATAATCGCCGGCCTAAGTCATATCAGCACCCTAAAAGTAGATCATTTCCTCCACAGCGCAGGAAATTCATTACGAAACGCAGAAAACCTGCAGACAAAGAATCTTGTTTTCTGTGTGGAAAAACAGGCCATTGGGCATCCAAGTGCCCTTCCAAGAAGGAAAAACCCCGTTTATTAGCCTTCTGTGATTCCCTTCAGCCCCAGTGGTGGCAACAAGCTGGTTCTAATGATTCCTCTGAAGATCTTCTCCCTCTTCCCTCCGATTCCTCTTATGATTCCGACACTGAATCTCTTCCTCCTGCTCTAAACAAATTTGACCCATCTTACTCTTCAGCCTCCGACTCTGAAGATGTCCCAAATTTGGGGGGGTTCCAGCCTCCTGAGTTTGATTTCTCATTGTACATGCTTTCCTTCAAGCAGCAACAATCCCTTGAAAATCAAATCGCTGCTATTGATATAGCTCTCTCAGAAATTGAACCATACCAGTACCAGCTTCGAGATAAACTCAGAGAAGATTAAAAGAATCTCCTAGATCAGCTAAAGCGTGATCGTGGCAAGCAGAAGATTATTGAATATCCAGAAGAAGAAGCCAGAGACAAAGTTGTCTCATATAAGCCTGCAGACTTATATAAAGGATATCCGAAGCAGCATACAGAAAGACAGAAGTACAGAATACAGATCAAAGATGAACTAAAAGCTTTGATCAAAGCAAAGCAGCAAGAAATAAAGAAGCTCTGCACAGAGGTAAGTGAAATCCAAGATCATATAAAGATTTTAGATGTTGAAGAAGAACAATCTTCTGATGAAGAAACTAGAAAGTTCTGTGACTCGGCACTAGAAGTAGAAAACCCTGAATGTGCAGAAGAATCTTGTCAGTGTCCAAGCCTAAGCCTTTCACTTCTGTCAGGCCCCAAGCTTTACATAGATATTCAGTTCAATCTTGGAGAAATCAAGCCCTACAAATTAACTTGTATGCTTGACTCAGATTGTCAGATAAATCTGGCAAAAGGATTTGCTTTACCCGCATACTACTCGGAAGAAACATATGGACACAGAGTGGCTATCCAAGGCACCTCTGTCCCAATATATGCCAAAGCCGAAGTAATCCCAATAGTCCGTGGGAAAGCTCAAAGTAAGTTGACTTTCTACATATTAGATGAACTTGGAGATGACTGCCTATTAGGATCCAATTTTCTGCATAAGGTTAGTCCTTACAGTTTTGACCATGAAAGTATGACTTTTGAATGTCATCTTAATAAGAAGAAAGTCACTGTACCATTATCTTTCCATGCTATTCGTAGGTGTAAAGATACAGAGATAACTGTTGAGTCAAATCCTCATACTCCTCAGTTACTAAAAATGGAAAGAGCCATCGCTTATTCAGATACTCATGGTGAGAAGTTATTAAAAGAAATATCTGATAAGCTTGTCAAAGACTGTTTCTCTGACAGCCCTAATGCCTTCTGGACTAGGGAAAAGTATTTTGTATCATTGCCCTATGATCCGCTCCAGAAGATCAGACCTATAAAGGCCTCTGCTAGAATCATGACACCTTCAGAAAGGGAGTTCTGTGCAAAAGAAATTGCAAAATTAATGGCCAAAGGTCTTATCGAGCCTTCAAAAAGCCCGTGGGCATGTCGTGCTTTTGTTGTCAACAAGCACTCAGAGCAGACGAGAGGTAAGCCCAGGTTAGTGGTTAATTATAAACCGCTAAATGCGGTTTTACAGAAAATGAGGTACCCTCTCCCTTATAAAGGCAGTCTACTTCAGAGGATAGCAGGTTGCACCATCTTTAGCAAATTCGATCTTAAATCAGGCTTCTATCAGATAGGAATTTGTGCTAAAGACCGTTTCAAGACAGCCTTCGTAGTCCCTAATGGATTATACCAGTGGAAGGTTCTCCCTTTCGGGATTAAGAATGCCCCATCAGAATTCCAAAAGTGCATGGAAGATGTTTTCAGAGATTATGCATGGGCATTGGTATTCATAGACGATATTCTCATTTGTTCGCACCATTAGCAGGAACATCTAAAGCACCTACAAAAGTTCTATGAATTAGTTTATAAGCATGGGTTGGTTCTATCAGAATCCAAGATGGAAATTGGCAAAATAGAAATTGAGTTCCTCGTCCTACGGATTCAGAAAGGAACTGCTATGCTCCAAAAGCATGTCCTCCAGTGTTTTTCCAAGTTTCCTGATCAAATACAAGAGAAGGCCCAACTGCAGAGATTCCTTGGATCTCTAAATTATATCAGGCCATTTAATAAAGGACAAGATGCAGATGTTGTTGTTCTACAGAAAAGATTAAAGAAACATCCACAGCCATGGACAGCTGAGATGACTGATGCAGTCAAAAGGATAAAGCAGAAGGTTTCACAATTACTAGCATTGTCATTGCCATCTGGAAAAGGTAGCCTGATAATCGAGACAGACGCCTCTTCGCACATTTGGGGAGGAGTTTTAATAGAAGCTCTCGACAACAGAGAGTTCATCTGTGGATATGGATCCAGTTCATTCAAAAATGTAGAATTAAACTATCCATCAAGCCACAAGGAAATTCATGCGGTTAAAAAGACCGTAACTCATTTTATTATGTTCTTAAAACCTGTGAAATTCCTTATTAGAACAGATTTAAAAATAATGCCTGGTATGCTTAAGAATGAAAATGTAATGGCTAAAAATAACAGTTGTATCCTTAAATGGTTTATTTGGTTATCTAACTTTGATTATGAGATTGTTTATAAACCAGGATATCTGAACTGTTTGGCTGACATGTTGACAAGAGAGTCAGCCCAAGATCCGCCTGTCCTACAGATGTTCACAACAGGAGAATCAAGCTCCAGAAATCAAGAGCCTGAACCAGAAAGAAAAGACAAAGGCAAGGTTCGAGCCACCCATGAAGAGTTGCTGCAAAAAGAAGGATTGTTCATCCTTCCATGGGATGGATCGCTACCCAGAGATGTTCGTATCCAGACTCTTGAGTACGCTTCAACTAATGAAGATAAGAGATTCTTGCAGCTGACAATGATCAAGAACATCCAATCTTCTCCTATGAAGTTGGAAATTCTAGAGCGCTAGGAAAAGGAAGCTTTTTTCAGTTTTGCAGATGCTACAGCTAAGCTCCGAGATTGTAGAGAAGTCTGGGCAGACTTCGAAGATAATGAACAGCTGTGGTACATTGACATTGGCCAAGGTAATCTTACCTGTACTTCATATAACTTGATCTTGCAAAGTTGCAGAGAAAATGGTAAGGTTATAATCTGTGCAGACCCGAATAATTTAAGGCATAATGATTCATGGTCTGGTTGGACCGATATTTTGTTAGACAAGTTCTGTCCTAGGAAAGACTAGGAACAAAGGCGTGCTAATTTCATCTTGCACCTGAGAGCTGATATGGAGGTTGTAGATCATAATGAGCAATGGTTTAAATTTTTATTGCATTATGAAGGAGGAAGCTACAAACCTCTCGAACATAGACTGTATGTGAAACAAAAGGTTATCAAACGAACCCTGCAAGGTTTTGAGATAGAATCGAGAGTCACCATCTGAGATATACCTCTAGATTTTAAAGTTGAATCTAAGT
The DNA here is from genome assembly GCA_001517045.1 of Pseudotsuga menziesii. Classification (NCBI taxonomy): domain Eukaryota; kingdom Viridiplantae; phylum Streptophyta; class Pinopsida; order Pinales; family Pinaceae; genus Pseudotsuga; species Pseudotsuga menziesii. The sequence goes on along the minus strand of LPNX010207193.1, from coordinate 231,036 downwards.
TTAGAGGAGAGTTTATCTGTGAGCCAAACTTCCTATTCCAAGGCTCGGACGTGCAACGCTGTTTCAGTCCCTTTTTGTATCCACCAGCCTCGCCTGATAATTCACCGCCACCTGAAGATGCTCAAGGATATGCGACATCAGATGACGATGACATCTGGGAGTACCTACAAGGTCGTGATCCCTATGATTGAAAAGCATGGTGGGCCTATGAAGACCGAGTGGGCCAGCTTTTCCCCACACTGTTTCAAGTATCCCCAACAATGGGAAATTAAATATGATGAGCTTAGGAATGCCAAAGATGTACGTGCATCTCTTGTGTCCCAACCTATCCACTTTGACAGACATTTCAGTTCATTTAAAATCCTGAATGTTACTCATTTCCCTCATTTTTCTCTACCCCGATCATCTTCCGTTTCTTATGATAGAAGGCTCTCACCTACCCCTTCTATCCCAGAGAATAAACCTTCTCAGTCTTTTACAGCTCTGCATAACACCGAGCACCGAGGACAACATTCAAACTGTCATGCATGTAGAAAGACCTTGCAAAAAATTCATCACCATGGAAACAACCCTTATATTCATCTAGGAATGTTTTCCTTGCCTAGAGAGAATACAGCCCGCGAAGCTCAAATCCATGGTCATAAGTCTTTTCTCCCAGGTAGAAACCTTCCTGAAGTCCCATTCAGACAGTACACTTCAGATGGAGCGAAGAAGAAATAATATCTGCCACAGAAGTCTTCTGAGCCAAACAATTTGGTTTTAGATGAAGCAAAACTCCTGAATTGGGGAAATAAGCAGTTGGCGCTCATAGCTCAGAATATTGATGATGTAGCAAAAGACATTCTCAGTATTAAAGCTACTGTTTTAGAAGAAAAAGAGAAAGTTACTATGGTTGAAACGAAATTAAAGCTAGTAAACCATTTTCTAGCAGACTCAGAACAAATAAAGCAAGCTGTTGCGAAAGCAGCAGAAAAGATTGAGCTTAGGCTGCAGAAAATAGAAGAAATGTTAGCAATAACAACCAGCCTAAAACAGAGAACTTCCAGACCTAGCCCAGCAGTTCTTGCTCTAGCTGCCCAAGGATATAAGCCTAAAGACCCAGAGAAGAAACTTGACAGAAGTTTATCCTTTGGAATGTTAGGTCTCCCAAATAAAGAAGACACCAAGCCTGAGTTTGATTTTGGCCAATCAGAAAGACAGCTCAAAACTGTTAACAGATATCTGGATATTTTTCGACAGTTCAAAGACAAACCTGCCCTAAGTCCAGTATACCTGAATATGTTGCAAGGACCAATATTTAACCCTGAATCTTCTAGTGTCAAAGATGAACCAGATGTTGATATGCCTCCTGCATCTCAACCTCCCAGAATTCCATCCTCTTTCAGCACTAATTCCTATAATAATATCATCTCTCAAATTCCCGAGCAACCAGTGCTCAACATTGATTGCCATTCTAGAGATACAATCCATGATGCCTTGAATTTATTGTTTCATTGGACTTTAGCCAAGAAAGCCCAAGATCCTAGCATTACAGGCCAGTATCTTGCAACCCTCATAGTTGCAGGATTATCAGGGCTCGCCAATGAATGGTGGCGATGGATATCCCAGAGAGCAAGAGATGAAATACGAAATGCTGAAGATGCTGACCAACAGCTATTGAAAGCTCTTGGAAAGTAATTTCATGGAGTTGATGATGAAGATGATGCAGATCATCTGGCTTCCTTATTCATGTCCGCCCAATTATGCAATCTCTCCCAGGAAGAACAATATTTTTGCTATATGCAAAGGTTTCTTATCCGTTTAGGCAAAGCCAATGATCCAGCGTATCTTAAGCACTACCTACGTAGTTACCCAGGCCACGTGCCAGATGTTGTAGAAAAGTTTATGAAGGATAAGAATATAAACTATCAAGGTCTGTCTCTTGCTCAATTACATCATTTTATTCTTGAAACATGGCAAGAGCATTGCCTGGCTAAAAGAGTGGACAAAGACTTCAAACGGCATCAAGACATGTTCACCCCATCCTTTTGTAAGAATGTAGCCCAAATGCCAGATTGGGGGTGCGGTGCCCATAATCGACGACATTTGCAAGGATCATGCAAATGTAAGCACAAGAAAAAGAAAAAGCCCGGATTTTATTCAAGTGATCCCCGATATCACTATCCGGATAAGCCTCTTAAGTATAATCGCCGTCCTAAGTCATATCAGCACCCTAAAAGTAGATCATTTCCTCCACAGCGCAGGAAATTCATTAAGAAACGCAGAAAACCTGCAGATAAAGAATCTTGTTTTCTGTGTGGAAAAACAGGCCATTGGGCATCCAAGTGCCCTTCCAAGAAGGAAAAACCCCGTTTATGAGCCTTTTGTGATTCCCTTAAGCCCCAGTGGTGGCAGCAAGCTGCTTCTGATGATTCCTCTGAAGATCTTCTCCCTCTTCCCTGAGATTCCTCTTCTGATTCCGACACTGAATCTCTTCCTCCTGCTCTGAACAAATTTGACCCATCTTCCTCTTCAGCCTACGACTCTGAAGATGTCCCAAATTTGGGGGGGGTCCAGCCTCCTGAGTTTGATTTCTCATTGTACATGCTTTCCTTCAAGCAGCAGCAATCCCTTGAAAAACAAATCGCTGCTATTGATCTAGCTCTCTGAGAACTGAACCATACAAGTACCAGCTTCAAGAACAACTGAGAGAAGATAAAAAGAATCTCCTAGATCAGCTAAAGCGTGATCGTGGCAAGCAGAAGATTATTGAATATCCAGAAGAAGAAGCCAGAGACAAAGTTGTCTCATATAAGCCTGCAGACTTATATAAAGGATATCCAATGCAGCATACAGAAAGACAGAAGTACAGAATGAAGATCAAAGATGAACTGAAAGCTTTGATCAAAGCAAAGCAGCAAGAAATAAAGAAGCTCTGCACAGAGGTAAGTGAAATTCTAGATCATATAAAGATTTTAGATGTTGAAGAAGAACAATCTTCTGATGAAGAAACTAGAAATTTCTGTGACTCGGCACTAGAAGTAGAAAACCCTGAATGTGCAGAAGAATCTTATCTGTCTCCAAGCCTAAGCCTTTCACTTCTGTCAGGCCCCAAGCTTTACATAGATATTCAGTTCAATATTGGAGAATTCAAGCCCTACAAATTAACTTGTATGCTTGACTTAGGTTGTCAGATAAATATGGCAAAAGGATCTGCTTTACCCGCATACTACTGGGAAGAAACATATGGACACGGAGTGGCTGTCCAAGGCACCTCTGTCCCAATATATTCCAAAGCCGAAGTAATCCCAATAGTCCTTGGGAAAGGTCAAAGTAAGTTGACTTTCTACAGATTAGATGAACTTGGAGATGACTGCCTGTTAGGATCCGATTTTCTGCATAAGGTTAGTCCTTACAGTTTTGACCATGAAAGTATGAATTTTGAATGTCATCTTAATAAGAAGAAAGTCAATGTACCATTATCTTTCCATGCTATTCGTAGGTGTAAATATACAGAGATAACTATTGAGTCAAATCCTCATACTCCTCAGTTACTAAAAATGGAAAGAGCCATCGCTTATTCAGATACTCATGGCGAGAAGTTATTAAAAGAAATATCTGATAAGCTTGTCAAAGACTGTTGCTCTGACAGCCCTAATGCCTTCTGGACTAGGGAAAATTATTTTGTATCATTGCTCTATGATCCGCTCCAGAAGATCAGACCTATGAAGGCCTCTGCTAGAATCATGACACCTTCAGAAAGGGAGTTCTGTGCAAAAGAAATTGCAGAAATAATGGCCAAAGGTCTTATCGAGCCTTCAAAAAGCCCGTGGGCATGTCGTTCTTTTGTTGTCAACAAGCACTCAGAGCAGAAGAGAGGTAAGCCCAGGTTAGTGGTTAATTATAAACCGCTAAATGCAGTTTTACAGAAAATGAGGTACGCTCTCCCTGATAAAGCCAGTCTGCTTCAGAGGATAGCAGGTTGCACCATCTTTAGCAAATTCGATCTTAAATCAGGCTTCTATCAGATAGGAATTTGTGCTAAAGACCGTTTTAAGACAGGCTTCGTAGTCCCTAATGGATTATACCAGTGGAAGGTTCTCCCTTTCGGGATTAATAATCCCCCATCAGAATTCCAAAAGCGCATGGAAGATGTTTTCAGAGATTATGCATGGGCATTGGTATTCATAGACGGTATTCTCATTTGTTCGCACCATTTGCAGGAACATCTGAAGCACCTGCAAAAGTTCTATGAATTAGTTTATAAGCACGGGTTGGTTCTATCAAAATCCAAGATGGAAATTGGCAAAACAGAAATTGAGTTCCTCGGCCTACGGATTCAGAAAGAAACTGTTATGCTCCAAAAGCATGTCCTCCAGTGTTTTTCCAAGTTTCCTGATCAAATACAAGAGAAGACCCAACTGTAGAGATTCCTTGGATCTCTAAATTATATCAGGCCATTTTATAAAGGATAAGTTGCAGATGTTGTTGTTCTACATAAAAGATTAAAGAAACATCCATAGCCATGGACAGCTGAGATGACTGATGCAGTCAAAAGGATAAAGTAGAAGGTTTGGCAATTACCAGCATTGTCATTGCCATCTGGAAAAGGTAGCCTGATAATCGAGACAGACGCCTCTTCGCACACTTGGGGAGGAGTTTTAATAGAAGCTCTCGACAACAGAGAGTTCATCTATGGATATGGATCTGGTTCATTCAAAAATGCAGAATTAAACTATCCATCAAGCCACAAGGAAATTCTTGTGGTTAAAAAGACTGTAACTCATTTTATTCTGTTCTTAAAACCTATGAAATTCCTTATTAGAACAGATTTAAAAATAATGCCTGGTATGCTTAAGAATGAAAATGTAATGGCTGAAAATAATAGTCGTATCCTTAAATGGTTTATTTGGTTATCTAACTTTGATTATGAGATTGTTTATAAACCAGGATATCTGAACTGTTTGGCTGACATGTTGACCAGAGAGTCAGCCCAAGATCCGCCTGTCCTACAAATGTTCACAACAAGAGAATCAAGCTCCAGAAATCAAGAGCCTGTACCAGAAAGAAAAGACAAAGGCAAGGTTCCAGCCACCCATGAAGAGTTGCTGCAAAAAGAAGGATTGTTCATCCTTCTTTGGGATGGATCGCTACCTAGAGATGTTCGTATCCAGACTCTTGAGTACGCTTCAACTGATGAAGCTAAGAGATTGTTGTAGCTGACAATGATCAAGAACATCCAATCTTCTCCTATGAAGTTGGAAATTCTAGAGCGCTGGGAAAAGGAAGTTTTTTTCATTTTTGCAGACGCTATAGCTAAGCTCCGAGATTGTAGAGAAGTCTGGGTAGACTTCGAAGATAATGAACAGTTGTGGTACATTGACATCTGCCAAGGTAATCTTACCTGGACTTCATATAACTTGATCCTGCAAAGTTGCAGAGAAAATGGTAGGGTTATAATCTGTGCATACCCGAATAATTTAAGGCATAATGATTCATGGTCTGGTTGGACCGATATTTTGTTAGACAAGTTCTGTCCCAGGAAAGACTAGGAACAAAGGCGTGCTAATTTCATCTTGCACCTGAGAGCTGATATGGAGGTTGCAGATCATAATGAGCAATGGTTTAATTTTTTATTGCATTATGAAGGAGGAAGCTACAAACCTCTCGAACATAGACTGTATGCGAAACAAAAGGTTATCAAACGAACCCTGCAAGGTTCTGAGATAGAATCGAGAGTCACCATCCGAGATATACCTCTAGATTTTAAAGTTGAATCTAAGTTTAGAGGAGAGTTTATCTGTGAGCCAAACTTCCTATTCCAAGGCTCGGACGTGGAACGCTGTTTTAGTCCCTTTTTGTATCCTCTAGCCTCGCCTGATAATTCACCGCCGCCTGAAGATGCTCAAGGATATGCGACATCAGATGACGATGACATCTGGGAGTACCTACAAGGTCGTGATCCCTATGATTGAAAAGCATGGTGGGCCTATGAAGACTGAGTGGGCCAGCTTTTCCCCACACTGTTTCCCTCGTGGGTGGGATAAATGCTCCACTTTGTATAATAGTCATTTAGGTACTGCCGTGGGCTAGTAATGCTCCACCTTGTTTTATTCTGTCGATATGGTCTGTCTTAAAAAATATTCTGCGTCCCCGTAATTCCTCCGGCTAATTAAGGGATGAGATAACGACAGTGGTTGTCCCTACTCGTCGCCCCGGTATATTCCTTTCGACTCATAGTTATCAGTCAGCATTACCGGATAAAACTTTTGACCGGCGTGTGCCAGTTTCTAGCTACCGGGAGACCGACTTTGATTGATATAAATAAGACCCCTCGGGCTCATTCATGAGGGTGGGTTTTTCGGGTTATTGAGTCTTAGAGTCGCATTGAGCTAGTAGTGAGCTCTGCAAGTCTTAGGTATATTTGTGTTTCGAGCAAGTGGTCCGCTCAACACTGAGTCTGTAATTTTGTGTTGAGGTTTATGCTCTGCAAGTTGGCCTCCGAGCTATAACATTGCATCAGACCCTCTGATATTAGTAGAGCCTGTAAAGAGTTTGTTACCAGACAAAGTATGCTCTGCAAGTTGGCCTCCGAGCTACAACATTGCATCAGAAAAGATCTGGAGTTATAAGTGTGAGTCTGTAATTAAAGCATGTATGCTCTGCGACTTGACCTCTGGTTATAAGATCGCACCAGAAGCTTTAAGAGCTTGGTTTGGGTTTCAGTGAGTCTGTAGTCTCATTATGTATATCTCCACTGTAATAGCAATTGTTTTATCAGTGATTTTGTTAATCGTTGTTTTAAGTAAACTTATTCTGAGAAAACTGAGAGATGTGATTGCTGTAAGCATGAATTAATAGATCCTGAAGTGTGGTCATCAAGAGACTCTGGCATGCTAGAGTTTAGCTTACACCCTGCCAAAGGAGGGCCTTATTGAAATATGAAATAATCTCATATGAAAATAAGTATGTAATGTAATTAAGATTTCGAGAGTAATATTATATGTAATCGATATAACTTACGGCCAAACTGTAGGAGTTAAATCCCTTCCTAAACGTCTTCTCCATTGAAGATCTTTTCGTTATCCTTATGCATGAATTTAAATTGATTTTAAAACTTTGATTCTCTTGGAAATGGAATTTTTAACTTAACTATTTAAATGAACGATAATTTAGATTAAAACCAAAGCTATGTTATAGGTCGATGCTGGAGTTGCCTGTAAATTATCCCATTCTAAGTTTCATTTTTAATGGTAGCATAGTTTTTGTACTTTACAAATAAGTCATTCAATGAAGAAACTCACTAAGTGCATATAAAATAAGTAATTGCATAGAATTAAGTCATTCAATGAAGAAAATAACATTAAAATATATCGATGAACTAACCTTTGGACGAGTAGACTGAGATCATATAATAGTTTTGAGAGAGAGAGTAGACATTAATTAACTTGAGATCAATACAATTAATTGGTCGTAAAATCTATATCTAATATTTTTTAATTTTTAATTTTTTGATTTAATGTTTGTATTTGAGAAATATTTGGCAAATAATTATTATTTTGTAAATGAGTTATAAAATTTTATATTTACACTAACTTTAAATATTTTTTAAGAGAAATATTATTTTTAAGGTAAAGAAATGAAAGACACTTTTTTTTTTCAAAGAAAAAAAATCGTAAATATTTTATTCACATTTTGCAGATGGCCCTAAAGTCCATTATACCAAAAAAAAGCCAACTAAAAAGTTGACATCACAAAACAGATAATTGTCTCATATACGAGCACAATATATCTTTAATCCAGAATCTGAACCAACTAAAAAGTTGTCAATACAAACAGAATAACTGCCTAAAAAAGCATGAAATCCATGTTCATGAAACTATGAAGTTGAACTTCACAGGTCCAAATATCATCAGCAAAAGCTGTCATAAAAATTGACCAAAAATAGGTCACATCTATTCAATAAGACATCCAAATAGAGAAATATATGTCTTAGACCCAAAAGATAACACCAAAAATCCGCTCAAATCGGCCTTGAGCATTTGATGACTCAGAAGCGACTCCCACAATCCACGCAGCTCTATGCTATCGGATTCCGACTGCACCAGAAACCTCGCAAATCAGGAGTGACACCCTCAAGAATCAAACAACGAGACCAAGAGACGAAGTATCCTCCGCATGCAAGAAAAGGCTCCTCAGGATCGACTCCCTCAATCCACGCAGCTCTATGCTATCGGATTCCGACCGCATCAGAAACCTCGTAAAGATCAGAATCGACACCCTCAATCCACGCAGCTCTATGCTATCGGATTCCGACCGCATCAGAAACCTCGTAAAGATCAGAATCGACACCCTCAATCCACGTAGCTCTATGCTATCGGATTCCGACCGCACCAGATACCTCGCAAGATCAGGAGACCAAGAAAGGACGCAGCTCAATGCTATCGGATACCGACCGCACCAGAACCACCGCCGCAGGACCCAGAAGATCCGACATCTCCATTGACCAGAAATGGACAAAAAAACACTCTCGGCTCCAAAAACCAGATCGACAGCTCCAAGAAACTTGGCAACTCCCCCATGTAAGCTTAAATGCATTAGAACTGAACCATTCTGGGTTCTTAAACGGCAACTCCAAGAACCAGATAAATTCGATAAAACACTCGACAGCTCCAAGAACCAGAATGGCAGCTCCAAGAACCAGATCAGTAATCCCCCATGAGAACTGGTCCACTCTGGCCACCGCCTCTGAAAAACGCCAAAGCCACCGCAAAGAAAGACCACAAAGTCGCCACGCAAGTCCACGCCTCCGACAAAAGCCCTCCACCAGAGCCGAGTCCCACCGATCTTGAGAGATCAAAAGAGAAGATCTCCAAAATATCTCGCAGAACCATCTCAAATACAGGACTACGCCTGATTGGCATCAAGCCGAATCCAAGCCTGGCCAAACCGAATAGCAGAGCCTCCTGCTGCGTTTACAACTTCTTCCACTCAAATACCACAACCCCAAGCCGCTCATACGCGATTACAGTCCAATCCCGTACAGAGCGAGGAGGATGATTCATAGAAAAAGAACAGAGCGATTGATTTGAAGCAATAATCCTTACTCGTTGTTTGCTAAAACAGTACAATGATCATGATTTCCGTTTCAAATTTAGCAGAAAGATCCATTCCCTTGAAATGCCACAGCCCCATGCTTCTTGCATAAAGCGAGTCCTGAACGAGACACAATGTTATCATGATCCACCAATGAAAGGGCGCTTGATACTGAATCTTGATCTTGATCTTGATGATCTTGATCTCGTCCCTATTGATTGGCCTCGATCGATCTACATCTCGGCTCGGCTCGACTTGTCTCAGCGCAGAGCTTACTGTTTGACCGCTCAGCACAGAGGCTCCTTACTGTCTCCTCGGCGCGACTCGGCACGACTCTCCGGATCCCCACGCTGCTGTTACTACCTTTGATACACTCACGGCCACTGCAATTGCAATGTCAGGGAATCCGGTCGCACGGCACGGTTGCTCCTTTCTTAAGCTCCCATAAGGGCATGTTCGGAACTGCTCTAACACAGGGGATGCACGAACTTTCCCAATTGAACCCGCCGATCGATCGGCCCTCTAATGGAGGCGGGATGAGTATTGAGCGTAGCCAGAAAAACAAGATTTGTGCGTCGACCCTCTTGGAGCGGAAAGAGCCGTTGAATAGGCGTTCTTGGAGCTCCCTCCGCCCAAACGCTCAAGGAGCTTCGTCTAGAGCAACCAATTGAAAGAAGGGACACCATCACAATACAATGAACAAGTGGATAACAAACAAAATATTTGGTATCAATCAAATTCAAGCCAAAACTCACCCAACCCACCACATCCACTATTATAGAGATCAAGATATTTGTTTTAGATATGATCAAGATGGCACAAGACTTGAGAAAAAACTATATAATGGTGCACTAAGAAGCCACATGAGAGAATTCTGGTTGGTTGAAAGCAAGTTGTTGAGTACTCTCTTTGTTGTTGAAACTTCATCTTTTGTTCAGTTACAGACTCTAGGGAAAATTGTGGGAGAATGATGTGATTTACTTGAGTGTAGTTAGTTGGTTGCTAGTGTGGTTTGGTAACTTTTATTATATCCCAAACATAAGACAATATAGTTTTAAGAAAGGCTCTATTAATCTGGGTCTATAACCTACCTATAGTCTAGAATTGACAAGGTCTATTAACCTACCTATAGTCTAGAATTGACAATATAGTTTTAAGGAAGACTCTATTAATCTGGGTCTATAACTTACTTATAGCCTAGAATTTTTTTTTCTATATAGTTGAGACTAGGCAAATATATGTATTTATAAAATTGAGCAATGAAAAATATATTTGTAATTATGTAATTGGATTGCCGGCCTAACATCATTCTCGTTTTTTTGCGCCCATGATGTGGCAGCGGACTAACCTTAGGTCCGACACAACAGAGAAGCATCTACGGTCTATGCATGTTACCCTGTACAGTGCAGTTGACGGAAGCGCATGCAAGAAGTGTGGCAGTTGATCTCTAACCAGTGTGGTAAGCTGCATCAATTAATGGCAGATTGAATTTCGACATTGGTTTTCCATCGTCTTCGTTTACATCTCTTTGCAAATCAGGATACTTCAAATCCGTCCGAGTAAATGTGAGGGTAGCATGTCCGTATTATATCATGCTCACAGATATGCCCGTAGAAAAAGAGCTTGGCAGTACATGCTCGAATGCTAGCGTGGTCAAATTTACTAGTTTAAAATTGACGAGGTGTAATAAAAAATGGCAAAGACAAGCTATCAGTTAGATCAACAACCAGTAACAATGGCAAGCTAAGCGATCGACAACAAACAAGAAGAGAACTCCCGACAACTGTTGGAAAATGTAATTAATTCGCAGATCTGTATTTGATCTCCAGCCGACTCTGTCAGAGTCTCTAGAAGCCATGATCTTGTCTGTCAGTCTGACAAGGAGGAGAAGTCAACAAGTAGGCAGCCTAACTGAGTCGAATTTATTTCAGAAGCTAAGTTGTTAGGTAGATAGTTATTGCAGTGTTTAATGCAAAGTAAGTCGGCAAGTAAGTCGGTTTATGCTGAAGCAATTTTCAGATTGCCTATAAATAGAAGAAGCATTTTGTAATTTAGTTTACGAACAGAACAGACAGAAGACGAACACAAGAGAACAAACACAAAGGAAATCCGGGTGAGAAAGAGAAGTCGAAGCTCAAGCTTCTGTGCATTTGATTTAGCCGAAGAGCTGAAGCTCTGTAGACGGACGAGTTTGTAACAGACAAGTTTGTATTACTTTGTATTTCTGCATAGTTAATATATGAAATAGTTTGTGGTTGAATTCATGATTATTTAGCCGCTCATATTTCCAGATTTACTTCTGTAATTGTCTTTTACAATTACTGATAAGTAAAAGAACAAGAACCCATAAAAATCTCACCACGTGAAAGTTCCAGGTTTTACCGCACTTTGTTCGATTCAAATATTCCTACATATTTGGGCATATGTTTTTCATAAGTTATTTGGATTTGTAAATGTGGTCATTTTACTTCATCTTACTCATACGTGAAAAGTATTTGTAATATTCTTAAGTCTTTAGACTAAGAATCATATTCTGCGAAGTTTTATCGCATCAAGCATCAACTTGATCGCATCAACTGGATCGCACCGCAGATAAGTTGATCGCATGAGGCATCAACTTGATCGCATCAACTTCATTGCATCGCAGTGAAAAGTTGGTCGTAGTAAAAAAAAAAAAAGGTGGTCGCAGTAAAAACAGGCCAGAGTTAAAAAGTGAAATTATTTTCTTTTAAATATTGACTGAGCGCTAAACCCAAGTTTAGTGGGATCGGTTTTGGCTATCTGGTATCAGAGCAAGGTTATATCAGAGCGAGGTTATATCAGAACAAGATATATATCAGCCCAAGTTTTTAGGAAAGAAATCTTGTCTTAAAAGGTGGAAATTAATTTTCTACGGAAAGTTAATTAAAAATTAAAAATGGCTTCCACTTCTGGTTCATTGCAACCTCCAAGTTTTATAGGAAAGAATTATGAATATTGGTCTTTAACAATGAAGGCTTTATTCAGAGGACAAGATGTCTGGGAGATAGTTCAGTATGGTTATGCAGAACCAGCAGACATGACAGCATATAACAATCTCACACAGGCTCAGAAAGATGCCTTGAGAGAACAGAGAAAGAGAGATGGAAAAGCTCTGTTTTTCATACATCAAGCTATGCATGAGAGCATACTCCCAAGAATAGCAGCATCTACTAATGCCAAGGAAGCATGGGATACATTGGAGACTGCCTATCAAGGTTTGACCAAGGTAAAGACATCCAAGCTGCAGATTCTGAGAAAAGATTTTGAATCTCTGTGCATGAAAGATTCAGAGAATGTAGACACATTCTACACCAGAGTTGTTGGGTTGATAAACCAACTGAAATCTCATGGAGAACCCGTATCAGACCAAAGGGTTGTTGAAAAAATTCTCAGAAGTCTTCCCCCAAGATTTGAAAATTTGGTTGTGACCTTAGAGGAACACACAGAAATGTCAACATTCGGCATTGATAAGCTGCAAGCTTCACTCATCAATCATGAACACAGAATCAGTAGATCACAGACATCATTGGAAGGTACATTTGCAGCACAATCATCCATAAGCCATGGTAGAGGCAGGGGGAGAAACAACTTCAGAGGCAGAGGAAGAAGTTCTTCAAGAGGAGGGCGAGGCAGAAGTCCTGCAAATGTCGGTGGCAGAGGAGATAACCAGAACCCAAGTCATCCAAGTGGCCAGAGGTTTGATAAATAAAAAATTCAATGTCATTACTGTAAAAAGTTTGGTCATTATGCATATGAATGCAGGAAGAAACAATACGACCAAGGAAGGCAAGGCCCAAATCAGTCGACCAGCACCAGCAATTCGACAGGTGCAATGTTAATGGCATCGACATCTCCACTTGAATCCAATGCTGTTCAAGAAAGTCCACATGACATATGGTACTTAGACTCATGATGCAGCAACCATATGACTGGTAATTTAAATCTATTTTCTAGTCTAGATACTTCAGTTAAAACTGATGTTACACTTGGAAACAATGTCCAAGTCACTGTCTTAGGAAAAGGCACTGTTGATATTATAATCAAACAGGGGGAGAGTAAGTATATCCCTGATATCTATCATGTTGATGGTCTGAAACATAATTTGTTAAGCATTGGACAGTTGTTACAAAAGGGCTATAGAGTCTACATGGAAGATGAATACTGTATGATCAAAGACAAGCATCCAAGCGACCAGCTGATAGCAAAAGTGCCAATGACAAGCAACCGCTTGTTTCCATTAAGGATAGTTCCCAACATAAAAGGGAAGACAAAGACAGGAGCTGCATTCAAGGCATAAAGTGAAGAAACAGTTGAGATACTCGACAAGAGAGAAAATTGCAGCGCTAATTTGCAAGCTGCATTTCAGACAGAAGTTCAGGATGAATCCTGGTTGTGGCATTTTAGATTTGGACATCTGAATTTTGGTGTGCTGAAGCTACCGCATACAAAGAATATGGTGAAGGGATTACCATTGATCGACAGACCAGAGAGGGTTTGTGAAGGCTGCATTTTTGGCAAGCAGCACAGAGAGACATTTCTAGTCGGAAAGTCCTATAGAGCACGCACACCACTTGAAATTGTGCACTCTAACATCTGTGGTCCAATGCAGACATCATCCATTGGTGACTGCAAGTATTTTCTAACCTTTATTGATGACTACTCAAGAAAGACATGGGTATATTTCTTGAAACACAAATCTGATGCATTTGATTATTTCCAGCAGTTCAAGGCACTCGTGGAGAACCAGAGTGGACACCGCATCAAGATCTTAAGGACAGATAGAGGAGGTGAATATGTTTCAAATGAATTTCTGAATTTTTGCAAGACCCATGGCATACAGAAACAATTCACTGCACGGTATACACCTCAGCAGAACGGTATTGCCGAAAGAAAGAACAGAACCATCATGGAGATGGCACGCAGCATGTTGGCAGCCAAGCATTTGCCAAATGAGTATTGGGGTCAAGCAGTCGCAACTGCTATATACATTATGAACCTATGTCCAACAAAGAGTGTGAAGAACAAAGTTCCTCAAGAAGCATGGACAGGTATGAATCATAGTGTCTCACATTTAAAAGTTTTTGGCTGTGTTGCATATGCTCATATTCCAGATGAGCTGAGAAAGAAACTAGACAAGAAGGGATAGAAATGTATTTTTGTCGGCTATTCAGAAGACACAAAAGCATACAAGCTGTATGACCCTGTCACAAGGAAAGTCATAATCAGTCAAGATGTTCAATTTGTCGAGAATGAATCATGGGATGGAACCGTCAACACAAATGTCAAGATTGTGTCGAACATTGACAATGACGATATGGAAGAGGAAGTGGTTCAAATACCACATGTAAGTCAAACGGTCGGAGCACCATCAACTCCCATGACACCAAGACATGGTTCAACACAAGGACCATCGACACAAGTAGCAGCTCAAGCTACACCTACAAGTACACCAAGAGGACAACAGACTCCATCAAGCATTTCGTCTGGGTCAACATCGACAGAACCGATGAAGACAAGAAGTCTGCGAGAGATATATGAAGCTGGTACACCTAATTCATTCTCTCTGTTTGCATTGTTTTCCCCTATATATGATCCACTAACGTTTGAAGAAGCTGTTGAAGAAGAAGTATGGGCACAAGCCATGGATGAAGAAATAGAATGCATTGAGAAAAACCAGACATGGGAACTGGTCGATGTACCAAAAGACAAAGATGTAATCAGTGTCAAATGTATTTATAAGACAAAGCAAGATGCTGATGGGAATGTGCAAAAGCACAAGGCAAGAATGGTAGCAAGAGGGTTCACACAGCAACCCGACATTGACTTCAATGAAACGTTTGCGCCTGTTCCACGCATGGATACAGTCAGAACAGTTTTGGCCATTGCTGCACAAAACAAATGGCATGTTCATCAAATGGATGTCAAGTCAACATTCTTAAATGGCTACCTAGAAGAGGAAGTATATGTGGAACAAACACAAGGGTATGAAGTTCTAGGTCAAGAGCACAAAGTGTACAGGCTGAAAAATGCACTCTATGGTTTGAAGCAAGCTCCTAGAGCTTGGTACAGTAGGATTGATTCCTATCTCATTGAAAATGGATTTCATAGAAGTGAAAGTGAACTGACTTTGTACACCAAAGTCGATGAGCAAGGTAAGATGATAATTGTATGCCTGTATGTAGATGATTTAATATTTACTGGTGATTATGGCATAGCAGATTTTAAAACAGTCATGGAAAGTGAATTTGAAATGACTGATCTGGGGCTTATGAAGTTTTTTCTAGGCATTGAAGTTCAGCAGTCTGAGAGTGGTATCTTTATATCACATTCCAAGTATGCAAGTGAAGTTCTAAAAAGGTTTAACATGTCTAACTGCAAGACAACCCCAACACCAGTGATAACAGA
>LPNX010207193.1:0-215406 GCA_001517045.1 Pseudotsuga menziesii | reverse complement strand
AGGAAATTTGTTTGGAATTTTGCAGGTCTGAAGACCAACTGGCCGACATCTTCACAAAGCCATTGGCAAAGGACACATTCCAGTATCTGCATAGTTATCTTGGAATGAAAAGTTCTCCACAGTGAACTCTGTCATAAACAGAGCATGTCTAAGCTCTGAAACATTTTGTAAGTTTTGTTTTAAAAATCCCCATCTGCTCATAATTAAGGGGGAGTGTTGGAAAATGTAATTAATTCGCAGATCTATATTTGATCTCCAGCCGACTCTGTCAGAGTCTCTAGAAGCCACGATCTTGTCTATCAGTCTGACAAGGAGGAAAAGTCAACAAGTAGGCAGCCTAACTGAGTCGAATTTATTTCAGAAGCTAAGTTGTTAGGTAGATAGTTATTGCAGTGTTTAATGCAAAGTAAGTCGGCAAGTAAGTCGGTTTATGCTGAAGCAATTTTCAGATTGCCTATAAATAGAAGAAGCATTTTGTAATTTAGTTTACGAACAGAAAAGACAGAAGACGAACACAAGAGAACAGACAAAAAGGAACTCCGGGTGAGAAAGAGAAGTTGAAGCTCAAGCTTCTGTGCATTTGATTTAGCCGAAGAGCTGAAGCTCTGTAGACGGACGAGTTTGTAACAGACAAGTTTGTATTACTTTGTATTTCTGCATAGTTAATATATGAAATAGTTTGTGGTTGAATTCATGATTATTTAGCCGCTCATATTTCCAGATTTACTTCTGTAAATGTCTTTTACAATTACTGATAAGTAAAAGAACAAGAACCCATAAAAATCTCACCGCGTGAAAGTTCCAGGTTTTACCGCACTTTGTTCGATTCAAATATTCCTACATATTTGGGCATATGTTTTTCATAAGTTATTTGGATTTGTAAATGTGGTCATTTTACTTCATCTTACTCATACGTGAAAAGTATTTGTAATATTCTTAAGTCTTTAGACTAAGAATCATATTCTGCGGAGTTCTATCGCATCAAGCATCAACTTGATCGCATCAACTGGATCGCACCGCAGATAAGTTGATCGCATCAAGCATCAACTGGATCGCACCGCAGATAATTTGATCGCATGAGGCATCAACTTGATCGCATCAACTTCATCGCATCGTAGTGAAAAGTTGGTCGCAGTAAAAAAAAAAAAAGGTGGTCGCAGTAAAAACAGGCCAGAGTTAAAAAGTGAAATTATTTTCTTTTAAATATTGACTGAGCACTAAACCCAAGTTTTGTGGGCTCGGTTTAACAACTCTCCTACACAGAAACCATTATATCTTGGGCTAGAAATTGAATGGATTTACTGAAACTAGTTTTCATTTTATTGGGAATTGATAACAGACCCTCGGTATCCCAGGCCACAAATAAATAAGCATTTAAAGGAAACTTAAATGTTGTACAAATGGAACTGAATAAGCATTTAAAGGAAACTTAAATGTTGTAGAAATGGAACTGAAAAGTTGCATAAATGGAATTGAAAAGAGTCAAAGATGGGTATTGATTGAACTCTTTTAGGCATAGTAGTAAAAGAAAGAGGGGCTTCGTAGTCACTGCTAACCTACGATATCTTTTATGATCTTGCCATTTTCATTCCTCCTACATGCTCTCAATGCTTTCAATTAAAATCTTAGCCGATGAAAATACTATATGTTTGTACTCCAACAACTTCTCATTTTGTTTCCACCACATGGGAGTTATGAAACATTATAAAGTAACTTTATAAACAATTTATCAGTTTTAATTATTAAATATTAATAGTGTATGTCTATCTATTGATCTATATGTTTCTATAACATATTATTTTAACTGAGAGAAACAATGAAAAAATTATAATGCATATTTATTCATCTCTAAAAAGCATGGAGACGAGAATGAAAAACTAGAGCCTTGGTATAAAAATGAAGCGATGAGTTGAAAATCCTGACAGCTAAAAAATTTGCTACTTTACAGTCAAGCTAACTTGCAGCAACACACTGCACATTTCCACCATCTCACTCTTAATTAATAAATATTTAAATAATGAATAAAATTTATAATAAATTAATATAGATTTGTATAATTTTAGAGTATAAATTTGGAAGAAATATTGATCTAATTTTAAAATATAAATATAGAACAAAATTTTATATTTAGAAAATTCAATTTTTTTTATGGATAAATATAAAATTTAGATGGTTTTATAATGATATAATGTTAATTATAACATTCTTTATTATATAAATCAACACATTAAGTGGGGGAACCCTTAGGGGGGGAATGCTTTCCGGTTAGGGAGCAGTACACAACAAAACAATGTGAAGTGAAGAAAAGAAGGAAAGGAGATAAAGTTTTTAAGCTTTTTAGGTCTTATATTCTAAAATATTTCGCACAAAATGGTGATCAATGAAGTAGATTACGAGTCTATCACACCAGAAGGACATATTTTTACACACTCTTCACAAATGGTGAAATCACAACAATGAGTGTTGTCCACTCCCACGCTTGAGAAACTAAGGCCCGAGATTTCAAGTAGAAAGGAGGATTCAACAATAATAACAAATAAAGGTGGTGAGATAGTAGTAAAAAGACATATAGGATCCAAATCTAAAAAAACGTAGCATCCTTGACAATAGGGAAGGCTATTTTGCTAACATAAATACCTGACTATCTTTTGCTAGCATTGGTCGAACGGTTTTGTAGAAAATTAGTTGATGAAGCTGCTCTCTAGAGGTGGATGGAGGAAAACTGGAGTCCCCGTCTGCTACAGTTTCTAGTGTTCTATATTCTTTCTCGAGGGTGGATACTGTTTCGTGTCAAGACTGATCCAGAGAGGAAGATACTGTTAGAAAACAACTGGCAATGGGGGCCTTCAGGGTTGATTCTCAAGAATTGGAGTGTGGATTTTGAAGCTAATAGGGAACCCCATAATGTGCAAAAAATAAGGGCCATTTTGCTAGGATTCTGCATGATGTTTCAGAAAAAGGAGATATTGCAAGCAATAGGAGATAAAATCGGTAAATTTGTAGTCGTGGAGGAAGAATGGAAGCTGAAGGTGTGCCAAAATTCTAATCAAAGTGGATTTACGTGATGGGTTATTCAAGGAAATTCATTTGGATCTTCACGGGAGCGTGTGGCGACAGAGGTTGGACTATTGGAAAATCCCATTTCGATGCTTCTCTTGCAGATAGGTTGGCCACATTGCGTGGGACTGTCCAAACCCAAAACAAAGGGCTCAGTAGTATAGGAAATAGTGGGATAAAAAGTCTGCACAAAACGAAGAAAGGAGCGAAGCAATGACAAAAGCCGATGAACAAAGAAATACCTTGACGGAAGAAGGGTTACCTGCGCTCCCTGGTAAGCAGGTACCCCCTCCTGAAATTTATCCATCTGTCAATAATCCAAACACATCAAGCCATGAAAAGTCCTCTTCTAGGACAATTGTCCCGCATGCTGAAAGTGAGGTGATAACTCTTGTTAAGGAAACTACTTCGAGCCCAATGCAACCCAAAACACTTGTCTTGCATGCAGGAAACGAGGTGGTAACACCGGTTAAGGAAACTAAGGACGCATGTATTATCCCAGATAAGGAGGGATAAAAGTTGGCGTCTCCAAAGGATCCCCCTTCGTGGATTAGGAAAAAATAAATAATACGTAGTCGAAACTGTCGGCCGAAAAGACCAAGTGTCATCTGAAGGATTAGGAGCAGATAAGATTTCTAAGGTCTCTATAGGGAGGAAATATCACATTGCGATAGATAAATTTCAAGCTGAGGTGGATGTAAAGAATGGTAAGAAGGAAACGATTGGTAGGGCCCTTAGAGAAGGGAAGGCCCAGGTCAGGGTCACCTGATGCTGGTTCTATCCTTCAATGTGAGGGGGTTGGGGAGCTCCCCCAAAATAAAATCTTTCAAAAGAATGGTCGCTTATCTCAAACCTGCGATCATTTTCCTCAAGGAAACAATTATGAAGGGTGAAAAAGATAAGGAAATTTTGGAACCGTGGCTCAAGGGATGGAGCTTTGGTTACATAAGTTCGGAATGTAATTCGGAGGGTTTGATAACTTCCTAGAATCAGGAATTCGAGGAAGTGGCAGTTGTGAAGCACAACACAGTTCTTAAAATAGTTCTCAAGGACAAAGGCACTGGGGAATTATACACTCTGTATAATGTCTACGGACCTTATCAAGAAAGAAAAGGGTTTTGGGAATCCTTCTTCTCTTCAAGAATTTTGGAGCCAAAGAACGTGATATTCGAAGGGGACCTGAATCTAACTTTATCTGAAAAATAAAACTGGCGTCCTTTAGCTCGTCATGATTTCCTACGTGCATTCTTTGTTGCGCTCTTTGAATCAAAATATTTTGTGGACCTTCAACAACTGAAGCTGACCCTGACTTGGAGGAACAACACAAGCATTGATTAGGCCATATCCAAGAGGTTAACATATTTTTGCTTTCAAAACATTTGTTTTCAGGGTCTTTGATAGTTAAAACATGGGTAGAGGTAGGAGGTCTATCTGGCCATCTTCCATTTATCCTACAAATTCAAATCCTAGATTCTAAGCCGATTGCCCCATTGACATTTAAACTTTGCATGGTTGTTGGAGAAAGATTACCGAAAGTTGGTAGGAGATACATAGACCTCGTTGGTGGTCACTCCCAATGTCACCTTCATGAAAAAACTGCTGAAAAAACTGCAAAGAATAAAGAAGGTGACAAAACCCTAGGCTAGGGATTACTCATCCAACCAGCAGAAACAACTCAAAGAAGTTGAACATTTTTTAAAGAAGATTTACAGTCAAAACAACTCCAGAATTTTCACAGAGGAAGAATTGAGAGATGTCACAGAAAATGAACTAAAAAGAGAAGAGATGTTTGCTAGGGAGGAGGAGCTAATTAGATTACAGAGAAGAGATATCTCGATCAAGGAAGGGGCCAACAATACAAAACAATTTCGTAATTTCTCCAATCATAGAAGGAATTTGAACACAATTTCGACAATAAAGGATATGAATGGGGAAATGGTTAGTTCCTTCAAGGAAAAAATGGAGGTCGGGTAGAGTTTTTTCAAAAGTCTATTCAAGGAACCAGAGGGCTGTAATATTCAAGAAATTCTTAAGGTCATCATCATGTTTCCAAGACTGATAAACAAAGAAATGAATAATTTATTGAAGGAGGAGGTTACCGAGGAGGAGATGGAGAAAACTGTATACTCCTTCCAGAAAGGTAAAAGCCCTGGACCGGATGGTTTTACTCTTGATTTTTTTCAGGGTTTTTTTGACCTTGTTAAAGAATATTTGTTAAAGGTTTTGCAAGATTCTCAAAGGGTCAAGAAGGTTTTGGGAGCCTTGAACTCCACGTTCTTGGCTTTCATCCATAAGAAACAAAACCCCTCCTCATTTGAAGAATTTAGGCCAATTTCCTGTTGCAATGTAGTTTATAAGATAATTGCGAAGACCATAGCTCAGAGACTGAAGCCAATTTTAAGCAAAATCATAACAGAGGAACAATTCAGATTCCTAATCAATCGTCAAATCCATGATGTGGTGTCCCTTTCGCAGGAAGCAATCCATACCATAAATAGGTGCAAGAGCAAATCCTTTTCCTTAAAATTAGATCTCTCCAAAGATTATGATAGGGTGAATTGGACCTTTCTAAGGCTAGTAATGATTCAAATTGGGGTGTATTTAGAGATATTCAATTGGATAATGGGATGTGTTCAGTCGACTTCCTTTGCAGTATTGATTAATGGTCCACAAGAGGACTCAAACATGGGTTCCCACTTTCTGCCTTTTTATTCGTGTTGACAGCAGATTCCCTAAGAAGAATTATCCATCAAGCTAAAAGGGCAGGCTGCTACAAAGGAGTAATGGTGACTAATTCAGAAGAACTATCTCACAATCTATTTGTGGATGATGTGATCATGATGGGTGAAGGAACATGGGAAAACCTTAAAGAAGCAGATTAGATACGGGACTTGTATAAGAAGGCTATAGGGATGCATATTAATGTAGAGAAGTTCATTCTCTCTGAAAATGGATTCATAGAAGAGGTTGTGGAAAGGATAACTATCGAATTCCCTTACACAATAAAACCTATGGATGAAGGGTTTAAATACCTAGGGTTTGTACTCAAACCTAATGCTTACTCCTTTTAATACTAGATGTGGTCATAAAAACAAATTGAAGGTCATATTGGGAGCAGGAATTAAAAGTTCGGTTCTCCTCGGGGCAGTCATTCAAAGTATTCTGGTTTACTAGGCTACAATTTCTTACGTCCTGAAGGGTATCTTACAAAAGCAAAGGAAACAGTTCTTCTCTTTCTTATGGTCTTCCAATAAGCACGTGCAAGGAATCCATTTAGGTAAGTGGCAATTGCTAGGTAGTCCTAAATATTTTGGTGGATGGGGCATCAAGAACCCTTTTCTATTTCATCAATATCTGGCTGCAAAAAATTTGTGATGCCCAATCAAGAATCTTGATTCCTTATGGGGAAAGGTATTAACTTCAAAATATTTTCCAAATGGGTCCATCCAAGATTGGATTAGGAAAAAAGATAAATATTTCAAAAATGGGTCTATAGGATGGAAAGCTCCGGTCCTAGCATTCCCTCAAGTAGGGAACTGGTTGGAATGGTCAGTAGGAAATGGGATAGAAGTTCAAGTTGGAGAATACCCTTGGACAGGAGCAGGGGAGAATTATAAACTGTCAGAAGCCCTAGTTACAAAACTAAGAAGCTTAGGGATCTACAAATTAAACCAAGATTGCTCTATTTCAATGTAGAGGTAAACTCTTTGGAAAAATCCAGAGGATCTAGGTCTAGAGAAAGACTTAGGGAAGAATGGAAGGATTTTTTTTCTCTGCTCAAGTCTTGTTTTATTCATCTAAAGGAGGAAGAAAAACATAATTTGGTTTGGACTAGAAAAATCCTGTTTATGGGGATTTCACTGCTAAACTAGGCTACAAGATTTGGTCTTTAGAACAGTTTGAGGGAGAGAATCTATATTGGTGGAAGCAATTGTGGAAGTCCGAAGGCCCCCTATAGGCCAAAATAACTTTGTGTCTGACTCTTAAAAACAAGCTCTTAACCAGGGATAACTTGCAGAAGAGAGGATGGATTGGTCCAAGTCGATGTGCACTTTGTCACTCAGATGAGGAAATTGGTTCTCATTTGTTTAATTTATGTTCATATGCAGAATCTGTATGGAAGGCAGCGTGTAAGGAACTAAAGTATTAAGGGATGTCGGGGGTCTCTCTTGAACATAAGGAAAATCTTGGCGGATTGATATATCAGTATGTTTATATAGTGCTTTCCCATTGTTTTTCTCATATGGAATTTGGTGGGCGAGAAACATAGTTATTTTCAGTAATAAATTGATTCCTCCTAAAGTAACAATAGCTCTTTTGGTATAGTGGACCAGGGAGCATAAATCCAAAGAAAAAGAGCCAAAAATAAGATTTCTTTTTCTTCTAAAGATAAATAAAGGCGTTCCATGGGATTTCTTCGGTGGTGCAAACCAGGGAGATCCTCCCCTGGGAGAATCGAGAGGAGTGCTATACTTATCGGACAAACATAAGTTGCAAGAAAACTATGCTCGTGGACAATGCACCAATAACAATGAAGAATTAGCAGCTTTGCATTTGGTCCTAAATATAGCTATAAACAACAATATAACATAGCTGCAAGTTTTTGGGGACTCCAGAATGGTGGTTGACTGGGTAAACTGGAAGATTCAAATCAATGCTCCTCACTTACAACAACTGCTGAAAGCAATCAGAAGGCTATTGGAATTATTCACGGGATTCAAAATTTCTCATATATATAGAGAGCTAAACATGGAAGTGGAATCCGCTTAGCGGATGGTCTATCTAAGCTAGATCTGCTACTTGATCCAGGTAACACAGAGACAGAGGAAATAATAGTGAATTAGAATCAATTCTTAGGATGGAAAGATGGTTTTGCAATTAATAATAACGAATATGTATATATGATACAGGACCAGGGGTCTGAAAACATGAGAGATAATTTTGTGTCGAGACATTAAGGGTCTAGCTCTGATCTAGAGCTTGTATTTTTTAATATACTAAAATTCGAGTTCTCTGTGGATAGATGTATTTTGTGATATAATTAGGTTTAAGCCCTATTTTTTTCTGTGGATGTAATGAGAGTTCCTCAAGAAAAGTCTATGGTCACTCTTTATTTAGAGTGACAGATATTTTCCTATTGGAAGATAAAGAAAATCATTAAATGCATCTAGATGTTATTATTTTCTATTATATTAAAAACATGATATGGCCCGCACGGGTGTGGCTCATTAGCAGTTCACTTGATATGAAGTCACATGTTGTAAATTGGAGGTCACGAGTTCAAATCACACACGAATTTACCCGTGTCCCATGCTTGTGGGGTGTGTGGGGCACCTAGGGGTATAGTGGTAGAGGGATTGGATCACTGGACCTCGTGTCACCCGAGTACCATCCCAGTCTCCAATTGATGATTCCCCTAGCTAAAAAAAATAACATGATATGAAAATTTATATTTTATTTATGTTATTAAAAATAAATGCTCCTATTATTTTCATAATTGTAAGTCATATTATTCATACTCGTTATTATCTTAACTTCTTATGTAAATTATATTATTCATGCTCATTATGTTAACTTTTTATTATGTAAACATGTAATCACATGCTTTTATTATTATGCATTAGAAGAAAGTTTAACTTAATTGTATTCTTCAAATTTGTATTATATTAAAATTTAGTGATTGAGCCGAGAGGCTCTCTAGAGCCCAGTATGGGGTAGATCTTGTAACGTTATGTAACGTTACATAATATTATGTCGGCTATAAAAAAAAATAGAATATTAGACACCAATTAATTCCGTTACTCAATCAATTCTAAGGAGAGATTTGTACTGCAATAGTGAGAATCACGACAAAAGTGATAACTCCAGTCAAATAAAAAGTTTAAAAAGTTTGTCCATTACTCGCGGTAGCTTTTGACTGTCCCCGGTTCCTCACTAAATTCCTATCCAAAGAAAAGACATTACTCCCCGACTCGCTCCCTCTCTCGGGAAGCAGAGAGTCCCGAAACTATCCAGAGTATATATAATAGTAGTTTGTCGACAGATGTACCATTTTGTGGTGATATCACATACAAAGAACTTTGAATCTCAGAAATTTCTTATACTCTATCGGTCTTACTGGTCAGAAGGTGTTGGGTAATAAGTTGAAATGGAATAATCATCTAATTTGCAGACTTTCTACGTAGAACTTGTTTATCAAATTTTTTTAAATTGATAATATTACCAGAAATGTTTCAATCAAATTCAAGGTTGTGTGGACATGGAAACTATAAATAGCTATTTTGTATCCATCCATATCACTCCATTATTTTTCTTTCTCACCTGATATACTTTCTTCCTGTTCAATATATAATTGAAAAAAGTAACAGTTCAAGTCCTCGTCTTTCTTCTGCCCAGCTTACATTTGGAAATGGAAACTGTAATTTCTGCCCCCATTCATTGCAATCTCACGTTTCCTTTCCTGTGAAATTTATTGTTATATGTCGTGTTCATTTTCAAAATGAGGGCAACAGTGTGGAAGAAACAAAAACTCCAGAGTGTGGAAGAAACAAAGACTCAGAGTGTCGAAGAAACAAAGACTCAAGAACTCTTCTCTTTTGTACGAGCAGGCTAATTCTCGTTTTTTTGTCTTGTTTATTGGATTCTTCCCTTGGCATATAATATTGTAGGTACAAGGCGTTCAATGTAGAATTAGAAGAGAAGAATCACAACAAGTAAGCTTGCACATCACATAATGAATATATGCCATGTTCTTGTATCAGTTTCTACTTCAAATCTGTCTTCATGCATTCTAGACACTAAAATGATAGATTTCCACATAATATCATTGTTGTTCGATCCTCTACATGATGATTGTTGTTCGATCCTCTACATGATATATTTCCACAGAATATCATTGTTGTTCGATCCATACAAGATTTGCGCCATCGAGCCAATCATTACATCCAAACTCAAATTATATGGAGTTCCAGATTCACATGGCGAGAGATCAAACAACATGTAGAGGACAATACGTATAACTTCGATTCCATATCTGAAAATATCTCTATTGGCTTGACCAGTATAAGAGAATTCAGTCCACTTAATAGTGAAGTTGGTGTAGCAGTGGATGAGGAAATACCTAACAGCCTTCTTGAAGCAGTAGATGGGTTGCCATAAGTTCAGATTTGCAATGAAAGTGAAAACGATGCTGATGGAGAGATCTGGCCCGTTTGCCATGATACGTTTTCCACCGTGGAGCCTGCAAAGCAATTGCGATGCAAAAATCACTACCATTCAAAGTGTATTATCTCATGGGTTCGCTGTAGAAATTCATGGCCAATTTGCACTTGTGATCCTGTGTTGCTCAACTTTAACACCAACGTGAATTAGATATTTACAAAATAGTGTTGTTTTTATTTTTGTTAACTTTGCAGTTTTGGAGTGTTTTTACAGTTTTTTTGAAAAGGGGAATTCCTTACAGTGTGATGTGATAACGATAATGTTGAATGAAAACATATGTGCACTGTTATCAAATATTATGTGCAATGTTACAAATTTGTGTTGTGTAGTAGTTATATGCCAATCAAATAGATTTTTTATCAACCATCGAGAGTAGTTATGTTTTTATAACCAGCGTAGATCCAAATCCTAGGCTTCTGTCATTACAAATATTATATGCCAATCAAATAGATTTTTTAATTATAAAAAAAAAAAATGTCGGCTAGAAAAACAACCTAATATGGGGGAGATGTTGTAATCTTCTTACCTAACAAAACAATAAAAAAGTAAAAAATAACAAAACAATAAAAAATAAAAAATTTAATTATCCCCCAAAAAATGTGGATCATAAGAAAAACACAATATGGGGGAGATGTTGTAATGTTCGTTCATAGCAAAATAAAAAATAATATTAAATATTATATGTTGGCCATAAATAATATTAAATATTAATAATAAATATATTATAGGACACACCAAAGTTGATAGCTCATTGAGTGTAATACTTAAGAAGAGGTTTGCACCTAAAGAGATTTGATCCCTCTCGGCTCTTGATAGAGCCTAGGATTTGGATCTACGCTGGTTTTTATTTAAATGAACTTCATAATATAAACTATTTTAATAACACTACTCTGTAATGAACACTTTTAACTACAGTACTTTATAATATTAGAAAGATAGTGCGTTGGTCCAATTAGAGTTGTCCAAAATGTCTAACAATTATTATTATATTCTTTTTAATAGTTAACTCTCTTACAACAGAACATGGAAATGTCGAGGATATTACTACCTCATGGTTAAAATAATTAGAAGTCACAACAAACAGTTAAATCTTAGAATTAAGCTAGAATATGCAAATTTAAAATATTAGTTCTAAACAGGTCAATTGGAATATGATACCTGAAGTTATATTGATATGGGAAAAGTATGATGTGTTTAAATGTGTTGGGATATGCATTCACTTTCTTAAATAGATAAAGAATTTGGAATCGCGTACATTCAACTATTGAATTTGAAAAGGGAAAAAAATAATTTGTCGTAGAAAAATTATTGAAATTTCCTACATATATTATATGTTATATATGTATTTCTAGTTTAAGTTAAATGTATTTTAGGAGATACATTAAGATTATATAAATTGTATTACCTTGAAGGAGATGGATTAAAGGTTTATTTCTAAATAATTCAATTTTCATATAGTCAGTGTTATTAGTCCCTGCCTTTCAAGCTCGCATGGACTCTATGAATCGCCTTACAGTCGATTTAATTAGTTTGCATGCAAAAAAAAACAAATTTTAAACATTTGTCATAAGTTTGCATTCAAAAAAAATCAAGGATGCTTTCTCCCCCAATCAACAACATTTACCTCTTTGTTCAAGCCTGTTTCTCTACAAATCAACAACATTGATCGGTTTATCCACCAATCAACCATTTAAACTTCTTATTTGGACTCATAACGAGGAGAGAGAAATATTTGAGGGAAATATAATACAATCTTAAGTTTATAACATGTATTAAACATTACATGGTGAGTTAATGTGAACACTAAGGTTAACATTACCTCTACAACATTAAACATAAGGATAATGTTTGGATATGGTATCCTTTATTCAAGATACACATCACCTCTTCAAGTTACAAGTGGTTTCTCTTATTGTGACTTTTGGCATGATGGAAACATGTATACATTTATGGCATTTCACCGCCAAACACTGCACTTGCAAAGAGAAACTCATGCATCATGCAAATTTTTTCAATCCAACGATTACCTTAGTTGTAGGTCCAATATCCATGTTCGTCTTCGTTGGTTGCAAACCCCCTTTTGAACTAAGTTTCATTAAATAATAGATGCAGACTCTCCGTGTTCCACAATTTGGAATAGAAAAAAATGCATGTGACCAATCCAAAATGTGGATTGCAATGAAGACAAGACACAAAATTCTCTGCAAATTAATCAAAAAGCCTAAAGGAGCGGATACTGTACACATAAAGCATACCTATGTCTGCCAAGATTCTGGTCATAACATGCCTCACCATTTCCTGTGAACATGTGAAGAACTCCATGTATGGTTGAGCATAGTACATTATGAGTTCCCTTTATTATGACAGATTATTCGAATGTCGTTCTATTCAAATATTTTGCTGATTTCATTGGAGTAGATGACTTTGATTCATTAATGGAGTTGGAGCTTATATCAGAAAGCAATGTTTCCTCACCCATAATTTCCTAGAGGTCCTTGCTCTTTCTTCAATGTACTGTATAAAGACCCGCCACAACCAAAAATCCTCCAAGGGAACTGTAAAGAAATGGCATAAACATTTATGTGAATATTATGTTTCCTAAATATGAAGGATTTATCATGCATGATGGGTCCTTGCAAAATACCGTTTTGTACAATTTTGCAAATTTATCAGAAGATATTTATACTCTAATCACTTACTCATATTTATTATAAGATATCCTATTATGAATCTATAAATGTCTCTCATCAATATACAGGATTGTGAATTTATCTAATTCGAGATAACGCTTATTTCTAGGATTTCGGCAAATTATAGGGCTATTTTCTCAAAACTTTATGTGGTCTTTGGTGCAAAGATTTAATGTATGAGAAAATAACTACATGGATTCTAACTAAGAATTTTGTTGATTTTCATTCAGAAATTCCAAAATAAGAAAGAGATTTATCAGTTTATTTTTTTCTTTGCTTTTGAACTTGAAACCTAGATTAAGTTAAACTCTTTCTCAGATAATACAGGTAAAAAACTAGAAAATTATTTGAGAAATCAAAAAAAAATTAAATGGGAGTCATTAAAATATGCTAGCAACTGTTGGGTAATCTAGACTGCACATTAGAATCAGGGTTCAATAGCACGAGGAATGAAGATATAACTGGGGCTACATTGGAAGAGGAAAAAATGGCTAGTAGGGGATATAATAATTTGACCGAAAACTACTTCAGTTGCATCGAATGTCTTGCCTCTTTCTCCGCCTAGCCTTATGACTCATGTACCAACACTGCGTAGCCTATCAGACTAGGAACCCTCTTGTAATAAATAAGGACAACATATTCAAGAATTGCCTTAAGAAATGAGTCCTTGGTAAAGTCCTTCCACGGTAGGGGGATCAAGTTCCATAAGATATGAATGCAGGCCAGGAACCTAGAGCTTAAAGGTGGAAAACATTGATAATGCAATGGGTTCAAGCGATTCATGTCTGTTGCTCGACCTAGCTCCAATACCTTGGAATAGATAGTGCCAAATATGGAGACGCAATTCCCGTGCCTTAATCCTCAATGAAATATTAGAAAACAAAGTAATTGTCCTTAATCTTCAATGCAATCTTATAAAACGATTTTTGGGAAATTTAAACCTTGGAATTCACAAGTTTAGTCGTTAATTTTTGGTCCATGGATGTAATTTATACAATGTGTTTAATGATCTGAAGAAAAAAATAAATTGACACTGGAATTATTGTTTATTTGAATTTATATATGTTTAGTTTTGATTTGATATTTTTATTGCGCAACCTGTTATACCAAACTAGGCCTAATTGGGTAGTCTGCAGTCTATAGTGAAATAACTTGATGGGTTTGAGTACAAATTCCTTCCTATTTGGATTTGCACTTGGGCTAGGTAGGATAGTTGGTTGGATCGACCTCCTAAGGAAGTTACATAAGTTGCTTCGCGATGCAACTCTCATGTGGCTAGATGGAAGAAAGATCCTTTGATTCAAATACTCCAAAAATGCAAAGCGCCATGGAGCTAAACACCAGTTGCTTCAAATTTTGTGAATTATGGAGTTATGGCCTCTACCGACTGGCCAACAACCTCCAACATTTCACATTAATGCAAACATAAATACATTATAGATTTCCTCAACAAATAATCATGTGGATTCCAACTTTTGTGCATGGCTTAAACGTGTCCTAGAGGGATTTTATGTGCCATGATATATCATAATAATCATGTATATCACTTTTTTTCATTAAATAACTTATCTCCTAGTTTATACTTTCCCTCCTTGCATCGTTTTCTTTAAAACTTTGTTTTCGTGTAGATCAATTTACTAATTATTATATCATGTACAAATAGATTTATACAAGGGCACCGTTGATATATTGATCCCTTTTCCCTGTCTTTTGAAAACATTACTAAATACAAGCAAATTAGTACAACCCAACTGGGCTAGTAGATTATTTTAAATTTTGTGCAGTGTTAGGCCTTGTTTTAAGATCATACGAGAAAGTGCTATTTTTTTTTTGGTTCAACTCACAATAGTCACTTAATATTTGTGTGGCTTGTATGTTTTTTTTTCATGCAACAACTTGAGCTTATAAGGGTTATTCTCTTGATTTCCTTTAGTATCAATGTTTTGTACTTCGCCTATGTGTATCATCAATATCATTCCACGGTTCACAGATCTTGTTAAGGTGCCTTCATTGTTGTTTGTTTGTCGTTGGTATTGAGTTCCTTCAGTATCAATGTTTGTGAACTTTATTTTCAGTATTGCAGAGCTCCAAAATATTTTTTTGCACTCCATAATTTTCTAGTGACAATAGATTGATAAGTAACATCTATTCTCAATATTGTTTACAAGCTCTGGTCTAGGGAGATATCACAAGGATAAATCTATCATGCTGACTATACTAATCTATGAATCTAGATTTTGATTGTCTGCATCTCATTTGGACTTTTCCCCTTTTGTTTGCTCCATGATTTTACACTGGTATATGGTCTGGATGTCTCTTATGCCTGGCAAATCTCATAAGTAGGCATAATGAATTTTAGTCTTTTATTCTTTAAATTCGACCTGCCTATGTGTGTGTCTTCTTTTCTAAGCCTCGGATCCATATAAGAACATACACCTAGTACCATTATGCGTTAGCTTATATATCGCTCTCCATAATCGTTCAATACTGCGTTGCTAGGTTCACTTGCGATTTATTTACAAAGGGCACTTATATATTGAATTCTACCTACATAAGTCACTAAGAGAATATGTCCCCAAGCCAATTTATTGGTCCACCTCGAACACATCTCTCTAACTTATCTCTTATGTATACATGCAATGAATGGCCTTAGTGCATAGTTTCTAATTTAGAAACAGTCTAATAACTTAATACATAAATTTATTTAAACATATACATAAGGCAGGGACTAACTTCCTTTAGCAACATCCCTAGTTTAAATATCTAACTATTATGCATGGCCATGAGTACAATTGCAAGTTATAGCCAATGTTATCTAATAATATAGATGGATTACTCTAGTTCCTTTCCCTACTTGATAGGAATTAAAAAGATATAGCCTATGGGTAAAAAGTTATATTGATAGATATGCATTGAGAGGTTGTTCAATTCTATGCATACATATATTTGTTACGTTTTCTACTCTAATTCAATTTGATTAGGGTTTTTATCTGAAAGAATAACAAGCACAACAATATGCACAAGATAAACAAGATACACATATTTTCCTCGGGGAAACCATAAAGGAGAAAACCATGTGAACTTCCTTAGAATATTTTCATCACTAATAAAATATCACAAAATGGTAAAACCCAAGAATAAGATGTCTTCTGCAGCTCTCTCTCTTTCTCCTTGTCCTCTCCCTCACCTCATGCAAATTTGTGAGTGAGAAAGTGAGTGCGTGTATAAATGAGGGAGGGTGCCTCTGAATTTATACACATTAAGTGTCTGACCTAAAGCCTAACTGGGTTGACCTCTTACCCTAGTAGGGATAACTTCACCTAGGGAGACTCAAAAATACATTTTGTTATATTCATCTCGACAACTATTTTCCCAACTTACAACAGAGGTTTTGTCTCCATGACCATATACAATAATAACATCTCGAATAGAGAGAAAACAGCTCCGACGAGAATAAAACAATATACAATGATAATATGCAATAGCATATTAGAGGAAATTTTAGGTCTAAAATGGACCTTATAAGAAACCATGCCATCCTACAAGAAAACGAGTCAAACATAATTGATTGATGAGTTCGGATTCAAGAACCAATCAAATTTTAATAAAATGAGTCAACCATAATGGTTGACTTGACATATTTTTCATAAATAAACTACTTTTTATGTTCGTATTTTCAACATATCTCCATCTGTTTTTACTCAAATTTCAAGCAGGAGCACTCATTGGATGTGTATTTCAATTCCACGACCAACAAATACCCACACTGCATACTTTTGACAGACCCCACTTCCTAAAAAGTAAGAAATAATCATCACTTTTCCTTGTATTTCTTGTTTTGGGGGTAGCGAGGTTTGTCAAAAGTACGCAATGTGGGTACTCATTGGATGCGTTATTTAAATACACATCCAAAGAGTGATTTTGCTCGAAATTTGAGTAAAAAAACACGGAGATATGTGTAAAATACGAACAAAAAGAGTAGTTGTTTTCTTTCTTCCTAAAAAATTAATAAATATTATTTTATTATGTTAACTATTATCTTATTATTTTCCTTGGGAGGCCCATTTTAGACTTAAGAATTCCTCTCATTTGAATATCGTCTGAAGTTACAATTACAACAACACTCCCTCTTAACTAGGAAGGTATTCTTCTGCCACAATCATCAACACTCTGGTGTCATGTCCCAAATTTTGCATTGGGTCACAATGGCCTAATCACATTTTCCGTATTCATGAGAGTTTGTCAAATTGATGCTAAGGGTCAAATAATTGCCAAGGAGGAAAATTACTAGTTTCCTAGGTTGGGGGTGGAAGCTTTGGGATTTGGAATAAGGGAGAGAATAAATTATGTTTGAACATTAGAATGTCATAAATATTTAATAAAAGGAGCTAATAAATAAATACAAGGTAAAACCAAACTGGTAATTGATCATGAAGACACATGGAGGATCTGGGACCCACAAAAGCTAGATTTTCTACGCCACATGGCATCATCCTCTTGTCGTTTTGAATCCATAATAATCCCAAGGGTCTTTGGATGATTTGGAAGGTCAATATACTTGACATGAATTAATTAAGGTCAAATTTTAGTGGAAGAGTAACTCCCATGGAAGAGGAAGAGCCATTTTGGAGCTAGTGAGACACTTGGACTAGAATCCCTAACTCTATGACAACAATGATGAAGATGCTATGACACATATGACACAAATTAGATATGAAGGATGTAATCCAATATATATGACATGTCAAGGCTAAAAATAGCTCCAATAGGGTGCTCAAGGGAGTTAGGGAAGCTAAGATGCTTTCGCACGTGATTTGGTGGAAGTGGGAGACTAGGAATTGTTGTACAAGTGGCATTCTTTGGAATCTCTTCCTAACTATAGTTGGAATGCATATATTGGAAGGAATTAGACCCATATAGATCTTGTAAACTTTATAAATGTCAATAAAAAATAATGAAGGCATATTTTGATCATTTGAGAAATTTTCATTTGTGAAGAGAGAGAGCTAGTGGATGACTAGCTTCTTTCCTTAGCCAATTTTGAGGGTGAAATATTCCCATCCATTCCAAGTTTTCTTGTCATATTCTTGCTCTATGGATTGAGGTGCACTTTGTGAGATATTGATATATTTGGGGAAGATTAGAATGCCCCATTATTGTATGTTATGATTTAAATGATTTTTATTTTAAGTTTAGAAGACTCTCAGGTCAAAATACAAAAATATTTCATGTAAAAATGTTAAACAATTAAGAAATAGTGCCTTTTCCCACTACCTTTTTGTGAACCAATGTAATGTTGATGGATTTAAATGGATAATTAAAATAATGATGGTTTATGGATGAATTAAATTTTATTTATGTATTATATGAGTTTAATTTTCAGTACATAATAATTTGGAGTCATTTTGTTGAGTTTTCAGCATTTGGAGAAGATTGCCTATCATTTCCCCTAAGGTTGAAACTAGGCTTTTGCATATGATTTAAGGGAGTTATAGAAGAAATTTAAAATTGAATGGTGATGCATATGAGTTCATGTTGATTTACCTTATATTTCCCATGATTCCATTCAGTAATTTCAGTTGGATTGAGTTCATTTGGAAAGTCATTTTCATCATCTACCCCTAGGGGATTTGAACCACAAGTTGCTTGTAAAAGTCCATGCATTGACCAGATTGACAAAGTTTGTTTAGGAATTCATATGATGGTTCAAGGACACATATATAATCCATTTTTATGTACTAACATAATTCATATGCCATCTAGTACAATTTGAGAGTATTTGGAGCCATCTACCATTGGGGGTTTGAGCCTCAAAATTATTAGTAAATTCCCTGCGTTCTCTTGGATATCTATTCGATCCCAAAAATACATATAATTATAAAAATTTAATTTAATGTATTATAACAGATCCAATTATCATACCAACCATTAGTTCAGGTTTTACAACGTTTCGAAGAGATTTGATCCAGGATCCAGGGGGGATTTCCACCTCCCAAATTGACTAGTCTTGTCCCAAAAATTATTCCCTTGAAAATTATAGACCATGGTTGGGAATATCATTTGATTACATTTCTAATAGATTTTTTAATGTGTCCCATCACTCCTCATGAACTTCCTCACCGAATTTGAAAGTAATTGGAGGAGTTTGGAATCAGTTGTATCCATATACCTAGAGTTGAAATTTGGTGAATTTGAGCACATTTGAAAAAATATTCACAAGGGACATTACAATGGTATCATATCATGGGCTTGGAACCTGTGAGTTAATACCATACATTGTATAAAAAATTGCATACATGTCTTGTCTTCACAACAGGCCCACTATGACTAACTTCCTTCCTCCCCGACCAATGAAAGAAGAAATTGCAACCATATATATTGAATCATGCTTCCATGAGTATCGAAATTTGAGAGGGGATATTCCTAAAATTTATTATTTCCAAGAATATGTTGTCAATAATTTATTTAGGAACAATAAGGAAAATGTGAACTCATTAAAGAAAAATTAGCCTACTTGTGAAAAGAGCAAAGATTTGTTCTTCCCCATAAATGAAGAAGTTATAAACACTTCTACAGACATCATTTGGAATGCGTGGAAGAAATTTTAGTCTAAAAAGGAAGAAAAGAGCATAAATGAACCATTAAATACAAAGAATAATGAAGTTGAGAATCAATCACCTCAATGTGATTGTAGAGAAGAACATAAAGAGGAAAATGAATACAAACAAACAATCCTTAATGGTGGGGGTTGTGCAAATCAAAGAGAATCTATTGATGGATCATTGAACCGTGAAAGAGTACCTAATGATGGGTGCTCACAACTCTATGTTGGTGACATAGATATCAGATTTGAAAATGTTGTTGCAATACCAATTTATCATAACCATGAAGATTAAGACCTTGTGACAGATAATGAAGAACCAAAATCAACTTTCCCATCACCACTTGAGCTTCAATAAGTTGATCAAATCAAGAAATAAGAAGAAGAGGAGGTTCACTCCCATGAACCATCCTTCATTTAATGGTCTTTTAATATGATCGAAAGGGATATACATGATTCCCTTATAATACTCCATGATACTCAAGCATTGGTATCAAATTATTGTTGGAATGTTTCTTCATTGGAGGAGCCATCCTTCCTTTAAGACATGGAGAAGTTTCAAAGAGAAATGTGCAAAGTCAAAGGTAATTTTATGTCTTTGATTTTTTATAGGAAAAATGTGATTGATCTTAGTGAATGGTTACATGAATCCTACTTGAAGAATAATGAAGATATTCATAAGCTCAAAATTCAAAATGAGAAACTTTTTTAGAGGTTGCAAGATACTTGTTTTTCCTCCTATGTTTCAAATTGTTTGGACGATTCTCATGACATGGTGGATCATGAAAAATATGTAATTTTGAATGTTCTTGATGTGTTTGAAGATTAACTTGAAGAGATACAAACACTTGATGTTGTTAAAGATGAACTTGAATGGTCTCTTAATGAAGGTTATGCAATTTTCAAAGGAGGGCATGATTCCTCTACATTGGAACCAATCTATGACAAAGGTTTCACACTTTTGAAGGTGATGCATGAGACTAACCATATAGATCCTTCTGATGATGAAACTCCTGCACTTTTTAATCATTTGGGTGAGTTATTTCAATCTCCTACATCCTACAATTCCATTTGTTGCAACATTAGTCTCAACGAAGTATGGGTGAAAGGGTTCATTTTTATGGTGCCACATTATGAGTATGGAACTCATAGATTTACTTTTTATGATGAAATGGTTGGAGCACATTCTTGTTCATATTTTCAGCAGAATCCTTTGTTACTTGATGATGTTGCACATTTGCATGGATGCACCTATGATATGAATTTGAGTCACTTAAAGACTAATGGTTTTTCTTTCTCAACACTTGGTTCATTTGATGTTGGAAGAGATTCATCCAACACTGGGGTAAATAGATTTATGATTGGAGAAATTTTTTGTCTCCAGCCACATAATTTTTTATATCTTTATGATTCTCACATTCACGGATGTATGGGTGAGACTTGTTTGAGTCATTTGATGTCTCCTTGTTTTTTTTGCTCCTTATTTGGTTCAAATTTTAGTGGAGATTCTTCGTTCACTTCTTGGATGAAATAATACATGGCTGAATATTTTGATGCATATCACATCCTTGTGGATCAAAATTATAGGACATGGGATCCTCACCTATGCCATTGGAGCATCTTTGATTGGTCACTTGAAGCTTCTATGCACTTGGAAAATGGTGGTCTACTTAGTTGGAAGTATAAGCACTTCCATATATTTTTTATGAGGAACCTCCTTGGTGTACATTTTTATTATGTTGTTATGTACTTTGATGATATATATTATGTACTCATGATGTTTGGAAGAATGCATACAAAAAAATGGGATCCCATAATTCTCTTTCCTAATGGTATGGGTTGGAGAGCACTCTTAATTGTTGGAGTGGAATACAAGAAATGTGACCCTCAGAATGTTTTTAGTCCCATTGATTTCAAAAAGTTTTGGAAATAAGCAGTATGGGAGATGGATTCCCCAATTAATAAAGTGATTTTAATCAGAGTAGTGCAGCATCAAGCATGGTGGTTCCTATATAAAATATTCATGGAATCTCAAAGACTCAAAACTGGGAAACTCAGTGGCAACATCAAAGAATCTTGCAAAAAGCAGGTTCTTCAACACCCATGTTTGAAATTGCTTGAGGACAAGCAATATTGGGAAGGGAGGATTTTTCATGTCCCAAATTTTTAGTTGTTTAAAAATTTCCGAATCACATTTTTCATATTCATGATAGTTTGTCAAATTGATGCTAAAGGTCAAATAATTGCCAAGGAGGAAAATTACTAGCCTTTCCTAGGTTGGGGGTGGAAGCTTTGGGATTTGGAATAAGGGGGGAAATAAATGATTTTTTAACATTAGAATGGAATACATATTTATTAAAGGATATAAATAAATAAATACAATTTAAAATCAAAGTGGCAATTGATGATGAAGACACATGGAGGATGTGGGACCCACACAAGCTAGATTTTCTATACCACATGGCATCATCTTGTTGTCATTTCGAATCCATAAGAATACCAAGGGTATTGGGATGATTTGGAAGGTCAATATACTTGGAATGAGTCAATTAATGTCGAATTGGAGTGGAAGAGTAACTCCCATGGAAGATGAAGAGGCATTTTGGAGCTAGTGAGACACTTGGACTAGATTCCCTAGCTCTATGACAACAATGATGAAGACGATATCACACCTATGACAAAAATCAGATATTAAGGATTAAATATAACATATATGACATTTCGAAGCTAGAAATATCCCCAATAGGGGGCTCAAGGGATTTAGGGCAGCTAATA
This sequence comes from Pseudotsuga menziesii, assembly GCA_001517045.1. Lineage (NCBI taxonomy): Eukaryota > Viridiplantae > Streptophyta > Pinopsida > Pinales > Pinaceae > Pseudotsuga > Pseudotsuga menziesii. Next base: position 193,062 of record LPNX010207193.1, on the reverse strand, counting down.
TGCTTCCACATGTGATTTGGTGGAAGTGGGAGACTAGGAATTGTTGTACAAATGGCATTGTTTGGAATCTCTTCCCAACTAGAGTTGGAATGGATCTATTGGAAATAATTAGAACCATAAAGATATTGGAAACTTTATAAATGTCAAGAACAAATAATTAAGGAACCTTTTTATCATTTATTAAATTTGTATTTCTGAAGAGAGAGAGCTAGTGGATGACTAATTTCTTGCCTTAGCCAATTTTGAGGGTGAAAGATTGCCATCCAAGTTGGTGTGTGGAAAGGAGATTCCAGTATTTCATGGGTTTTTAATGGATTCATAAGTTATAGTTTCAAGCTACAGGGAAGCTAGTGGACCCTTCAAGCTCAGCATGTTCTTTCATGCATTCCAAGTTTTCTCTTCACATTCTTGCTATATGGATTGTGGCGCACTTGGTGACCTATTGATCTCTTTGGGGAAGCTTATAATGGACCATTAATTTATGTTCTGATGTAAATTATATTTATTTCAATTTCAAAATACTCTCAGGTATAAATACCAAAATATTTCACGTAAAAATGTTAAACAATGAAGAAACAATGCCATTTCCCCACTACCTTGTTGTGAACCAATGTAATGTTGATGGATTCGAGTGGATAAGTAAAATAGTGATGGTTTATGAATGAATAGAATTTTATTTATGTATTATATTAGTTTAATTTTCATTTCATAATAATTTGGAGTCATTTCATTGAGTTTCATACCATATGGAGAAGATTGCCTATGATTTCCCCCAAGGTTGAAACTAGTCTTTTTGCATGTGATTTAAGGGAGTTATAGAAGAAATTAAAAATTGAATGGAATGAATATGAGTTCTTGATTATGTCCTTTATATTTAACTTGCATCCATTCAGATTTTCGATTTGGATTGAGTGCATTTGGAAAGTCATTTTCATCATCTACCCCTAGGGGATTTGAACCACAAGTTGCTCGTAAAACTCCATACATTGACCATATTGCCAAAGTGAGTTTCAGAAGTCATTTGATGGTTTAAAGGAACCTATAAACACCATTTTTATTTATTAACATTATTCATACACCTTATGGTACAATTTGAGAGCATTTGGAGCCATCTACCATTGGGGGTTTGAGCCTCAAAATTATTAGTAAATTCCCTGAGTTCTCTTGGATACCTATTCGACCCAAAAACCATATATAATTATGAAAATATACTTTAATTAATTTATTATAACATATACAAGTATCATACCAACCATTAGTATAATTTGTACAGTGTTTGGAAGAGATTTGTTCCAAGATTCAGGGGGGATTTCCATCTCCCAAATTGACTAGTCTTGCCTGAAACTTATTCCCTTGCAAATTTTAGACCATGGTTGGGTGAATTAGTTTAATATATGTATAATATATTTGTTAATGTGTCCCATAAGCCCTCGTTACTTTTATCACCTAGTTTTAAAGTAAATGGAGGAGTTTGGAATCAGTTGCATCCATATACCTAGGATTGAAATTTGGTGAATTTGAGCACATTGGGAAAAATATTCACAAGGGGAATTACAGTGGTATCAGAGCATGTTCTTGTAACCTATGGATTAATAACATACATTCAATAAAAATTTGCAGACATGTCTTGTCCTCACAATAGGTCACTATGCCTACTTTCCTTCCTCTCCAACCAATGAAATAAGAAATTACAACCATAGATATTGAAGCATGCTTCTAGGAGTATCGAACTTTGAGAGGAGATATTCTTGAAAGCTATTGTTTCCAATAATATCTTTTCAATTATGGAGTTAGGCACAATAAGGAAAATATGAACTCATTAAATAAAAATCATCCTACTTGTGAAAAGAGAAAAGATTTATTCTTCCCTATAAATGAGGAAGTTATATACACTTCTACAGAAATCATGTGGAAAGTGTGGAAAAAAATTTCGTCTAAACAGGATGAAAAGAGCATAGATGCACCATTACATACAGAGAATAATGAAGTGGAGAATCAAATAAATCAATGTGGTTAAAGAGAAGAACATAAAGAGTAAAGTGAATACAAGCACACAATCCTTAATGGTGGGGGTTGTGAAAATCAAAGAGAATATATTGATGGATCATTGAACTATGAAAGAGTACCTACTGATGGTTTCTCACAACTCTATGTTGGTGACATAGAGAGCATATTTGAAAAATTTTCTGCAATCCCAATTTCTCATAAGCATGAATATGAAAACCTTGTGACAGATAATGAAGAACCAAGATCAACTTCCCCATCACCACTGGAGCTTCAAGAAGTTTATCAAATCAAGAAGAAAGAAGAAGAGGAGGTTCACTCCCATGAACCATCCTTCATTGAAGGGTATTTGAATATTAGTGAAAGGGATATCCATGATTCCCTTAGAATATTCCATGACACTCAAGCATTGGTATCAAATTATTGTTGGAAAGTTTCTTCATTGGAGGAGCCATCCTTGATTGAAGACATGGAGAAGATTCAAAGAGCAATGTGAAAAATCAAAGGTTATTTCATGTCTTTGATTTTTGATATAAAAACTGTGATTGATCTTAGTGAATGGTTACATGAATCCTACTTGAATAATAATTAAGATATTCATAAGCTCACAATTCAAAATGAGCAACTCATTGAGAGGTTGCAAGATACTTATTTTTCCTCGTATGTTTCAGATTGTCAAATGATAGATTGTTTGGAGGATTCTCATGATATGGTGGATCATAAGAAATGTGGAAATTTGAATTTTCTTGATGTTCTTGAAGATGAAATTGAATATATCCAAACACTTTATGTGATGGAAGAGGAACTTGAATTGTCTCCTTATGAAGGTTATGCAATTTTTAAAGAAGAGAATGATTCCTCTACATTGGAACCAATCTATGACAACTGTTTCATAATTTTGAAGGAGCTGCATGCTACTACCCTTATGGATCCTTCCCATGATTAAAATTTTTCACTTTTTGATCATTTGGTTGAGTTAGTTCATTCTCCTACATCATACAATTCCATGTTTTGCAACATTATTCTCAACGAAGTATGGGTGAAAGGGTTCTTTTTTATGGTGCCACATGAGCAGTATGGAACTCCTAGATTTACTTTCTATGATGACATGGTTGGAGCACATTCTTATTCACATTTGTAGTAGCATCCTTTGTTACTTTATGATGTTGCACATCTACATGGATGCACCTATGATATGAATTTGAGTCACTTGAATACTAATGATTTATCTTGCTCAACACTTGGTTCTTTTGATGTTGGAGGAACTTCATCCAACACTGGGGTGAATAGATTTCTGATTGGAGAACATTTTTTTTCCAGCCACAATTTTTTTTATATCTTTATGATTCTCTCATTCATGGATGTACAGGTGATACTTCTTTGAGTCATTTGAAGTCTCCTTGTTTTTTTTCCTCATTATTTGGTTCATATTTTAGTGGAGATTCCTCATTCACTTCTTGGATGAAAGAATACATTGCTGAATATTTTGATGAATATCACATCCTTTTGGAGCAGCATTATAGGACATGGGATCCTCACCTATTTCATTGGAGAATATTTTATTGTTCACTTGAATCTTGTATTCACTTGGAAAATGGTTGTCTACTTACTTGGAGGTATAAGCACTTTCATGATTTTTTGAGAAGGCACCTCCTTGATGTACATTTTTATTATGTTGTTATGTGATTTGATGATATATATTATGTACTCATGATGTTTGGAAGAATGCATACAATAAAATAGGATCCCAGAATTCTCTTTCCTAATGGTATGGGTTGGAGAGTACTCTTAATTGTTGGAGTGCAATACAAGCAATAGGACCCTGGGATAGTTTTTAGTCCCATTGATTTCAATTTTTTTGGGAAACAGGCAGTATGGGAGATGCATTCCCCACTAAATAAAGTGATTTTAATCAGAGTAGTGTAGCATCAATAATGGTGTTTCCTCTCTAAAATCTTCATGGAATCTCAAAGACTCAACGTTGGGCAACATAGTGGCAACTTCAGAGAATCATACAAAAAGCAGGTTCTTCAACACCCATGTTTGAAATTACTTGAGGACAAGCAATATTGGGAAGGGAGGATTTTTCATGTCCCAAATTTTGCATTGGGTCAAAATGGTATAATCACATTTTGAATATTCATGAGAGTTTGTCAAATTGAAGTTAAGGGTCAAATAATTGCTGAGGAAAATTACTAGTTTCCTAGGTTGGGGGTGGAAGCTTTGGGATTTGGAATAAGGGGGACAATAAATGATTTTTGAAAAATAGAATGGAATAAATATTTAATAAAGGATATAAATAAATAAATAAAATGGAAAATAAAAGTGGCAAATGATCATGAAGACACATGGAGGATGTTGGACCCACATAAGCTAGATTTTCTATGCCACATGGCATGCTCCTCTTTTCATTTCAAATCCATAAGAATCACAAGGGTATTGGGATGAGTTGGAAGGTAAATATACTTGGATTGAATCAATTAAGGTCGAATTGGAGTGGAAGAGTAACACCCATGGAAGAGGAAGAGGCATTTTAAAGCTAGTGAGACACTTGGACTAGATTCCCTAGCTCTATGCCAACAATGATGAAGATGCTATGACGCCTATGACAAAAATAATATATGAAGGATGAAATATGACATAAATGACGTGTCAGGGATAAAAATAGCTCCAAAAGGGATCTAAATGGATTTAGGACAGCTAATATGTTTCCACGTGTGATTTGGTGGAAGTGGGAGACTAGGAATTGTTTTACAAGTGGCATTCTTTGGAATCTCTTCCCAACTAGAGTTGGAATGCATATCTTGGAAGGAATTCAACCCATAAAGAGCTTGGAAACTTTATAAATTTCAAGAACAAATAATTAATGCATCTTTTTATCATTTGATAAATTTTCATTTGTGAAGAGAGGAAGCTAGTGGATGACTGGTTTCTTTCCTTAGCCAATTTTGAGGGTCAAAGATTCCCATCCAAGTTGGTGTGTGGAAAAGCCATTTAGGTCTTTCATGGAGGTTTAACTGAGTCATAAGTTACAGGTTCAAGCTATAGGGAAGATTTTGGACACTTGAATATCAGCCTGTTCTTTCATATATTCCAAGTTTTCTCATCATATTCGTGTTGTATGAATTGGGGTGCACTTGGTGAGATATTGATCTCTTTGGGGAAGATTATAATGCCCTGTTATTTTATTTTCTGATTTAAATTATATTTATTTAAATTTCATAATAATTTCATGTCGAAACACCAAAATATTTCATGTAAAAATGTTAAACAATGAATAAGCAGTGCCATCTCCCCACTACCTTGTTGTGAACCAATGTAATGTTGATGGATTCGAATGGATAACTAAACTAGTGATGGTTTATGGGTGAATGGAATTTTATTTATGTATTATATGAGTTTAATGTTCAGTACATAATAATTTTGTGTAATTTCATTGAGTTTCATAGCATTTGGAAAAGATTGCCTATCATTTCCCCCAAGGTTGAAACTAGTCTTTTTGCATTTGATTTAAGGGAGTTATAGAAGAAATTAAAAGTTGAATGGTGATTTATATGATTTAAATTTTATTTAATTTATATGTACCCTGCTTCCATTCATAAATTTGAGTTGGATTCAGTGCATTTGGAAAGTCATTTTCATCATCTACCCCCTAGGCGATTTGAACCACAACTTGCTCATAAAATTCCACACACTGACCAGATTTCCAAAGTGAGTTGTAGAAGTAATTTGATGGTTGATAGACACCTATAAACACAATTTTTATATATTAACATCATTCATACACCTTCTGGTACAATTTGAGATAATTTGGAGCCATCTACCATTGGGGGTTTAAGCCTCAAAATTATTAGTAAATTCTATGAGTTATCTTGGATACCTATTCGACCAAAAAACCACATATAATGATGAAAATATAGTTTAATTGATGTATTATAATAGATCCAATTATAATAACAACCATTAGTGGAGGTTGTACAATGTTTAGAATAGATTTGTTCCAAGATCCAGGGGGGATTTCCACCCCCCAAATTGACTAGTCTTGTCTTGAAACTTATTCCCTTGAAAATTGAAGACCATTATTGGGTATATCAGTTGATTATATTTATTTTAGATGTTTTAATGTGTCCCATCACCCCTCATGACCTTCCTCACCAAGTTTGAAAGGAATTACAGGATTTTGGAATCAGTTGTATCCATATACCTAGAGTTGAAATTTGGTGAATTTGAGCACATTAGGAAAAATATTCACAATGGAAATTTCATATGGTTAGGTCAGCATCATTGGATGATCATCTTCACTATCATCGTAGTCCTCATCATGTCGATAATTGATTAGTGACATTTTTTGGGTCTATCTACCATAGGAATTTTATACAGAACCAACCGTATTTCTTGTTGGGTGTAGGACTATCCCTCATCTAGGTTTTTATCATATCCACAATAAATCCATCACATAGGTGCATATTAGGGCCATACATTACCTTGCCAATGCAATCACCTGTGTCTTCTATTGTCATGTCGTTGTATTCAGATCATATCATTATTGCACATCGTGAGAATCCAACATAAGAGCACATGAGGACTCATTATGTTTCAAGGATAAACTATGTCTACCACTATGTGAGAATATCCTAGGAGAACACTGAGAGCGCTACATCTCTCTATGGCCATTTTTTGTCCTACATCAGGACATATTACATCCAAGGATAACCTCTGTGGTACGCTAGGACTAATTAAATCCATCGATTACCTTCACTCTTTTTCAGGACTGATTACGTCCAAGGATAACCCGATTTCTATGCCAGGGATGATTACATCCATGGAAAACCTTGGAGGACTTATTATGTCCAAGGATAACCTACGTTCTACACTAGGGATGATTACATCAATGGATAACTTTTGAGGACTTATTACGTCCAAGGATAAATTGTTTTCTACATCGAGGATGATTACACCCATGGAAAACCTTCCCAGTTTGATTACGTCCAAGGATAACCTACGTTCTAAGCCAAGGATGATTTCATATAGGGAAAACCTTCTAGGACTGATGAATTCCTAGGACAAACTGCGTTCTACTCCAGGACTGATTATGTCTATGGAAAACCTGCATCTCCTACCACGTGAGATCTATCTCTAGTGCATCTATGTCTTCATGTCTTTTGTTATCTCTTAGCATGGGAGCACGCCAAGATTGATTATGTCTACGAACTACATACGTCTACCAACACACAAGTTCTTGTCACTCCCTCTTTATAGGGACCTCAATCTATATGAAACCAAGTCTCTCTATGAAGTATTTCAACTTCACTCTGTCTAATAGATTGGTCAATACATCAGCTATATGCTCATCCCTCGCCACATACTGGAGCTTCACTTCTCCTCTCTACATGATATCTTGGATATAGTAATACTTGATATCAATGTGCTTTGACTTGTCATGGAACATCAGCTTATCCAAAAACTTTACACATCTCTAATTTTCACAAAAGATGTAAGTCACCTCTAACTCGAGATCAATCAAATCAAACAATAGATTATGATTCCATAATGTATCACAACTGGATGAACATGATGCTTCATACTCTCCTTCAATTGTAGTCAATTACACATAGGACTGCTTCGTACTAAATCAATATATCATACTGGATCCCAAACTCAAGCAACATCCTGAAGTGCTCTTCCAACCAGTGTCACTTCCTCCCAAGTTTGAATCAACATAACTGTTTCGGTTAATATTCTAATTCACATCATACTTGAGTCCATAATCAACTATACCCTTCAAGTACCTCAATACATGCTTTGCAGTAATCAAGTGAACATGTCCTGGATCCATTAGGAACTCGCTCTAGGTGTTCACGGCAAAGCATATGTCAAGTCTCATGTTCATTAGGTACATCAATGAACCAATCATTTGATGATACATACTAACATCAACTATCTATGATGAAGTATCTTACAATAGCTTCAAGATCGATTCCACATGTGTTCCCATTTCCTCGTAGTCCAGAATTTTGAATCTCTTTAGAATCTCCACGGAATGCTTTCCTTGACCAAGGAAAATCCCATTAGCACTTTGCCACACCACCTTTCCTAATAAGTAGTGCATCATCGCTAAGTCTTTCATCTCAATCTCAGTAGAAATATTTCTCTTTCCATCTACAATGAGTTCTCTTCTCCTCTAAGAAATAGGTCATTAACATACACCATGTGCATCACCGATATTTTTCCTTCAACCTTGAAGTAAATGTTGGGATCCTCCTTACTTTTTGTAAATCCTAAGCTCATCAGGAATTTTTCCATCCTATCGTACCATTTTGTGTGTGCCTATTTCAATATGTACAAGGATTTCATCAATTTGCACATATGAGTCTATCTGTCATGTGTCTCAAATCCCATTGGATGCTCTACATACACTTTCTCTTCAACTACACCATTTAAGAATGCTCTATTGACATCCATCTGGTGTACCTTCTGTTTGATTACTTCAACCAATGCAGGTATAGATCTAATGGAAGTGTATCTCCCTACAATTGCACATGTTTCCTCATAGTCTATGCTTTATTATGGGAGAAGACACATGTTAGAAACCTTTCCTTGTGTTTTTCAATGCTACCATCTGTAACATGCTTGATCTTGTAGATCCACTTCGAAGTAATCATCGACTTTCCATCTGGTCTTGGAGCTATTTCCCAGACGTCATTCTTCATAATTGAATGTTACTCCTCGATCATGGCATCCTTCCATTCTTTCTTTTCTTCAAAATATTCGTAGTTGGAAGGTTATTTGTCAATGGTTTCACATAACATGACCACATAGTTTTTGTACGGTACATGTATTTTCCTTCCTCTGTGCATACCATATGGAGTGCCATATTTTTCTTCCTCTTGTATTAGCTCCTGTGCCCATGTTGGTTTTATTTTTTGGGATTTATTCTCATGAAGTGGTTATATATGTTCTTGTGTTTCTGTCGTGTCATGATATTCATGGTATTGTAAATTTGCTTCTTTAGTGTCTCTGACTCTGGTTGTTTTAGGTTCTTCGATCTCTTCAATAGGTAGTTTTCTAGATCTGGAATATATTGAGTGTTCATCAAATTTTATGTCTCTACTTACATCGATCTTCCAAAATCCTGGGAATTATATTCGATAGTCCTTTGAAGTGTCACTGTATCATATGAATATTCCATTCCTTCCTTAAGGATTGAGCTTGGTCTTCTTTTCCTTTGGGATGTGTATGTACACTAACAAGCCAAATATCTTAAGATGCCTGAATTTTTGTTTCTCACCTAAGAAGTCCTCTTTTAGAGTCTTGTTGTCTAGTACTCGGTGAGGTGTGTAGTTTTGCACATACACAATCGTCCTCATTCATTCTCATAGGTGCATCAGAAGATCATGGTCATGTAGTATATATTTTTTTACATCCATTATTTTTATGTTCTTTCACTGCATAAAACCATTATGTTGAGGATTGTAGGTAGTTCTGAAATCCCTCTTAATCCCAGATTCTATGAGAATTTCCTTGAATTATTTTGAGGTGAATTCTCTATCATTATCTAACTGTGGAGTGTTGGTATTCCTTTCATTGTTATTTTTTAGCAAGGATTTAAAATCCTTGAACTTGTTGAATACTTCATTTATCCCTTTCAAGAAATATATCCAAGTCTTACGGGAGAAATCATCTATAAAAGAAACATAGTATAAATACCCTCTTAGTGAGATGGATGACATGGGCCCGCATACATCTAAGTGCACTATCTCTAATATTCCTTTTTCTTTGATTTCCCTAATTGGAAATTTCTTCTTTATGTTATTTCCTTGCGTACATCCCTTGTAAAATCCTTCATGTTTTTCCTGATTTCTAGAAGTCCAGAAACTTCCTTTCTTGTAATAGGCAATGCTCTAATGTGCACATGTGTGAGCCTTATATTTCATAATTCACATGGATCTATTGATTCATGAACCAATGCTTGTTCAAGTTGTTCCTTCAACTTGTAAAATCCTCCCTCTTGCTCTCCAATTACCGTTGCATCATCTATTGTCTTTCCTTTTTGCCAAATTAGGACTTTCCCATCAACAAATGCAACCCTTATTCCCTTTTCATCTAGAAAATACATGGAGAGAGGATTCTTCTTCAATCCTGGAGAACATCTTTCATATTCAAAGTTTTCTTGGAATCTAGGTTGTAGGAATCTTCTCCACTTCCTTTTATGGGGTATTAATAATCATCCCCAAGTTTCACTTTGTAAGGTGATTCATGCTTAGATAGATTGACAAATGATTCTTTGTATCCCATCATATGTTTGGATTCCCCACTATATACAAGATAATCATTTCTTTCATGTAATATAGTTCCCATTAGTACTGACATTAGGACATATTCTTCATCACTTGAAGAATCAATTCTTTCTTCTCTGAATCTTTTCATTGTTGGTTCATCATATTCAATGGTGTGAGCATGATTTCTTTTCTTGTTTGACTTCTTCTTGGAGGATTCTTTGCTTCTTGGACAAACTATGGAGTAGTGTCCTTTCTCATCACATGTGTAGCCTCTAATACGGTATATATATCTTCCAAAATTCTTTTCTTTTGTGATGATATTCCTCCCTTTTGTTGTGACAATGTTCCTCCTTGTTTCTGTGATTTCTTCTGGTGAGCTGTAAGAGCTTGATCTTCAGTTGATTCCATATTATCTTCTCGTGTTGTGATCTGAGCTTCTTTTTATGTGCATTTTTTCTAAAGTTGGTTGAAAGTGATTAGCTTTTTTTGGCACATATTCCTTGAGTGAATGAGTACCATGATCTTCGGTGACCATTCAAGGTTTTCATAACAATCTCTCCTTCTTCTACCTTCTCTTCAACTGCTTCAAGTTGTTTCTTAATTTGAGCAATCCTTGTGAAGTGGGATTACATGGTATGGAGCCTCTGCTTGAGCACCTTGCCACGAGTGGTTACACATTTTTACTTTCTGTTACAAATATAGGGGTTTCAGAGGAGTTATATTAGAGAAAATATCTTGTTGGATATATCTTAGGTTGGTTCTAATCAAGGTTGGCTTGTATTTACACTATTAATTTTGTGGTGTTAATAAATGGGTCGGCTTCTAAGTTTTTTAATCCTAAGGAAGGGATGCTCTATGACACCTTATCCTTTCCTAATAGAGATGGAAGTACTCAACATAGCACTAACTTTTGCTCATTTGGATGGAAAAATTCAGGGCATTAAAATTTATTCAGAGGTAAACATGAGTCATATGATATTTGTTGACAATGTTCTAAATTTCCTTAATTTCAAATTTTGAAGACTTTACTTTGAATGAGATCATAAATAAAGTTTGTATAGATATGGGTATGACTCTCAATTATGACAAATAAGATTTCTTCTATAATGGAATTGAGGACCAATCACTTTGGCTCTTTCATTATATTTGGCCCATAGAACATATGGATTTAGATGTTGGTTTTAAGTATATTGGATTTTATCTCAAACCAAACAACTAAAAAATATTGACTTGGAATGGATGCTTCACAAGATGGAAGTTCATATCAATTTATAGTGCAACTCATGGCTAGTTCAAGATGACTATAATTCTTCTCATTCCGAAAGGAGTTCTAGTAAATGTTCATCCAAAAGATCATGAAGCGTGGGGTGTAAAATATTTATGTAGACTTGGTTGGTCACTGGAAGAAAAGTCGGCATGGAATTTAATTTTAAAGAAAGGTCTATGACAATCTATCTTGAAAAGTAAATATCTGGGCAAGAATGAAATTGTAGACTCGATGAGTAATCTTCCTAAAAGGTACAAGGTTGGATTGGTTTATAAGAAATCAATTATGATTGATTTTTTCATTGTTAGTGATTTACTTTCCTAGAAGATAGAAGATGGATTAAGAGATTTAATAGGGGAGGAAGCTACAATCTGATGTGGGAAATAGGTGTTTTTATCATAATTTTTGCAATTTTTTTTGAAGCGTTGTGGTATTGTTTGTGTCTTGAGCATGCCAGGGAGCTAGATACTAAACCTACATTGATGTAGAGGTTGGAATCCATTGAATCCTTTGGTTTATCTCATAATTGCACAACTGAATGTAATTTTTTGTGTGTTGAAATGCATCGAGCTCATTTCATATTAAGCAATAAAAATGATTCTTTGATTTGGATAGGGAATCCAGTGAGTGGGAGATTTAATGTTAAGCATGAAAGCATCTGTTTTTGAATAGTTGGGAAGAACAACATCTACGGTGGTGGTAGGATTTATGGAAAACTAGTTGCTTTGCATAAAAGTAACATTTTTATGTGGTTACTCCTTAATGGGAAAACACTTACATGGGATAATTTGTCAAAAAGAAACTTTCATAGGCCAATATTTTGTGCTTCATGCAAAAGCGCTGAGAAATTTAAGATTTATAAGTTTTTAGATTTCCATTTCTCTATGCAAATTTGGATAGATACAAGCGTTACTATTCAAATATAAAAACTTGTGGGAAGCATATTCTACAGAAAATTGTCTTTTGCGGTGGTTTAGGAGAGCTAAACTACGAACACAAAAAGTGTTTTCCATCCCTAGTGGCTTGGCCCATTTGGATTGGTAGAAATGAAAGGATATTTTATGACAAAAGAAACCCTTATTTCTAGGTTACGACACAAGTTCTCACGATATCCAAAATTTTCAAAAAAAGGGATAAGGTCCCTAATGTGAGAATCGAAAGGGTTGTAATTATTGATAGAAAGTTTAGTTGGCGTTTTTTTTGAGAAGGCTTGTGAATGAGAGGATAAAATTTGTAGTTTAGGGTACTCTTTACTTTTTCGATACTCTTAGTATTTCCTTGAAATTAAATAGTGGAATAGGTTCAAATAATAGGGCTAAGTGTCTAGCTTTAAAAAAATTACTTAATAGAACTATTTGTGAAAATGTGAAATATCTTCGATATCCCTCAAATAATTTACAAGGAATAGAGAAGCTTCTGAAATATTTGGCATGGACTTTCAATTTGTTCAAAAATTTTCATATGTTTAGTGGACAAAATGAATAGGAAAACTTACTCTCAAAGGCATGACTTTCGCTTCCCACCGTCTCTTTATCTGACATAAAGAACAAAAATGGTAAATTTTAAGAAAAGGTAACGGTTTTTTACCTTATTTGAAGACTATTAATTTCATTTATGTTTGTTATCCTAATAATTATTACAAGTTTCAATTTTGAAGTTTGTTATTTTGTTTCACAATTAAAAATGTCTTTTCAAAAATGAAAAAGGATGGAAACAATGAAGATAGACATGATTTTTTTGGTATTTAAAAAAGTGTTGTAAAAGGAAGAATATTAGATATTCTAAATGTTTTTTCTTTTAATTGAATAAAATAGAAAAAATAGTTTCAAATTTGAAGTTTTTATTTTGTTAACCAATTAAAAATCTCTTTTCAAAAATGAAAAAGGATGGAAACAATGAAGATAGACATAAATTTTTTTGGGATTTAAAAAAATGTTGTAAAAATAAATAATATTAGGTATTCTAAAGCTTTTTTCTTTTAACTAAATAACATAGAAAAATGTGCACTGAAAAATGTGTTTTGGTTTACTATCTAATAAAATGTGATTTTTTTCCAAGAGAAAAAATCATTTAAGATTTATTATTCTTTTAAATTTATCAACATTTTTTTGGTCAAATAAATATGTTCTAACATTAACATATCTTTTTCTCTCATCAAACAATTATTAACTACAATACATTTTTTATTACGTTAAATTTTAACATATTTTTTTCTATAATTTATAGTACTTTGTTATTTGTTTATAATATTTTTTACATAAATCGTTCATTTAAAAAAGTTTTTTGGGTAATGATAAAGAAATAGAATAATTCTTTAAGAACCATTATGATTATTATAATTAGTTGAATTATTTTTAAATTAATTTAAATTTTAAATAAAGTATCCATAAATTAATTTTTAAGTTTATAATAAAACTATTTTAAATAAAAAATGAAACATTAAGTTTTAATTTTATTTTAAAAATTCATTTATAAATTAATAATAAATTATAAATTAATTAAACAAAATAAATGATAAATGATAAATTGATTAAATAAACTTAATAATAAATTATAAATTAATTAAATAAACTTAATTTTCAATAATCTAAATGGAGTAACAAATATAAATAAAATTTTCATAAAATAAATAAATATAAATAAAATTTTCAGTCATATTTAATATTTAATAATGGATAATATATATTTAAAATGTTATTAAATAAAATATTAAAATATGAATAAAATAAATATTAAGTTATTTAAAATAATATGAAAATAGTTTATTCATTTTTGAATTATATAAATCGCTTACATGTTATAAATAAACATGTAATAAAACGAAATATATTTAACAGTAATAGCTATTATCGCGTTAAAGTAAAGAATATTCTTATGATTTGATTTCCCTTATATATTTTAAATAAAGATAACGTAGTCTTCTCCGTGCCCAGCATGAATCTCATCTTCTGCTAACAAGATTCTTTTTTATAACTTTACCGATATAGTCTTTTGTTTCTTTCGGTAATTCTTCGCCCCCTTTGTCGTGTCGGTAGTTCGATATATTTCTATGTTGATACAAACTTTTAACTATTTTTTCAAATTTATGATTCTAACAGGAAGTTCAATATTTCATCCATGTGCTGCTGGAATATCATCGTATCTTCGTTGCTTTATGCTCTTCGATCCCGACAAAGATCTGCTTTAACGATATCGTCTTATCTTTTTTCTTAAATTCCCTCTTGACCCTTTGTCGTTGGCAGTTCAATATTTTTTTTTCATTAATTCGTTTTTGAAAATAAGAGAACCCATTTTTATTTGAAAGTATTTAATATAATTAATGAATCTCTACTCTTACCTTACTTAACCGAAAGTCCATTAAAAAATGGAACCTTAATAATATCCTTAATCTCTATCAAACTAACAAAAAAATCGTTTTTGAAAATAAGAGAATTTTTCAAGTCATTTTGTTATCAGTACTAACATTACCTAACATCACTGTACGCACGATGATCTTATTGAAAATAAAACTAGCTTACCCTCAAAAATGGGAAATAAAAGGTTGAAGAGAATTTATATATGTTACAAAATGAGCAAAAGTTGTATGTATGTAGATAATATAATTTTTTGTGTTTTAAATTATAAGTAATAATAAGCAATAAATAGAAACCCATGTAATTAATGGCAAATAAAATGAAATGTACATTAATTTAGCATACCAGAAAATAAAAGAAAATATACATATCTTAGTAAAACAATAATGCGTTGGGTAGTGATAATGTTTGATTCTAATTATAGTGACAATCAACATTGGTATTTTCATTTAGTAGGGGGATTGCATGGATTGAAGCTTGCAATTTTAATTGTGAAAAGGATATAGAATGAAAGTGTGCCTCTTCCTTTTTTGAAGTGAGACATAACAATATTTCAATATTTTTTTTTTAGTATATGGCCATCATTTTGCTATGCATTTGAACTATTAGTGAAATCTACGATAGATCATGCAATAGGCATAGAAAATGCTTGAAGTATGTATTTGCAATGATTATTATGATTATTTGATGCTTGAAACATGTTATGGTTATTTGCAACAATGTTTGTCGCAAAGAGATGTGTTGATGTGTCAAATCTTGAACCTCCTCTGCTATCAATAATCTATTAGTCCTAGACTGGAGGAGGCTCGAGTCTTCCAAGGTTGGTGTAGCATTGTAAAATAACTATTAACTACATCCTTGTAACTCTCAATTTCACAAAGGCATTCACTGATATAACTATTAACTCTGACTCGAGTGCTATTTTTAATAAAATAAAGATTTAAAAATTGAGTGATACATATAAAATAGGATATACCACGAGGAGTGTACCAAATTCAATAACATGGATTAAAATATCTTACAAATAAAATATGTGCCACCTCCATGAACAATTATTCATATGGTAATGCCCTATAGTTGAGTGATATAATTCAGGGTAATATAATACATTCTATCATCCCTAGTGCAAAATTATTGGCTTTGAAGGTAATAAATAAAGGGTCCTTATCCAATGAACCCGGCAAGCAGGGTTCTTATAAACCCTTATAACGCGAAGTAAAACATGAGTTTTTAGATCCTCAGCTCTGGTAAGGTCCTGATAATTGGGAATATCAATGGTACTTTATTAAATGTGGGGTACCATAGCCCGTAGTTGAATACAATTGACCCATACAAGGAAAATAAAAACATATTAAGGAATAAAAAGGATTCAAATACCAATACAATTTAATTCCTAATAAAAAATAGAGAATACTAATTCCCAATAGTTACTAATAACAACTAGCCCATACATACATTTATTACCATAGATCTATTAATAAAGGGTCATATAAACTATAGTTTGTTTCATTTTTTTTATTACTCTTTTCTATATTTCGAGTGTACAATAAATTACTCCATCTTTACATTTCTAGCAGATGTTAGTATTTCGGATGTGACATCTCATAGCATCCTTCACCTTTTAACTTAGTTGTGAAATTGTCCTTCTATATTTATTTCTATTCTTCATGCCTTCATGTATTGTTATAAGCAATGTAAGTTCCTATTGAGGCAGAATTCACACAGATTTTTACAACTATGCATTTAAAAATGGTTAACTATTAAAGTAAAATTTACTTACAAATAATTCTATAGGTAATTTGTGGCCTAATTTCTTCAAAATGAGAAGGATTCAGTTCAAGATGTCTAATATTCAATGGGAAATTGCTACCTATAATTGAAAAAGAAAAACATATAAATGTACATATTAGAATTTAGATCTACTTGTTAACAAAGTTTCCATGTCCTAACCGGCCATGTGCTCGTGTTGGGGAGTTGAGTAATAAATTAAATGTAATTGAAATAAACAAAATTACAAAATTAAAATAAATGCAATTGATAAATAAATAAAAAATGATGCATGCTTCCTTGTTAGGGGTTTGAGTGATACAACAAATGTAATTGAAATAAACGAAATTACAAAATTGAGATAAATGTAATTGATAAATAAGCACAAATTGTAGAGGTAATCAAGGTGCTTAGAAATTGAAATTCACATTTCTATTATAGCACAATGCCAAATTTGCATGAACCCTAACATTGGAAAGAAGAAATTAATCTTGTTGTCTCTGTAATTCAATTAAGGAAACCTTTTATTTTTTCGTGAACCCTAACCCCGACGAGAAGAAATTTAAACCCCTTGCAAGTGTAGGTGTGCACACCATTGGTAGGTCGCATTGTCGATTCTTTGAAGCTCACTTGAACAATTTCAGTGGGACTCGTAACCCTAACCCAACTATGGGCACAATGTTTTCTCAGGATTTGAGGTCCATGTGTAACCGCAATGCCACCAAGCTGAAGTGAGTGGTTGTGATGGATACCAATACAAATCAAGTCTTCGATGCCGATTACTACCATAACATTCTCGATGGAAAGGTAGTGTTGCAAGTGGATCAGGACCTCAACCCGAATGAAAATACCAGAATATTAGTTGAATATTATGTCGCATACTAGGTGGACTTATACACAGACATTGCATGGGCTATGGTGAATCTCACGAGCTTAAACGCCCTCACCGGATAGGTGGTACATATTCGAAAACATTTCTAAAAGGAGAAGTGTAGAGGGTATCACACAGAACTAGAAACAATCCGATGATACGATACTTGTCATAGGCTCAAGATTCAGGAGATGCTGTTAGAGAATTTTAGTTGTTGTGTTTCAATTTCAATAAAACACACACATGGGAATCAAAATTTAAAATCTCTTCATTTCTTAGTGTTAGAGAGGTATTTCTTTCAATACAACTCCGCCTTCAATCTCTCCACAAATTAGAATGAGTATTGGGAATCAACCACACTATGGCGTTGTCAATGTGGTTCGGATTTGGCAGGATGCATAGAATTGGACGAACTTGCAAGGGTTTGAACTTTTGGATTTATTCCATGTCAAATCATTGTACAAGCCTCAATCGCTAAGAAAAATATGACAGTTATGGCTGATGGAGAGTGGAATAAATTTTTTGCTTCAAAGTCTTAAATTACACAATAATTCATGCAATAATTCATGTTGGTTAATGGAAGTCTGTGTAAGTGTCCTGAGTTGGTTAATATATTATCATTGATATATTAAACGTTTATTTTTAGAATTACTTTTCAATCCAAATGGATGAAATGTCTTATATATTTATACATCTTTTATTTAGCACATTTGTTATGTATAGAAGTATTTTTCTACAATTAGACGAATGATATTTATCTCAGATGGATGATGTGTTCCAAATACATGATAAATGAGATGTGTTAGTTCTCACTCATTTATTTAGAACACATCTAGTTCACCTATGTTATAGAAAATGCCACTCCACACGCACTATATTCCATATTGTAAAATGGAACTTCATGAAAAAACATGCAACACCACTAAGTCGAGAAGTGATATAAAAATCCAAATTACAAGCAAAGCATGATAAAATTGGTCATTGGTTAAATGTTGGAAAAAATTGAATTCGGCGAAAAAATGTGGGGATATTTCAAAAGGGTATGTAACATGTCTACCTTAGAAATTGTAATATCTTAGTATTTGAAAATCTTTATTGTTTAGTTCAATTTTTTTTGTTGTTACACTTTCTAGTGAAAATATTATATTTTGTTTTTCATATTCATAGCATGGTATGCTATAGGTTAATGGTCTTATATCTTTGTTCAAAGGATTCAAAATTTCAACTTTGCTCGCGCAACTCAAGAAAAGTTCATGATTTCAACTGTATTTTTTTCTTGGGTTCTTTTAATTTGAAAGGATGCCATTTCTTTGATGTTACTAGATAATTTGGCTTTGTAACAATTATTTGTCTATTTCTCATTTCTATTGTTGAGATGACTCATACAAAAAGAAAAAATAGTATGGTAATGTCTCTATCTCAAAGGTTAAGGATAGTTAGGTTTACAAAATAGTATGGTCATATCTCTATCTCAAAGGTTAAGGATAGTTAGGTTTTAGTGTGGAATCTAATCATAAAAATGATTTAATTTTATTTTCTGAAAGATTTATCAATTAAATAATAATTCTTTCATAAAATTATCAAATTAAAATTAACTAAAAAATTATATATTTTAATAATAAAATTCCACATACTTTTAAAATTAACTCAAAAACTATATATTTTAATAATAAAATACCACATACTTCTAAACGTAATGGTGGCCTCCAATATTACAATTATTTGTTTGTAACAAGGCCATTTCTTTTGAAAAAGGGAATTCTGAAATTGTAATCAAATCCAATAAATTCTCTTAGTATGGGCTTGCATGTTAAGGGGCCTGGCTAACCATATGTCCTATATTATTAGATCTAAGTTCTCTAATAATATTTCTAAGTAAATTGAAATAATATCTCATTTCAATGTGTGTGCGTGTAGAATATATTTCAACAAATTAAAATAATATTTAATTTTCTACACGTTAATCATGTGGGAGTGGGCCTTTTACCATAGACTTTAATGGACCACTCATTATCATATTTTTAGAATCATATATAAGTAATGAAAGTTGCATAGTTTGGGTGCAAGTGCAATGTTGGAGAGCGTTGAATCTATTTATGAATTCAAAAACACAATTTAAAGAATTCCAAATTTGGATTTTTCCCAAAAAATTACAAAATTATGAGCAACAGCTAGGGTAAAATCCAAAACCTAAAATAAATAGACTACTTAGAGATTTTAAGTAGAGTTGATGAATGGTTTTCAAGTATTCTTCTGAAGCAATTACACATAGAAACTCTTTTGCAAGTTCACTTAACCTGTGGAGTGGTGATCTTCTCGATATATTTCATGTGCATCATAACAACTATTTTACAAAATTCATAAAACTGATAAATAAAATAAAACCCAACTCCAACTAAATCACTAGATTGATGCTTGTATTCAAATTATACTTAAATTTTAAAAAAATACTAACGATAAAAATTTTAAAAAATGATAAAATTCATTTTTAAAAGTAAAAAATTAAGCTAGTTTTGTTATGACTTCACATATTCAAAGTTCAAAACTCAAACAAGAAACCAAAAAAAATTAAACTAAGTTTGTTATGCATTTATATATTCAAAGTTAAATGTTAAAAAAATAAAAAGAAACTAGAGTTCTTTATAACTTCAAATTTTTTTTTAATTGTCTTTTTTATCCGTTAAATTAAAGAGGTAAAGGCCAAAATCAATGATAAGACATTAGATATTGTTCAAACACACATGCATATAAAATTTAAGGGTTCATGAGAAACATAAAAAACACCCGACTCATACTTTTATGGATTTAATATATTTTGCTTGGATGGATAAATTATTTGCAATAAGAAGACAGTAATTCTATGCGGAAACACAAAAGATTCACCTGACATTAGCACCTAATTCGTTCCATTTTTCTCCACCTTCGCAATCCCTCAATCTGCACTCTGTTTGAGGCATGTTCTTGCTCAATTTCAACAATATATATTCTCTAAACTGGAACTCAAAAGATTTAAAAAAAAAATGTAACATTTTTTACACAGTAAACGTTATTAGGCAACTCGCAACCTGTTTCTCATATTTGTTTGGGTCATATAAATTTAAAATCTTTCACTTTAGCAACCTCGTTGCAAACCCAAATCCTTAAAACGAAAGTTGTTGCTCGAGGAAACGGTAACTTGTTTTAATATTTTTTTTGTCAGGTGAAAATTATTCTCATCGTGGGAAGTAAGACATTTTTTCCTCAAGATTTTTTTTTTTTTGAAATGTCCTTAAAAATTGAAAATAAAAAGAAAAATTTATAGGCTAATAAAAACTACCTAGACAAAACATTATTTACTTATGAAACTCTATTGTACACTTTATGTACCTCTGTTTAGTCGTAAGTTGTTTTTACGTTTTATCGTTTATATTTCAGTCATTACTTTTCATGTATTTTACTTATGATGTTTGTACTGTTGTTTACTACTCAGTATTATCTTTACACTTTCGTCGCTTATGTGTCATCCTTGGATTTATGTGCTTCGTCGTTTCTGCATTCTCCCACTTGTTAATTATGTATTCCTAACTTAACTTTTTTTGTGGAAACAAAGTGGGCGGAGTGGCAGGACTTGTTCTCCCATGACGGTTTGAGAGGTAAAGTATTACTTGGTTATGTAGGCTTACTTAGTTCAATCGAACTAAGGCACCTCTTTTATTTACTTAAGCAGTTCATTACTTTGCGATGGGATCTGGTGTAAAGGGTGCTGACCATCTTGATCCTAGAGGACCTCTTGCTAGTTGTTATGCTAACTATCGAGTTGGTTTTATAACTTGGTAAGTGGCGTTATCGTCAATTTAGCTACTATGGCTACATTTCCTGTACACCAATTATTCTTCGTTATGTTTTAAATTCGTTAGTCTATATGTCATTAACACATTTTACGTTCTATGTATATTCTTACTATACCTATTAACATCTCTTATGTTCTTTTATTGAAAGGTTATTATATTGGTTTAAGAGCAGACCTTTGGATTTTTATAGTTAGAGATGTTATCATGGCATACTTTGTATGCCATGATTCTTAAGCATAAATACCTTGTTACGAAGGGATTAAAACCCTAAGCTCTAAACCTATGGTATAAACATTATGTAAATACTTTAAGCATGGGTTCTTTGACTTTGGACTAGCGCATCCTATGGACCATGTATTATTGTAATTCTATCATCGTGAAAACTTTGTAATATGTTAATGTGTGATAGAGTTTGTGTGGCGACATAACATAGGGTGTAAACCATACAATAGCAGGGTTTAAGCTTTATGTGAGAGGTGGTCATGTTGTAAAGAAGCGAAACAAAACTATGGAGAGTGGGTTTTTATGTGGATTTAATGGTTTCCATGCAGCAAAACAAAACATGCCTGCACATTGGTTTGCTTTAACATTTGTTCATGGCCATACTTCTCATCCCTCATTTGGCTTGTGTTTTGCAGGTGCCGAAAGGGAATGAGGAGCAGCACGGCTTTGCTTCTATGGGCTCCAAACGTTTGCACTCATGGCCACGATAATCCTGTGAGGGAGTTTTTACTTGCCACTTTTCGACCCTCTTGGGAAGACTATGCATAGGTTTTTAATTGGTTTTGGTTTTTATGCTATGGTTTTCGATGTGGGGTTTTAAATTTTGCCTTCGGGAATATGATTACAGACTTGGGTTTTGAACAATGTGGAAAAGGCTTCGGCCGTGGGTGAAGTTACACCCCCTCTGGTTCTATGTACTACGGTGTTACTTAGTTTGTAATGTAAAGATATAGACAACGTGGGTATGGGCCATGTCGTGAATGGCATGCTCCTTCCCACCGTGGTGCGATAGTATAGCGTAGGTTTAATTTGGTAGAGAATCTGTATTAGATTTAAAATTTGGCCGAGGCCGTGACTTATGTGAGCATTGTGCATTAGTGGGTTTCGTAGAGGCCAGGGTTTATAGACCCTTGATGGAGTTTGTTTTTTAATACGTAAATGGAATCTATGTATTTATATTGTAATGGATGTATTTTATAAACCATAGCCTGCATACGATTTGATGTATATCATGGCTTGTGTGAGAATGGTTATAGGAATTGGTTGTCATTTTGTATATACATTACGTATGGTTTGCTATTATGGCTTTTCCTTGGTCTGGACATCCATGGGATCGATGTCCCGACCTGTGTTGGCAAGCAAGGTTTTTAATGTAATGAGTTGTAACGAAATGTATTTTAATAAACAAAACAAACTGGGCTTGCATGCCCATAGGATTCGATTCCTATTACTGTTTGCAATATATGGATTTATGATATGATTTTGATGTTGTTTTATTATGATATGATTTACTGTATAAGATATATTATTTTAATTTTTGCTATGGTAATGTTTGTTGAGTTATGTAATTTTGTTTATGGTTATGTAAAGAGGAAAAGTTAGAACCGTGGATTCTGTTATATGAATTATGATTAAAAAATTATAAAGGACCACATGGATGGTCACGATGCCTCCTCTGATTATTTATAATGTTGTTTCATTTATGTGGAGTATTTTTAATGTAAATTTGTAATATGGATACAGACCTTGAAAGGTCTTATATGAGTTATTTAATTTTAGAATTAAATGTATAGATAGTTTTCATAAAGGTTTATACCTGCTGCTCTTACTTATATGTATATATAATTATCTTATAAAATAGTTCTCATTCTATGTAATACCCGAAGCTATTTATTTAGTATATTTAATCCTCTTAATCTTACTCTTATGATTAAATCTACTATATTCTGAAACATGTCTTTACTGACAAATGTAATATGTCAGAAGAGTTATAAATAATAGGTGAGCAACAAATAGCAGGTCTGGATTTACCTAGTTTTACAGTAATAAATTTCTGAATGTTGAATGAGTACAAAAACAAACTTTAGAGATGGAAACCTAGCTATATACATCCTATGATAATATTTACCACACTAGGGAGTATTGATGAGAATACAAACCCTAGCAGAATCTAGGCTGAACATCAATTACATAGGGTTAGTAAATTCATTGGAAACATTCATCTAACATATTCATTTTATAATCTAGAAGATAGCATAGACAGTCTAGGGTTAGATTTTAAGAAATGTAACCCTAGGAGATATGGACAGAAGCAATCAATTCCAGGGTTAATAATATGTATAAGAGCTTTTACATAAAGCAGCCAACATTTACCCTAGAAATGAACTTTGTCATACTAAGAACTCATACCTGTAATTTATATTCCTGAATCTCCTTTAATGGATGAACCTGAACACTTTTTTAAATAACCAACATTATCGATTTAAGACAGATATAACCTCTTATTTTAATGACCAAATCACTTGGGAACTACCACGTTCCTCCCAACCATGGCCCAGAACCATTCCTGGTTCTAATCCGGATCCCCCTCAGCTGGACTCCAACATGTAAGTGGCTTAGAGCTCCTAAGGTAGGGTTTCCTAACTGGTATTCAGTTCTGAATCAGTCATCTTTTCCTTGTAGGAGAAAGTTCTCCAGGAAAACAATTGAGAGCCAAAAACACGTAGAATAATAATTCTCCAAGATAAAAATCAAAACCCAAGCCTTTTTCTTGGCTTTAGTCTTTATAGATAGACCTTGTAGTCAAAGGGATAGTTAAATCAAGAAACCTTGGTTTCTTGATTTAACCCTTTTTAATTACTGGGGTAATTTTCAATACTTAACCTAGGAAATTTTAACTAGTTCCTAGTTAAACTTTCATAGGTATTATACTATTTATAAATCCTTTAATAATAAATAATAATTGATGGAGATTCTCTTCTTTCTTTTATTTTATTATATATTTAATCATAATTAATTCTTTATACATACTATGTATAAAGTACATAGTATTATAACACTTTTTAACATTGTCTTTGGGCATCATGTACCATGATCCCTAGACTTAATGACACTTCTTCATTAAGGTTCAGTAGATAGGTGACTTAGGTCTACTAGGCTAGGCAACTCTAAACATCCTTGCATGTTGGATTTCCCTCGTATAACGTGGTAGTTCTTCAGTACTTGATGAGAATACATAAATTCAAAATTTCATTTAATCACTTAAAAATAAGTATGATGAGATCAATATTATTCTCGAGTCGTTTTCACTTAGAGGTGATTTTAATATTTTCAGTAACCTCTAGCGCTTACCAAAGCCCATACACAACTCTTATAATAGGGAGTTACAAACATAATGCAATTCAAGAGATCTCGCTCAACACTAAATTCTAGGATGTACTTGCACGATACAGCTAGGGATACAATGGCCAAGGATCTGATGCTCCGAAGCTCATGCTCAACATCAACATGGAATGCTCCAGATCTTATGCCCAACATTTCCAATTATATGCTCAACAAAAATGTAAGTACTCATGTGCTCCAGAGCCTCTCGCTCAACAAAAAACATGTCATCGATCATGTGCTTCAGGGTCCATGTCCAACACAAAAAATTTCATCAATCATGTGCTTAAGGGTCCACGCCCAACACAACCAACATATATATATATATACATATATATCATCAACAATTGGCTTATGCCCAATATACAAAGAAAATCATCATGTTCATATGCAGTGGGGTCTTTGACCCAATATAAAAATAAAACATCAATATAATCATCATGATCAATAGGCTCATGCCTATAAACTGTAGGTCCAAAATTTGGGATATTACATTTCTCGCTCAAACTAAGGGATATTTTGCTCAAAATTTACACATATTTTTCGTCACGGAGGAAATTTTTTCTTAGACAACAATGTTTTAGTGTAACTTACTAGACCTTTTTTGCTTTTGAGAATTGAATGACTGTTTGCTAAAGTTCTAGGGCTGTTGTTTTAGAAATTAATGAAATTCCGTCAAATGTAAAGCACTTTAGCAAAATTAAAGCATGAATTATGTTGTGGCTTATGGTGTGAACACTAGCCTATGAAGTTTATTGTCCAGATTTCAATGAGTCAAGTTACCCAGGAATATTTGCAAGATACCACATGTAAAATCACTCGTAAAAAATACAGAGATCACAAAAAAATGAATTAAAAATAATTCTTACTTATTTTTAGCCATTACAAAGGAGACCAGCTCAGTAAATTCATCTGAAATTAAAACCCTGCAATAGAAATGATGGCCTATAGACTCGAACACCAGGTGTAGGACATGATATCTGAGTTAAGTATACTACCAAAAATTCACTAGACAATCAGAGATCTTGCCAGACGCCAATCATTAAATGAAGCAAAATCCACGATAGATGTCCATGTAAATATTGGGAAGAATATAATTTTGAAAACACACACCGCTTCATTGGTCTGGAAGGAGGGTCAACATTTAAGCAGTGGATATGGGGCAGGACTTCATAGGCCATCGAAAAAAGACTAAGCCCTGTGGAAATTGAACCCAGTGATAGAACAATTACACTCACAACAATTATCAATTGTACATGCAAAATCACTCACAAAAGAGACTGAATATGGAGCTGAACACTAAACTGTATTGAATCAGTGTACAATAGCCAACCCTGTAACATCATAGGCTGCTGCAATAAATAATTACATAAGGGATTCGAATGCATGAGGAGAAAATTCCAATCTAGTCAAAAGCAGGCTTACTAAAATTAAGCAAAGCCCCCATAGGTGCATAAAGTAGTTTCCAAAACAATCAAGGAGCTCACGAATTCGCAAAAGCACTTGGGAAATCTAGAAGGTAATGGAAGTACAACTCATACATGCTTTTCATAGGAGAAAAGAGTGGAGGATGTGGAGGACAAAAAACTAGTTAACCTCACCTAGTCAAACTTTCCCAATTGCCTTAAAGCACTGAAAAAGCAGACAATAAAGCAAAAAGAGAAGAAGGGCACTTAGGAGGCCAGGAATAAAGCAGAATTGATTCCTTGAGGTTTCCCAAGTGCTCCATGAGTCAAAATTAGCAAGTTTGACCACTATGGATATGTAGATGACAACTTGCATAAGGTGGAATCATGAAACTAGGCAAATAAGACAAAAATGATTAATTTAATGTCTAAGGTAGCTAACTATGGGTTGATTATTCTAACACCCCCCCTTAAGACTGACTTATGAGTAATATATCAGAAAATTATAGGGCCAAGCAACAAGTCTTAGTCACCCTTTACATACTGCATGTCCATTTAAACAAGGAAAGAGGCAAAAACCCAGTGGGAAAATCCTCCCTTAAACATGGACTGTAAAACAAAATTTGGAAATCTTGTCTTCACTCATGCTTCACAGCATGATCACCAATCCCTAGCAATGATTTGAGATTGCCGAAGTTCTTCTCACAAAATTCTCTGGTGAATATATCAGCTACTTGTTCTGAAGATGAACAGAAGAGTAGGTGAATGGTGCCATCATGCACAAGCTCTCTGATGTAGTGCATATGGATCTCAATGTTTTTGGTTCTCTGCTTCTGAACTGGATCATTGCTAATTCGAATGGTACTCTGATTATCATAGTAGATGGTAGTTGAGTATTCTGATTCGAAGCCACACTCTCCAAGTAACCCCTGCAACCATAAACATTGAGTTGCTGCATTGACCACTCCTCTGTACTCTACTTCTGTAGATGAGAGTGCAATGGCACTCTGTTTCTTGCTTGACCAGATGATTGGCCCTTCTGCAAGCATGAACACATATCTTGATGTGGACTTTCTATTTGTGCTATCACCTGCCCAATCACTGTCAGTAAACCCAATCAAATCAAGATCAGATTTAGTTTTATAGAAGATCCCATGTGTCCTTGTTCCGTGAACAAAGTTAAGGGTCCTTTTGGCTGCTTTCCAATGGATCTCATGAGGCTGATCCATGTATCTAGTATCCACACTTACTGCATAAGAAAGATCAGGTCTAGTATGTGTAAGATACAACAAACATCCAATCAATTGCCTATACAGTGTATTGTTTACCATAGGTGAAGAATCAGCTTCTTCAAGCTTCACTCCTGAGAGGAAAGGAGTCTTGCTTGGCTTGCAGTCCTTCATTTTGAATTTGTTCAGCAAATCCAAGGCATACTTGGACTGGTGCACCTTGATTCCAGCTTTGGTTTGAGCAATCTCAAGCCCCAAGAATTGGCTTAAGAGCCCCAAATCTGTCATGGAGAAGGCTTGGTTCATTGCACCCTTCAAGGAAGCAATCTCATCCTTTGAGCTTCCTGTAATGAGAAGGTCATCAAAATATAACACAATGATCATTAATGAACCATTAATTAACTTCAAATAGAAATTGGGATCTGATTTTCATCGAATAAAATTCAGTGATAGCAAGAAGCTATCAATCTTGGCATACCAAGCCCTGGGGGCTTGCTTTAGCCCATACAATGACTTTCTTAGCCTGCACACAAGAGATGGGTTAGTATAAAATCCTTGAGACTGCTGCATGTATATCTATTCAGTGAGATCTCCATTTAGGAAGGCACACTTTACATCCATGTGATGTACCTCCCATTGCTTTGAAGTTGCAATGGCTAAGGCTAGCCTGATGGAGTCCATGTTTGCCACTGGTGCAAAGGTCTCATTGTAATCTATGCCATGAACCTGTGAGTAGCCCTTGGCTACCAATCTGGCCTTGTACTTTAGAGGTGAACCATCAGCAGCAAATTTGGTCTTGTACACCCACTTACACTGAACTAGCTTCCTCCCTGGGGGAAGATCAACCAGCTCCCAAGTGTTGCTCTTCTGGAGTGAGTTGAAATCTTCCTTCATGGCTGCTTGCCATATTGGATCTCATGCTACATATTCATATGTCTGAGGATCTGATTCCACCATCAGATAGGATTTCTCAGCAAACATAGGATCCTTCATGCACAGAGCACTCTCAAATTGAGATCTAGTCCTCCTAGGGTCATTAGGATTCCCAGCTAGCTCTCTTGCTGCATGAATGGTCTTGGATTCCAATTTTGGCCTTGTAGGGCTGTTAGGATCTATAATAAACTCATCACTATCATACATATCATAATCAGCATGTTCAACAATCTCTTCACTTACTTTCAGAGGATCTGGTGGTGAAGAGGCTTCTCCAACTTCCACTGTTGCTAGGGGTTCTTCTTGAAACTGAACACACCTTTCAATGAAGGCTTTGTTTGTGCTCAAATTTATCATCTTGTACCCTTTTGAATATTCAGAGTACCCAAAAAATAGACACTCTTGGCTTTGGGGCTGCAAAGCCTTTCTCTTTTCTGTTGGAATTCTAGCCCAAGCCCTTGAGCCAAAAATCCTGAAATGGGTCACATCTGGGTTGTGCCCACTCCATGCTTAGAAAGGAGTCATACCATCAAGCTGTTTATGAGGAACCCTATTCTGGATATAGGCTGCACAGTTTATAGCTTCGGACTAGTACTTTGGTGGCAAAGTCTTAGCCTCCATCATGCATGTTGCCATCTCCTTCAGTGATCTGTCTTCCTCTCAGCAACACCATTCTGCTGTGGTGTGTAAGGGATAGAATGCTGCATATGAATACCTGTATCTTCACAATATTGAATAAACTCAGACTTGACATACTCACCACCATTGTCAGATCTGAGGACCTTGAGTTTCCTCCCAGACTGGTTTTCAACCAAAGCCTTAAAGACTTTGAAGAGGCCAAAAACTTCAGACTTCTGTTTCAGGAAGTAAACCCAGCAATACCTGGAAAATCCATCTATGAAATTCAATGCATATTTGGCCTGACTCATGGACATATGAGGGAATGGGCTAGTAACATCACTGTGGATCAACTCGAGGGGTACATAGGTTCTCTCATGACTAGCTCTCTCAAATTTATGCTTTGGGTGTTTTGCTAGGATACAACCTTGGTAGACTCCTTTGGAATTTTTTATCTTGGGTAACCCTATGACCATCTCTTTTTCACTAAGATCAGAAAGATACTTGTAATTTAGGTGGCCAAATTTTTCATTCCAAAGCTTGCTTGCCTCATTAGCATGAATCAGAAGAGCAGAGGGGTTTGAGTAAGGTAGGAAGTGTGAGAACATGTATACCTTCGAAGTATGATTTGCAACTCATTTTGCAATGACTTTACCACTTGATATCTTTGTGGTCTCAACTTCATCAAGGGAGAATATGACCTTCTCTGGAGACCCAGTGTGAGTCATCTGATACACTGATAAGAGGTTGGAGGCAAGAACAGGAACATACAACACATTGCTGAACTGACCATGATCAAGATCAATCCTCCCTTTTCCCAAACTTTCAGTGAGAGAGTCATCTCCCAGTACTATTGGTGGACCTTTAGACATGTCAAGTGAGGTGAATGCCTCCTTGGTCGAAACCATGTGTCTTGAAGCTCTAGAATCAATGATGAAACTAGGTGAGCTTGATGTGCTAGCAACCAATGCACGAACTCTCTCTCTGTCTTCTGAACTTGATCCTCCTTCTCTCTTGTCTGGAAGGGAGATGCCATTCTTCTCCAGGAGTTGGGTCAGCATGTCTATTTGCTTCTTCATGCAGGAGCTCTCAGTATGATTTCCCTTACTGCAGTATGCGCACTTGCTCATTTCTCCTTTGTTTTTCTTTTTCTGGTGGTTCTTCTTGGAACCTTGTGGCTCCTCCGGAGACTTGTTCTTGTCTCTCTTTTGCTCAGGTGGCTTTTTAGCTTTATTTTTTCTTTTTGAATCCACCTTCGAATCTCCAGCAACTAGAGCTTGGTCTTTGGATGGTTTGATGGTGCCCATCATCACCAGCTTGTCTTGTTCTTGTGTGAGAGATTCCATGACATCTGCAAGGCTAGGCATCTTCCAGGTTCGAGCTGTCAATTTTGTGGCATGGAAGGTCGAAACAAACACTGAATAGTCAAGGCCAAGCTTCGAGAGTATGGCCAAGACTAGCTGATCATCCTTCTTTTCGATCCCACATTGTTTTAGCTGCAAAACAATTGCTTTGAACTTGGAGAAATAGAGTTGCAGGGATTCAAAGCTACTGAGACTCAGGGAGATCAGTTCATTTTTTATTCGATGTCCCCTCATCTCATTTGTATTTCCAAAAAGATCAGTAATCTTCTCCCACACTTCATTCAGTGATGTCAATCCATCAAGATGGAAAAGGAGGTCTCTGGAAATACTCAGACACAAGAGACCATAGGCCTCATTCCTCCTGTTGTGCCATTTTATCTTCTCTACAGCTGCATTGGGCTTTGCTTCTGTTGCCATAGTCACCCTGTAGAGGCCTTTCGCTCTCAATAGTATCTCCATCTCTGCTTTCCATTCAAAGAAGTTGAAGGGAGTCAAGATGATCTTCTGAGATTGATCCATAGCTCAGAAATTGTCCTGGCTGTCAGTAGAAGGCTCCCAGTCACTGATGTCGAACCTGCAAAACAAATTTGAAGGAGATAAATCGATCTACAATGGCTTTGATACCATGTGGAAATTGAACCCAGTGATAGAACAATTACAATCACAACAATTATCAATTGTACATGCAAAATCACTCACAAAAGAGACTGAATATGGAGCTGAACACTAAACTGTATTGAATCAGTGTACAATAGCCAACCCTGTAACATCATAGGCTGCTGCAATAAATAATTACATAAGGGATTCGAATGCATGAGGAGGCAATCCGAATCTAGTCAAAATCAGGCTTACTAAAATTAAGCAAATCCCTCATAGGTGCATAAAGTAGTTTCCAAAACAGTCAAGGAGTTCACGAATTGGAAAAAGCACTTGGGAAAGCTAGAAGGTAATGGAAGGACAAATCATACATGCTTTTCATAGGAGAAAAGAGTGGAGGATGTGGAGGACAAAAAACTAGTTAACCTCACCTAGTCAAACTTTCCCAATTGCCTTAAAGCACTGAAAAAGCAGGCAATAAAGCAGAAAAAGCAGAAGGGTGCTTAGGAGGCCAGGAATAAAGCAAAATTGATTCCTTGAGGTTTCCCAAGCGCTCCATGAGTCAAAATTAGCAAGTTTGACCACTATGGATGTGTAGATGACAAGTTGCATAAGGTGGAATCATGAAACTAGGCAAATAAGACAAAAATGATTAATTTAATGTCTAAGGTGGCTAACTGTTG
Organism: Pseudotsuga menziesii; assembly: GCA_001517045.1. Classification (NCBI taxonomy): domain Eukaryota; kingdom Viridiplantae; phylum Streptophyta; class Pinopsida; order Pinales; family Pinaceae; genus Pseudotsuga; species Pseudotsuga menziesii. Next base: position 161,477 of record LPNX010207193.1, on the reverse strand, counting down.
GTTGATTATTCTAACAAGCCCTTATAGGTACAACACCCTTAAATAACCCCTTCTACTTAAATATATATTAATAAGGTATAGTAGACATTCATAGAAATATATTATTTATAAAATTATAGTTTTCTTTAATAAAAATAGTAGAGATTGATTTTAATTAATAAATAAATATCAAGTTTTATTAAAAAATTAAATGTAATTACATTATTGTGCTTTTGACAATATTAAGTGTAATTATATTGTCAAAAGCACATGATCTTCCATAAAAATAAAGCTCACATTTTTCTCCATAATCTAAAAAATGGACTAGCTCCTTTATCTAGCATAGAGAATATAGAAAATCTCTACCATAATTTTGCTAAAACCCTCTCATCATCCATTAACATGTTCTCTATTAAATTCTCGACCAAAACGAGCAATAGTAGAACCAACCCTTGGTATGATGAATAGTGTAAAGATGTGAGAAAAGAAATTAAGCAAGATACTACATATTCTATAAAAATGGACAAGATAAATCACTACAACATCTTAATTAAAAGGAAAAAAAGACATTACCTAACTAGAAGGAAAGAAAATATCCTACACCTCTCCAAGGTGGCTCCTAAGAAATTCTGGAGGAAAATTCTAACTCACAAAAACAAATGAACACAAAAAAATTGCTTTAAAAGATTGGAATTCCAATCTTAGAACGCTTTATGAATTTTGGGATACCAGAGATAACATTTAAATCCTTCTTACAACAAAAGAAATTTTCTCGTTAGAAGACATAGATTTTGGGGTTACATGCTTAGCAAATGGAAAATACAAAGACATTAAAGGCTACCAAGCGGAAATCTTAAAAATTGGAGGGCATGTCCTCATCTCGCACATCCACAAACTCTTTCATCTAGCGGTCAAGCAAGGGTTTCCTACACCTTCAACTCAAAACCTCATTATTCCTATTTTCAAAAGTGGTGATAAAAATGACCTCTCTAACTATCAGACTATTATGATCAGATCTCTCTTAGATAAGTTATATGGTATTATCTTACAAAAGAAGATCAATGGATGGCTAGAAATGGAAGGTAAGCAGGCCAAATGCCAAGCAGGTTTTAGGAGAAATCATTCAACCATGAACCACCTCCTTAAACTTAGGATCATTGCATAGGAATGTCATAATAATAAGTATGACCTATTTTGTTTCTTTGTGGATTTTAGAAAATATTTTGATACAGTTCCTAGAAATAACCTGTGGAATAGGCTAGAGGAGATTAAGGTTCCTTTTGAGTTGAGAGCTTCTGCGATAAGGTTATATGAGAAGGTCATTGCCAAGTTTAAGAATAATGAGGGGTGGAAAACATATATAAATTGTAATATTAGAGTTAAACAAGGTTTCCCCCTCTCCCCTACCCTTTTTGGCATTTACATTGATAAGCTAGAAAAGTGTTTAGAAGATTAAGGTTGCCCCGATACAATCTTAGCTGCGATAGTTATCATGCTCCTACTTTATGCTGATGATATTGTTTTTATTGCAAGGTGTCCTTCTGATCTTGATAATCGATTAAGAATTTTTAAATATTTTTTCTCTAACATGGGTATGACTGTCAACAATGATGAGACAAAAATCATGATTATAAAATCTAAGAAAGACACCTATGCAAATTTTATTTATGATAATATAAATCTAGAGGAAGTGACTTCTTACAAGTATCTCAGAATTGGTAATCATCATAAGATCAATTGCAACTATAGCATTGAGAAAATGATTAAAGGAGGGTGGAAAGCTTATTTTGGTCTTGAAAATAACTGTAAATAATCGAATCTATTCATGTGGGATAAAAATAAGTCTCACTTTGGAAATCTTGTCATAAATGTTATCTTGTGTGGTTGAGAAGTATCAGGGTGCAACATTTATAGAGAATATTGGAGGAAGATTGAGCAAATCCATAAGTGGTTTATAATTATAAACTCAAAATTAAAAGCAATATGCCTTATCCTATTCTCCTCATAGAAGTGGGTCTTTACCCCATTGAGAGATTTCTATGACTAAGTACTTGATGTACGAGCATAAGATAAATAACATGGGAAACGAGAGACTTTCTAAAATTTCTTTAAAATCAAGTCAGAACCAACTATCCATCAAGTGGCGTTGGTGTAAATATACCACGGCTTGGTTAAATCATTGGGGCATTAATGAAAACGACATTTTGCAGACCATTGATAATGTCAAAAATATTATTACTTCTAAGTTTAAAGAGAAATTCCAGCGTGAGGAAAAATTAGCGGTTCAGAGAAAATTAAGATACTATAAGGAGGTCATTCATCCTAACTTGGAGGATGAGAAGTATCTCTGGGTAATAACTAACTCACGAAAGAAAATCAATATAGCTAAGATTAGAATGAACTCTCATGAACACCATAGCGAAATATGGTGTTGGTCTATTCCTAAAACTCCATGAGCGTAAAGAGTTTTCCATATGTGTGAGTCTATTAGCGTTGAGGATGAAAATCACTTTCTCTTAGAGTCCGTTGCTTACACTCACATTAGATCTTAGTTTCATAGTATTTGTTACAATACGAACCTCTATGACCTCCTAACTTGCCAAAACTATAGTGAGCTTGGAAAGCTTCTTGCCAATCTTTTGAGCATAGGAACACGATTTTAAAGTAAACCAGCTATTTTCCTTCTTAAGGTTTGATAGTCAAAAGTTGGTCTCAGTAGATATTAATGATCATAATCATCATCATCTATATATAATTATTTGATTCTAATCTCATATAAATTAATTTTAATTTTAAAAAGTTGGATATATAAATTAATTAAATTAATTTTAATTTTAGAAAATTGTATATTTATAAATTAATTAAATTAATTTTAAATTTAAAAATTTACATATTGACCATTATGTAAATATCTCTCATTTATTATTATTATTATTTAAATTTAAATGTAATATGAAATTTTTCATAGAAATTTTATTGGTGGTGTGATTCACTAGTAGAGGGTTTAAGTTAAAGGTAGTAAAATAATTCAATGAAAATGATATAGAGAAATACTTTAAGTTAAAGGTAGTAAAATAATTCAATAAAAATGATAGATACAAATACTTTAACTTAGTATTGATAATTTTAATTAATTAATATTAATAATTATTAGGATACATTATTTTTCTATTATTATCAACTATTATATAAATATCTATGATTTCATATTTTTATTTAAATATTCAATGCTCTAACACTATAATCATTCTAGAAATATTGTAAAGTATTTAAAGAAAAACACAATGCATAGAAATATTGCGGACTATTATATTTGGCGCTAGATTATTTTTGTGGAGAAATTATAGATTGTAAAATCATTTTTTTGTAAACATGATCACATACACTCTAAGGTATAGAAATATCTCGGAGTATTTTATTTGGTTCGTGACTATTATTTATATTTGTTATGGAATTGTTTTAACAATTATATAAAGAGGAAATATTAAACAATTTGAAAATAAATAGAGAGTATAATTAATCAAAATACAAATTTTAAAATGTGATAAGAACCAAAAAAAAAAGTTGAATTAAGAAGTTAGAAAATAAAAACATTAACGATGTAAGATAATGAATAAATTAAAACTATTATTTTTTGAATATATATATTTTTAATATTTTGAATAGAAAATCAAATTAGATGTAATGAATTATTTTTATTTAATAATTAAAAATATTGAGAAGAATAAGATCTCAAATAGTGGTTAAAAGAGTGTTTGTTGATCTAGAAGGGGAAAATATAAGTGGTGAAAGCTACTCAGTGAGAACTCAAGTGATGCACGAGACATCTTCCCCAAAATTAGGTCAAGACTCTTTGTGGAGTGTTAAAGAGAAGGAGGCTTATAAATGACCAAATCCTAGGCAAAATACTATATAATACTATGTCCATTAAGCAAGCAGGAGGCTAGCGATGGATGGGGAATTGACATGTTAATGCAAGAGACGACGCATTGATCAGATTTTGTCCTTGTGATTCAACAAACATGATCGAGGTTTCTGGAGCAAGTAAGACTTGGATGCTCTAATAGTTGGTTGTTAGGAACGATAGCTTCTGTTTTGTTTTCTCGACAGTGTTGTCAGGTTCCTGATTTCTACTTTTATAGGTTTATAATTCAAGTATAGACATGAATCATAATTAAATTTTATAGTAACTAATATTATGCATCTGTTTCTATCTCTTTTTCCTTTTTTTATGATTTGATATAATTGATCTTTATAGTAGAGAAATCACATGTTATTTATTGTGATCTAAATTAAATTAATCTATGTTTAGGATTCCATACCCAAATTAGAGTAGAATTCTAATGTTATCCTCAGTAGGAGTCTGAACAAAAGTATTATATAGATATGATAAATAGTTTAAACTACTTATACATTTATCTCTGTTCCAGAACCATATTAGATTTATAAACATTTTTTTTTCAATGAAAAACTTTGTTTTGGATTATCTATGGCTATGTTTAGATTCCACTAGTATAGTTAAAACAACAGAATTATGGAGAAAACTCTTGATTAAAAGAAGAACCCAAATCGAATAACCCAACAAGATTGTCAGTAACATAATTAGTAAATGAAAAGATTTCAAAGTGTCACTTAAATGCATATGAGTAAATAGACTAGGGCTGAGAGGATTTCTCCCATAAAAAATATCTAGATTTTAGATCGATTTGTGAAACGATCACCACATTAAGTCATATGCAAATATTACATAAATTTTCAACACTGGTCAAATATTATAAATTAAATAACAAAGAGATACAGGATTGTTGGGTAACCATACCTGTTATAACCCAAATCGAGCTTGGTCTCGTTATAAACATTCTATAACAACGCATAGATCTATATAATAAGTATAATGATTAGATCTAGCAATAACACAATCCTTAAACATAAACACACAATCTCTAATCGCGGGTATCCAAAGCCCGAGATTCTTGGCTTTGCCTAAAAAGTTTTCCATCCACAAAATATAAATCACAAAGATCTTCATTTATTTCATAAAAAGAAACCATCCAACAAACAATGCATGGGATTAAGACCATTAAAAATGGCATCCATCTTGTAATTAAATCCAAGGTATGTACATTTCAAATGATGGAGAGTTATAACAATAATCATAGGGGTTTTCAAAATCCATAACTACCAGCTAGTACCTACCCATAAGGGTTCTTATTAATACATTGAACTTATCTTTGTATTAAGTGGCGAAAGCGCTTTTCCAAGTGGTCTACAAACCAAGTGCGAGACCACTATATCACACTTAGACTAAAACCCTTACCATTGACCATTGATGAAACCTTTTGTGGCTGACCAAGCATGACCACAAGAGGAATGAACACATGCATATCAACAAAACTAAGAGGGGTCAATAAAATTGCTAAGTAAAAACTTGTTTATTAATGCTTAAATAGTGTAGGGGTTTTTCCTCACCTTTTGGCAATGAAGTAACAGGTTTGAGAGGACGTCACCCTGTTGCAACTCCCGACGACCATCTAAAATTTGCATTCCACACTGTATGTTGTTAAAACCATTTATATTTGATAAATTTTGTGTACAGTATCTTTTAAAAGATCCAGAAGTGTACTCACCACCTTGGTCCAATCTGAGGATTTTTATGTATTTTTCTATCTGCTTTTCAACTTTGATTATGGATTCCTTGAAGTATTCAGAAAAATCACTTTTCCTTCTAATGAAGTAAGTCCATGTGAACCTGGATCTATCATCAACAAATATCAGAAAATACCATGCACCACCAAGTCATCTGGTCTGCATAGGTCCACATACATCAGTGTGTATTAGTTTAAGAAGTTCAGTCTGTCTCTTCTCTTCATGGTTAGAAAATTCATTTTTGTACTGTTTTCCAAGTGCACATGCAACACATTCAAGGAAAACAGGAAGACCCTCAACCATTGACTTTTTCTGTAATACCATGAGATCATTGTGACTGAGGTGCACTTGAGGTGTCCATACCTTTGATGCCATAATTCGACATATGAAATAGCTGATGCTTTTAGTGCTTGATTGTTTCCCTTGATTTCATCCAGCTTGTACAATCCACCAAGTCTGGATCCTATCGCTATAACCCTATAATGATCTTGAAAATATTTAACATGGAACTTATATTTATCAAATTCTAGTTTCATTTCATTAACTTTGATACTAGAAACATATATATTAGATTCTTTTTGATGCCAGGAACATACATCACATTATGTATCTATTTAAATTATCCATCAGGTAGATTAACACTTATCACTCCATAGACTAGGAATTTTTGAGACCTGTTATCAGCCAAATAGATGTGTGTTCCATCATATTTTTCAAAATACTCATCATACCAGTCTCTATTATAGGACATATGGAAAAAGCACTCAAATCTATAAACCATGCATTTTCGTCATCCATTTTGGCAGACAAAGCATGTTCATATATAAACAGTCTTAGATTTTTGAATCCATTGACATCAGGGGTGTCTTTTCTAACATAATTTCCATTACGTTTTATGTATCTGTTAATGGAACCATTGTTTATATTCTTAAAACAATCTCTAGCTATATGACATGATCTGCCACAATAATGGCATACAACATCTCTATTAGCATTATAGTCATTGTGTGTCATACCTATATGTCTTGCATGAAACTTTCCTCTGTGTGTATTCCAGTGATTTCATCTGTGTGAGTGCCTACCTTTTTCCATCAGTTCCTGATCTGCAGTGTAAAATTCTGGCTCATAAATATTCATTCTCTCTTCTTCTTATAGAAGGATTCCATCGAGCTCTATAAATGTAGGAGGGATCTGTCTTGCTGCAAGTGCAGATATGAATATTTTATAACATGGAAATAAACCTTTTAATGTAATAGATACCAGATCGGTACTAGGCACTTCTTCGCCAATATCACCCTAATTATCTCAAAAATATTTTATGCGGAAGAGATATTTATTTATGGATTCATTTACTTCCATCTTAATAGACAATAGTTTAGTGTTCAAAAACATAACTCTCTTTGAATCTGATGTCTCATACAAACCTTTGAGTTTGTCCCATGTATATTTGGACATCTTGCAATTTCTGATATGAGATATAATACTGTCTTTTACAAACATACAAATCAATACCTTTGCTTGGACTTCCTGTGTATTATAATTTGAGATTGAAAAAGGATCCGAGGGCTTATGTTCCTCCCGTTTCACAATCGGCCATAAACTGAGAGCTTCAAGTACAGTGATTAATTTGTATTTCCAGTTTACATAGTTCTCTCCATTCAATTTTTACGATTCACTAATGTATAAGTCGACAAGAGACATGTCAGCCATTTTCACGGAACTGAAGGGAAAACAATTTCAACCATATAGGAAGAAAAAAATACTAGCTCACTTCTTTCGCTATCAAACAAGCAAACAGATTGGTGCTTTATGTCTACAGGTGAGTCATCTTTGATCGAAATCACTGTAAGTCAGGGGCTCTCTTATGCTTTTTCCTTCTGATTAATGGGTGCTGTCATTGCACTTAGTTTTATCATTGAAGGCGTCGAGGGCGCTCTAATGATTTTTTCTCTAGGAGCTTCCAATGCTCTGTCCTCCTTCAGCAAATGTGTCGATGCTCTATTTTCACTAAGAAATAGCGCTGACCAAAATGTGGGTGGAGAAAAAAAATTCCATATGCCTAGATCTATCCTGGTGTCTCTACTTACAACAACGCTCCTCCTTCAACATAGGAAACACTAAACTCTTCACAAATTTGACGAGGCTCCTCTACAGACACCCACACACTCGGAAATATTCTGGTTCCCTTACAGATTCCCTGAACTTGGCTCTGATAACAAATTAGAGAAACCAAAGATGGAACCAGTATAGTACAAATGCTTGCACAGACAGGAGGAGATACACACTTAACTCAATTGTATTAATGAATGGAAGTTACATACATAGGAAAATGATAAGCTAAACTAGATCTTACAAATATGGATCAGATCCTACATCATAGGAGTTGTTCTAGCAACAAATATAGATATAGAAAAAATACACGAATACATTGGATGCACTATATCTAACATGATAAACCTTCTCCTTAATAAAATTTAATTCTTTCTAGGAATTTAGACTTAATAAATATGGGCTTCCAAACCTCTCACTACCCTACTGCTAATTATCATAGATATACGCATAAAATAATTTATTTCCCCATTTGGAATATGAATCTGTATTTGCAACAAGAGGATATAAAACCGCAACAGGAGTTCAATTGAATCTTTACAACAGTGGAGTGGGGATTTACGATGTGTGATTGATTCAGTACTTGGATTTGGGGGAGGGATTTGGTAAAAGGTCGTAATGGCTGAATGTAATTGTATTATGACTCTATGTGATGCGAGGGTCCCAAGGCTGCTCCATTGAGAGAATGGATAAGGGGAACCCAACAACTGCATAGTTATGCCCAACACCTGATACTAGTATGAGAAGAAATTCAATGCTGGTTGTTGCATGATTTGCAAGTTGTTCCATAAAAATTATATGAATATGATGGTTTAAAAAAAATAACCATAAAAATAAAAATAAATACCCAATACAGTGAATAATAAAAAAAGATACCAAATACAGTGTGGTACCAAATATGCAAGCCATTATATCTCTGTTAACCTAACTAAAACCATACATATTGTGCCTAACACAAAGTTCAAGAGTCACCACTTTCAATCGAACTCAACCAAGTCTCGAACACATCCATCGCCAAGGATGCAACTCATAATTTTAGGATATATGCTCAATTCCTTGCATCTCGCCTAAGATGTTCACACCTGCATACATGGGAGATCCATAGTTTTGGAGAGGATGAGGTTGAAACTATATCCCTAAGCTCACCGAGCTATGCATTTAACAAACCAGTCCTGTAATAGACCTCAAAATCTACTAGGTAACTCCATCCCACTGAATAGAGGGAGATTAACTGAGATACCTCTTGACCCACCCAGGGAACCTAGTCAAATGGACTTCACGTGCCCCTACTTTATGTCGTAACAACCCTTCTTGGGTTGGGGGAAGAAGGGAATGCATGCAGCCTGGTCCCTCACTATGGGATCCCATATGCCACTCGAACAACTATCGGTAGAGGAGGTTGTGGGAAAGGTGGACAGACAGGGATGTAGTGCAGCAGGGGTGGAAGAGAAGGAAGGTGAGAGGATGTGATTGGTGAGACTGAGTCATGGACCAATAGAGAAGATGTCCGCAAATGGAAGGATCGAGTTGGAGAAGAGGGAAGGTAATCATGGAGGCTACGGTTAGCTTAGGCTTTGGTAAGGTAAATTTTAAATTTTAAATTTGAATACATGTTTTGTTTGATGTATTGAGCAAATATTAAGTATATATTAGGTTTGAATAAAGTAGAAAAATACATTATAAAATATTTACGCAAATTACATTTAATTATTAAAAGTTTCATATTTATATTTAACATAACGTTTAAACATTAACAATTAACATAACATTGAACATTAAATATAACACTTCAATTTTAGTTGTTTATATACATAGGAAAAAGGAACTACTGAAGCTTCAATGTATAGTCGAATAGACGAAACGAGCATAAAACACCTGAAACAAGACACCACTGATACCAACATGATGAGTTGAATGACAGGACATATATTTAATACATGATCAAATCATTTAATAACAATGACAATGCATGTTTTAAGCTAATCTTGATAAATTGTTATTTCACAACACAAATTATCCCATGCTCATGCTATGTATAGTGCTTGTATATCTAGATTTTAATTCTGCATGATTGAAAGACTAAGGACATGATTTTATTTCAGTGACCCAATAACTATCATGGTTTAGACATGTACAAGTCAAGGTTGAGGTCGAGGTCCACCCTTATCGCCTCCAAAAGCACTTCCACTGACACCGCCAAGGAAAACCTCCACTCCTGAGATGGAGTTCATACTGAGGCCCTTGGAAACCATTATGGACACATTGAATATGAAGTTAGAGAGGGCCATATAATTCAAAACCACGTAGGTGAGCCGATAAAATCTGCGAGGGAACAAGCCCCCAAGAAGGAACCGCTTCAGGATATTTTCAGAGAGCTGCAAAAGATAAAAACTCCTGAGTTTTTTGGAGGACGACCTAGTATGCATGGTGAAGCATGGCTCGAAGGAATGAAGTGGTGATTCGCACTAAATGATTATACCCCCAGTTCTAAGGCTAGAATGGCCCTCTTTCAGCTGAAGGGTGATGTCTTAAATTGGTTGTCATACATAGAAAAGAAATTTCATCTTACTCCTCTAACTATTTTGTGCAAAATATTCGAGGAGAGGTTGAACATGAAGTATCTTCCAGCTTATTATACGCAACAGCATGCATGTTCCTTTCATGCTTTGGTATAGGGAAACATGACGCTGGAAGAGTATGAATCTAGATTCACGGAACTAGTAAAATATGTTCCATACCTAGACTCAGATGATAGACAAGTGGAGAGTTTTGTGTATTGAATCAATACAAGTTCAGGGCCATAGTACAGATGTGGAATCCAACTTCAGCTTCTATGGAAGTTGAGTATGCTCGCAATGCAGAGGATATGTCAGATGCAAAGGGAGGAAGCAAGCTGATAGGGTCCAATCAGTATTTTACAGGGAAGGCCCCATGACCATACTTCATAGGAGGACAATATAGATCTCCTCCTTATGGTAACAGGTTCACCCTAAGAGGTAACACATTAGTTAACTTGTTGTCACATCCTTATTCAGTAACCCATGGGAAACCAAGACGAACACAAGGAAGTTCCTATAGAGCATCAAGATGTTTTATAGGATCCATAGGAAGGAACCCATACCATAGGACTCCTCCCAGCGACATGCAAGAACCACCCAATGTTTGTTGTTTGGGATGCATAGGTCCTCATTTCCAGCGGGATTGTCCTAAAGGTTGGACCAACAGTAGGGAAACAGAAGGAAAAAAACCCATGGGAAGTTCTTGTAACACTCATCAGATTGATGCAGCTGTTCATAACCACTAGAAAGAACATCAGTCCACCATAGTAGAATCCACTTGTAAAGTAAATAGTGTCAAACTTAAAATTTTATTTGATCCTAGTGCAACATGTATTTTTATTTCACCATATGCATTAGATAAATGGGGGTTGGAAGCCCGCGAGAACGATGATTTTGAATCACTCAAGATGGATTTGGGAGTTAAGTAAGCAATATGTCTTAAGGTAAGGGTGTGTCAAGTTGAAATAGGAGTGTGCACTACTAAGTTGGATTCTTATGTCAGCAATTTGGGGACCTATGACCTCATTATCGACATGGACTAGTTAGAAGGACATATAGATTTCATGGATTTATATGCAAAGAAAGTATTGTTCCTTGATGATGAAGGTTTAGAAATTGAAATTTAGGGCTTGAAGAGGAAGGTATCACTCTGTTTCATCTACACAATGAAATATAAGTGGTGACTAAGACATGGATGTAAATTGTATGTAGTGGAGGCAGAGAGTGACAATAAAGGACCTTCTTTGAATTCTTACTGAGTATTATCTGAGTTCATAGATTTCTTTCCAAACGAACTGTAGAGAGTACATAAAGAAACAGAGCTTGATTTCACGATCAAAATAAAACATGGTGGATAGCCTATCTCAAAGAATCCTTATAGAATTAAAAGCCTAGATATTTGAGAGTTACATATCAAGTTAAAAGAGTTGTTAGACTTGGGAATAATTATACCTAGTATCTCACCATGGGGAGAAACAATGATCTTCGTTAAGAAGAAGGACATGTCTCTATGACTTTGCATAGATTACACAGATTTGGAAAAAACCATGGTGAAGAACATGTACCCAATACCTCTTTGATTGTATGAAGGGTTCTTCAGTCTTCTCTAAGATTTATTTACGATTAGGGTATCACCAGATTAGGATTAAAGAAAATGACATTCCTAAGACTTGTTTTCAAACTCCTTTTGGGAATTATGACCTCGTAGTGGTGTCATTTGGTTTGATCAATGATCCAGCCATATTTATGTTCCTCATGAATAGTATTTTCCAAAAGTACTTGGACCTCTTTGTCCAGGTATTGTTAGATGATGTTATTCTCTATTCTAACAACAAAAAGGAGCATGTGGAGCACTTGCGGTTAGTCTTGAATTTCTTAAGGGAACATAAATTGTATCGTAAATTGTCGAAATGTTCATTCTTCTAAAAGGATATTCACTACATAGGGCATATCATCTCAAGAGAAGGGATCTCAATGGACCCAGAAAAGGTGAAAACCATCAAGGATTGGCGAATTCTGAAGAATGCACATGAGGTGTGTAGATTCATGGGATTAGCAGGGTATTAACAAAGATTCATGGAAGGGTTCTCCAAGATTGAAAAAACCAACCACCTTGCAGCAAAAGGGAATTTGATATGAGTGGACCAATGAATTTTATGCTTCTTTTACCTAATTAAAGATATTGCTAGCAAGTGCACAAGTGTTACGGGTACCATACTTTGATAAAGACTGCATGGTATGCACTAATGCCTCGAAGCAAGGGGTAGGAGTTGTTATAATGTAGGAAGTTGGGGTAATATCTTATGTATACCGTAAGCTGAAGTCTCATGAGGAGTAGTATGCCACACATGATCTAGATTTGGAAGACGTAATGTTGGAATTGAAATTATGGTGGCACTACCTTGCTAGAAGGAGTTTCACACTTAAAATAGATCATTAGAGCTTAGAATATATTTTTACACAAAGGGATATGAATGCTAGGCAGAGGAAATGTAGTGATTTCATCAGTGAGTACGAATTTGGTACCTAATATATAAAAGGAAAGGAGAATGTAGTGGTAAATTCTTTAATCTGAAGGCCGATGATTTTCTCCTTAATTCTCGTGAATGTAGACTTGAAAGAAAGAGTGTTTGGGAAACTTTTGGGGGACAATTGGTATCTAAACGTAACCTTGGCTATTCAGAGTTGGAAGAGGCTAGAGTCGAAGTATGATGGGAACCATTTTGAAAAAGATGGATTGATGTGGTGTCAAGGGAGAATATATGTTCCCAAAGAAGGCGATATTAGTGAAACAATCCTTATAGAGGCCCATAGAGGACATTATTGTGTGCACCAAGGAGTGAAGAGAATGTATGCAAACATGAAGAAGCTCTTCTTCTGGCTGAGTATGAAGAGATATGTAGTGGGAGTTTTTTCAAAATACCTTGAGTTCCAGCAAGTAAAGGAAGATCATCGACACCCAACCGGTATCTTACAACCTCATGATATTCCTATAACTAAATGGGAAGTCATTTCTATGGACTTCATTGTAGGATTTCGACTCACATCTTTGAGACATAAGTCTATATTGGTGGTGGTTGGCAAACCAACCATAACTTCATTCCAGTCAGAGACACTTATGATGTGACAGATGTACAAATGGTATTTATAAATGAGATTGTATGTATTCATAGAGTTCTGAAGAAGATCATTTTTTATAGATACCCTAATTTCACCTCCATATTTTGGAAAATCATGCAATCATCATTAGGGACACAACTGAATTTAAGCTCCTCTTATCATCCTGAGACAGATGGAAAGACAAAGAGGGGAAATTAAGTGATGGAGGAAGTTCTTAGGATGTATGTTATGGATCAACAGACACAATGGGAAAAATATCTTTCTCTAGTGGAGTTCGGATATAACAACAGTCATCACAACTCCATTGGTATGCATCTATATCAAACATTTTATGGGAGGCTATGCAGGACTCCACTCAGTTGGGACAATTTCGAGGATCGTGTTTTAGTTGGGCCTAAGCAGATTTAAGAGATGGAAGAGAAACTGGTATAGATTAGGAAGTAGATAAAGGAAGCATAGGATAGACAGAAGAGTTATGCCCATGGTATTGATTCACATCAGACCATATAAAAGTACCATTCGGTTCGAAAAATGAACTAAATTGTCACCTCGCTTCATAAGGCCATTTGATATTCTTGAGAGAATAGGATTGGTATCTTATCATATTGCATTGCCACCCCACTTGCACAAAACTCATAATGTACAGGATAGGTATAGCCCAGGATTTGCTACGTGGGAGGACATAGAAATTATGCATTAAGATTGTCCCTCACCATTTTGAACATAAATTCAAAACGAAGTTTCCCGAAGGGTAGGTGTATGTAACACCCCATATTTTGACTAGGAATGTTTATTAATCAGACTTATTACACTGTATTTTCTTATTATCTGTTGGAATCACGTAGACAGAGTAAACTATATTTTGACATGTTAGATCTGACTATATGGTGCTATTATGATTATGATGTTACTATGCTTATGCAAATGCTTTGATTATGATGTTATGATGTTATCATTTTTATGATGTCACTATTCTTATGTAGATGCTTCGGTTATGATGTCATGATGTTGCTATGCTTATGCGATTACTATGGTGTATTTACCATGCAATTCATTTATTTCATAACAACAATGCATTTTTTATTGTTGTTCTTGATATGATGTCATATGTATGATGTGGTACATGGATACCTACCCATGATGTGATGAATTTAATGATTTTATGTGATAAAAGGAAATGATGTTGATAATATGGACCAGTTGTTGATTCAATGTACACATTGTTATGAATGTATGGCTGCAAAGAACTGACATGTAGGACACAAGGGCTATGTAATAGTTGGATACACAGAATGAAGGTGATGTAGTACATATTTTGTAGAGAGCCTTATATACTGAAGTGATGATACAATGACACATTCCAATAATATTGATAGAAGCATGGTATGGTTTGATAGGAACTAGACCCATCATATTGAGATGGATAGATGCATTGTGTAATTTATCAAAAATTCATAAAAAATTAAAAATTTTCAAGTGACATAAAATGTCTAAAGTCGTAGCTAAGTACCTGCTAATGGTTAGCAGAAATGAAATAGTTTATAAAAGATCATGGGATCGCTTCTTTATAAGAACCTGTACAGTAAAAGGTGTAATCTTAAAAACTTGTGTTCGTGCTACTAATGACTTAGCAACTGTAATTTTATCAGATTTAGAAAAGGACTTGCATTTTGTTGCTGCTAGATATACTGATGTTTATCTTTCGTCAAGTAGGTAAGAATTCTTGTGTGTGGTTGGGGCTTACTTAGCGTTCAGCTAACTCAATTGGACTGCTGATTCCTTACAGGTTTAGTAGGCAAGTGTATGACCTAGTAGGGTGTTATTTAAATTCACGTCGAGAAGCTACTTCCCTAGCATGATTAAGATGCTAGTTTTAGAAAATTCTTTAATATGTTGCTTGTCTTCAAGGAGGTAATATTAATCTTTTTTTGTTGTTCCAACTCCATAGTTTGTATTTATATATAGCTCCATAACGACGTTTTACCAATTACATAAACATGGCTTTAAACTTAGCAAGAACAAGTACTATTCAAATTTCCTCCAATCGACTGAAGATTATACTTTAAAGATCTAAGAACACTGTTATTTTTGTTTACCGTAATGGTTATTTATAATTTTTGTAGAGAGCATATAGCTCACAGTTGGGCTTAAGTTCACTCCATACTCTTTGGTGTTTCTCGCAGCTACGTTCACTTCAGGACTCTATAAACATCCTTCTCTCAAAGAATGATCTAGTTACTTATGCTATTAATTATAACTTCATCATTAAGTTGTTATAATTTTATTGGGATTTCATTAGTGTTTTTGGTCTTTAGTGAACCGAATACTCCTTAAAAAAATAACTTAAAGCTAACCTCCAAGAGTCCATAGCTCTTCTTCTTACTATGGTTATAAGATACAACATGTTCTTGTCACTATTTCCATCAAACCTAGCTAAGAAACATAATTATCCAACTTGATTTATTAATAAAGAAAACTCTAGAATAAACAAAATTATTAATGTTATATTCTATAGTCGATCCCCTAAGTTTCAATGCACCATGTTATTATCATAATATGGACAATCATATAATGTAAAGTTTGTAATGATCGTTGGTTGATTGTAAATCATTTTGTTGCAGCGTTGACTATGGAATTCTATCCATGTTGGAGGAAAATAATTCGAAGGAAATGTGGGCTGGTTTTATCCACACAAGGGTTGAATTATAACTCCAAAACCCTACTCATTTTTTTTTGCAGAGTGAGAGTTCCTCCATCTTGTTGGCCGAGTTGAGAGCTCACGGCCATATTAGACTTGTAACAACCTTAAAGTTTGACAGCTTGCTTCCATTCCAATGTTGTGACTGTCTTGAGAGAGGTCGTGAGTGGTTTTTGGTCTTTAAAGGTTGAATCTGGTTTCCAGCGAGTGTAGATACTGTTTTATATTTAGGACTCGAGGTCTATGTTTGTCTTGAGCCTACAAACAGTTTGATAGAGCTCGAACATGAGTATTTCTTCGTCCAGTTGAGTTGTTTGCTCGTTTTTCCTTTGCAGAGATGACTTAGTGTCTTATTTCCTTCTGGCCCAGTGCCAAATCGATCCACGGTGGCTAGTTACCTCAGCTTAATTTAGAAACTTTAACAGGTAAAGACTTACACTCAAATTCTTTTTAGGTTAATTTTTATAAAAGGGTTTTTAGAAATTTAAAGAAAGATTTGTAATGATATGGTTTGTAAACTTGCAGGTCCTCCTCTTGGATTTGTAGGTGGAAAAGAACTTCTCCTTCAATGTTCCACTTGAGCATTCAATGGTAATCCCTGGTTGCAAACAAGGATTTCTTCCTGCAAATTGTTGCGGTGGTTGCAAGTTAGGTTCTTTGGAGTTGAAAAAGCACGGCCTCGGTTTACCTGCTAGTTTTTTGTTTGTTGCTTGCTTGTTCTGTATGGGTTCGAAACCCTTATAGGGTACTTTGTGTAGGGAGGAAGAAGGCTATAGTAGACATGATAAAAACAATGGTTTTTATGTCTCTTCCTTTACGGCCTGAACAATGTAACTTCTTTTGCTTCTTTTGATAGAGATAAACTCTAAGCCCTACGAGGCTATCGACCTTTGTCTGGATAATTTTTAGTTTTTTTAAGAATAGATTTTAAGAGAAAAAAAAAGACTGTTAATCAGTCAGGATTTGTAAAAGGATAAAGGTTTTTTACTTGTTCGTGATGTATGGTTACTGTTCGATAAATCTTACTTTGTATAGTTCAGTTTTTAATAGGCCTAAGCCTCGACCTTGAATTTTGAAGGCCATAAGCCATTGCTTCTTAATCAGTTTTGTTTTTAACAAATTATTGTTGTATTATTTTATGTATTTATCATGCAATTAAAATGATTTACACCGAAGTGTAATTATGGAAATTTTTATTGTGTTAAGAGTATTATTATTACTCTGTTTGGCTCATAAGGGTAAATTTTTAAGTATACTCTACAGTTCGGGAAAGAATAAATTTTACCTGGAAAATTCTTACCTCTATTTTATTATTATCATTTAATGATTTTTGTAGCTATTTTAATTTGTATAAAGGAATATTTAGGGTAAATACTACAATCTTGAGAATATGATTAAATTTATCTTTCAAAAACCTAGGTAGTTGTCTTGAGGTTATAGTATAAACTTCTATCTTAATATAGAGACACATAATGTCTGGAAATAAATTATTATCATATTGTATTGAAAATTACCTTAACCTAAACCCTAGGTGATAGTCTGTTTATTATACCTATGTTTATTTGTTAAGTTGTATGTTTTTTGTTTATAAAGAATACTATTATTAAAATAGTTCTATAAGTAGTATGATTACTAAATATCTTTATATACCTATGTTCAGTTCTTGTCTGAAGTAAATGAATTTAATACATAAAATATTTACTGTTTCTTTACAGAATAAAATCATAAGAAAACTATAGCAAAATTTAGTTACATTTTTCATTTAGGTTAAATGAAATCATCATATCTACCTAAACACACAGCTGTACTATAGTACTGCCTAAGCTATGCGTGGAAAAATACAGTATGGAATTCTAATTCTATTTATTTCTCATTTAGCATATTTACTACTATTTCTAACATAATCTGCCAATTACTAAGTCCAACAAAACACAGTTACTCCTTTCTTCATAAACCCTAATTAAAAACTAACATGCATGTATTTGAAAACTAGTAAAATTTTTACTGAAGACAGTAATAAATATAATAACATGAAACAAATAGAACCTGTTAATAATGAGGTTACAACAGCTTAAGGGGGCTAATCCTCCAAACCAACTACTGGAGAAATCTTAGATTGCACTTCCTTAGGGCCCCCGGGCCTGTTTCCTGGTCCTCCTGGTAGAGTACTGGGTGAAGGATATGTCCTTAAGACCTTCTATCACCTAACTGGTCCAATTACCTCATTAATCCAAATATTCTCACAATAGTAAGAACTTTATCCTAATAGCTGCAATAAGTTAAGTCTCAGTAGTTAACCCCTCAAACTCACTTCAGTAATCCCCTCCATTGAATTTCTCATGAGTAAATTCATTCACTCTGAATGATCACCTCTCAGAAAGGAGAAGCCTTAGCTATCTTCAATGGGAAATTTTATAGAAATGCCTAGGTATTTTGGGTCAGTTTTCACTTAATGAGCCACCTGCTCCAATTCCACTTTCTTAGGGAATCATGACCACAAATACAGGGAAGTTGCCACTTGAGGATGTTGCCACTTGTCAGTGTACTCTCAACCTAGTCTCCTCCACCAAGTGACTAGTTAAGACTCTTTTAACAACTTCCCTAAGCAGTTGTCTCATCATTTATTTATTTATAAATAAAATATTCTAAATTAAATTAATTATTCTTGACCCCACTTGTTCATTAATTATAAACTTAGTGTAAAATATAACACAATGTTCCTAAAATAACATTAAATTGTTTTTGCAAATTGGGGCATGTGACATACACACACCCTTAATTTATAACATTGTACTTGATGTATTTATTCATCGTCCTCATATTTTCATTGAAATAGAATTGGATATGTATCCCGCATATGACTTTCCAATTTCCAGGTGGCTTATTTTGGACTAAGGTGCTTCCATTGCACCTTCACCTGACCAATGGTGTGATTCTGAAGCGAGATATCCCTCCGTTCAAGGATACAATCCGGTTCCACCAAAAAATATCCTTTGGGTTCCACCTGCAGATCATTCCAATTAATAACATGAGTAGCATCATGCACATATTTTTTTAATACAGAAATGTGAAAAACAATGTGAACTCTTAGATTTGGTGGTAGAGCTAACTAATATGCTACCTGTCCTATCCTGGACAGTATTTCAAAAGGACCATGATATCGAGGGGATATCTTGGCACAACTACCCAGCCTCAGAGAACTCTTTTTGGGTCTCAACTTAATAAAAACATGTTCTCCTACCTAGAACTCCTTTGGAGTTCGTTTAAGGTCTGCTTGACTTTTCTGTCGATCTTGCACAATTTTCAAATTACCTTGTACCTGTTTTACAATTAACTCCATTTCTTTCAATAATTCGGGTCCTAATACTAACCTGTCCACTGGATTACTCCAAGAGATGGGAGTATTGCATTTCTTTCCATACAGAATCTCAAAAGGACTATACCTGGCTGAAGCTTGATAATGATTATTGTAAGAAAATTCTACCAGGTGTAAATAATCTTCCCACTTACCTGGATGCTCCGTTACGTACATTCTGAATAGATCCTCTAATACCTGATTTACTCTTTCAGTCTGTCCATCAGTTTGAGGATGCAAAGAGGTAGTAAAGTTTAACATTGTATTTAATCCTTTAAACAAATATTTCCAAAAATTACCTGTAAATAGGGATAATTTTAGGGGCGAATTTTAGCCCAGTAGGCTATTTTTCCATGTTTTTCTCCCAAAAAAGATGCACCATTTTGCATTTTTTGAAGCTTTGTTTCGCCCAATTTTGATGGGGTAAAAAAATTTCACCCTAAAAATCGCCCAATTATTATATTAACGATATAAAATCCTTGGAAATTAAAATATTTTTTGAAAAATATCGCCAATCATTTTATAGTTGGCGTTTAAGAATTGATAATATTCACCAACATTTATACAGTTTTAAATAAGTATGGTTCCTTAAAATCATCCTTGCCTGTAAATTTAGGGTCTCGGTCTGAAATTATCACCTTCGGTATTCCATGCAACTGAAAAATTTATTTTAAGAAAATATCAGCAATATTTGCAGCTTATAAGTAGTTTTTACAGGTATAAAATGGTCTGCTTTACTCAATTTGTCAACCACTACCATTATTGAGTCATTTAAGTTATGATTTCTAGGTAGTTCCGTAAAAAAATCAAGGCTAATTGTCTCCCATTTCCAGCTAGGAATAGGAAATGGCTGAAGTAGCCCAGCTGGATGCTGATGTTCAGTTTTTACTTATTGACATTCAAAGCATCTAGCAATATATTTTGCCAGTTCATTTTTCATGTTTGGCTAGAAATAATCCTTTCTTAGCATGGTTATAGCTTTATGATAACCCGGATGCCCTGAATAAGGAGTTTTATGAATTTTGTTTAAAATTAACAGCTTAATATTAGGTACATTAGGTACGTATAATCTGTCTTAGTACAGTAATAATCCTTTTTCATTCAAGTTGTACCCTGTACTTAGACTTTCTATTAAATTCTCTTTTACTTTTGCTTCTAATTTTCGGTACTTTTCATCTTGTTCTATTCCAGCTTCAAGTTGTTCTTCCAAGTCTGTTGTATAAGTGTTGATGGCTGCTGTAAAATTCAGCTTTGCATTTCTACTTAATGCATCAGCAACCTTATTCTCCTTTCCTTTAATGTGTTGAATTTCAAAATCGTATTCACTTAGAAAATCTATCCACCTAGCTTGCCTAGCATTCAAGTTAGGTTGATCTAACAAGTATTTCAATCATTTATTATCTGTCATTAATATAAACTTCCTTCCAATTAAATGATGATACCACATCTTTAAGGCATGCATGACAACAGCTAATTCTAAGCCATAGATCGCATAATTTTTTTCATAAATCTTTAGCTTCGTAGACTCATAGGCAATGACGTGTCCTTCCTGAGTTAATACTCAACCTAAACCGTCATTGCATGCATCAGTACATACTATAAAATATTTATTAGGGTCAGCAATTCTTAGAATTGGTGCGGTGGTTAATAATGTTTTTAACTTTTTAAAACACTCTTCGCACTTCTGATTCCAATCAAATTCCTTCCCCTTTTTCTGCAAAGAGGTTATAGGATTTGCAATTCTTGAAAACCCTTCGATGAATTTCCGGTAATAACTGGTAATCCCCATAAATGATTGGACGTCAGTTACGTCCTTTAGGACAGGACAATCTTCAATTGCCTTTATCTTTTTAGGGTCAACATAAATTCCTTCTTTAGTCACAACATGACCTAAATACTAGATTTTATCTTTAAATAAGTCACATTTACTAAATTTTGCAAAACATTGATGCTCTTGTAACTCTCACAAGACAATTTTTAAGTGTTCTTTATATTCCTCTTCACATTTTGAGTAAATTAAGATGTCATCAATAAATATGACCACAAATTTATCCTGATATTTGTGCATTACATTATTCATTAGACACATAAAAATAGTTGGAGCATTAGTAAGCCTGGAGGGCATAACGACAAACCCGTAATATCCATATAGAGTTCTAAATGTTGTTTTAAAGATGTCTTCATCTTTGATTCGGACTTGGTGGTATCCAAACCATAAATCAATCTTTGAAAACACAGTGGCTCCATGTAGCTGATCAAACATATCATCTATGCAAGGTAATGGATATCTATTCTTGATAGTCATTTTACTTAATTGATGATAATCTATACATAGTCGTAGAGTTCCATCCTTCTTCTTAACAAAGATGACATGTGCCCCCCAGGGGGACACACTGGGTCTAATGTAATTCTTATCAATAAGTTATTTTAACTGTGACTTAAGTTCATTTAATTATAGTATATTCATCTGATAAGGGGATTTTGAGCTGGGCACTGCACCAGGTACCAGCTCAATAGTAAAATCTAATTCTCATTTCAGAGGCAGTCTTAAAATTTCTTTCAGAAATACATCTGAATATTCTCTTAGAATCATAATATCTTCCAATTTTAATTTATCTAAGTTGTTAATGTTTTCTTCATTAATTACTGTTACTGCATAAGCTTTACAGCCTTTCCTAACAACTCTCTTAAGCTGTAAAGCAGAAATCTGCCTCACGGCTGTTTTCCTAGGGATTCCCTTTACATTTATTAACTTTTCATCCTTATTTATGCAAATAAAGGTTTTATCAAAGAAATTCAAGGCCACCCTATGATGCTCTAACCAATCCATACCAATTAACATATCATATGAACCTAAAGGTAGCACATTGAGCTTAACAAAAGTTTTAAACTGATCCATAGTTATTGCACAATTCTTAATAAAGCTAATTACCTTTCTCTTTGCATGAGTAGCTAATTGAACTAACCAAGAACTTGCAAACTTTTCAATTTGAAGATTACACTTTTCTACTAAATTAGGAGAAATATAGCTTAAACTATCTCCTAGATCAATTAAAATAGATATAGGTATTTGATTTATCTTACCTTCCACTTCCACCATGGAAGTTTGATAATCTACTTGTCGGTTCTCTAATGCTGCATTGATCCTGGGCATTGTCCTCGCTAGATCACCAAAATTCATCTCCTCTTGTATCGTGTGTATGTTGCTAACAACCTTCTTTCTATTGGGGTAGACTGATGCATAATGCGGAACATTGCACTCCCAACACTTTATGGGTTCCTTTTGTTCAAAGTTCTTTGCATAGTTACTGTGGTTTTTAGTAGATTTTTTATTCCTTTGATTATTCGGATTGGTTTGTGAATTACTTTTGTTCGCTTCGAAATTCTAACTAGGAAAATTTCTGGTGTTATTATTCTTAGAATTTCGATTAGGCACAAACTCTTTCTTTTTCTATTCAAATTTATTATTCCTTTTGGCCTTCCAGTTGGCCATGCTCTCCTTTTTACGATTCTATTCATAACAGAAATTCACTTTTCTCATTGCTTCTTCTAATGTTTTTAGATTGTCATACTCAATTGTGTCCTTTATATGATAAGGTAAACGAATGAGAAACCGATGTACCTTAGATTTCTCGTCCACAATATATGGCACATACCTGAGCAGACTTAGAAATTTATTATTCAGTTCTTTCATATTCATTGTACCCAGTTTTAGATCGTAGAATTCCTTAGCCCTTTCCTCATAGTACTGTTCATATAAAAAAAAAATTTAAAATATTTCTTAAATGTACTCCAATTTATGTTTTTCTCCCTTATACCTTTTACTCTTTTTAAGTCTTGCCACCATATATCATCTTTTCCCATAAGATTATAAATAGCCATCCTGGCCTTCAGTTGATTAGAGTAGTTATAAATTTGGAAGTATTTCTTCATCCCAGATAACCAGGATTCTGCTTCTTCCCCCTTTTCAGTTTCTCCATTAAATGTTGGTGGCTTGATCTTCTTGAATTCCCCAGAGATTTCTTCATAAGGTTTAAACTTTCTTTTCATAGTATGGTGGTTATATTCGCTATTGTCACTAGTATAATGAAAGTTTTTTTTTATGTAAATCACCATATACTTCGGAAGATGAGCTACTTTTATTTTTAACTTGTTTAGTCTTTTTATCTTTCTGCTGATAACCTATATCTTTAGACTCAGTTCTTTTAACCTTTCCCTCAGTATGAAATCTTTCCATTAAGATCTAATTTAGCTCCTCCTGAGGTCTCAGAATCCTCTCATTTTCTTTCTTAACTGATTCCATCTCTGTTTTTAATTCTTTAACTGTTTGTAGTAGTTTAGAAGAATTATTAGTTATATCTTCTTGTATAGGTTCTTTTTGAATATTATTGCATTCAGTGTAAGGAGATTCCTCATCTGCATATTCTTCCAATTTATCCATACCTGTCATTAACTCAGAAACAAAATTCTCTGTGTGTATCATTCAAAATAAAACAACATCAGGATATTTATTTAAATTTACTATTCCACACAAGCAATTTGAGCTACATTAAGGCCTAGTGTTTGAATACCACATGTAATATCCCAAAAATTCGTAAAAATTTAAAATATTTCAAGTGACATAAAATGTCTAAAGTCATAGCTAAGTACCTGCTAATGGTTAGCGGAAAATGAAACAGTTTATAAAATATCATGGGATCTCTTCTTTATAAGAACCTGTACATTAAAAGGTGTAATCTTAAAAACTTGTGTTAGTGTCGCTAATGACTTAGCAGCTGTAATTTTATCAGAGTTAGAAAAGGACTTGCATTTTGTTGCTGCTAGATATACTGATGTTTATCTTTTGTCAAGTAGGTAAGAATTCTTGTGTGTGGTCGGGGCTTACTTAGCGTTCAACTAAATCAATTGGAATGTTGATTCCTTACAGGTTTAGCAGGTAAGCGCATGACTCAGTAGGGTGTTATTTAAATTCACGTCGAGAAGCTACTTCCCTAACATGATTAAGATTCTAGTTTTAGAAAATGTTTTAATATGATGCTTGTCTTCAAGGAGGTAATGTTAATCTTTTCTGTCATTCCAAATCCATAGTTTGTATTTATATCTAACTCCATAATGACGTTTTACCAATTACATAAACATGGGTTTAAACTTTGCAAGACCAAGTGCTATTCAAAGATCCTCCAATCGACTAAATATTATACTTTAAAGATCTAAGAACACTGTTATTTTTGTTTAATGTAATGGTTATTTATAATTTTCATGGAGAGCATATAGCTCACAGTTGGGCTTAATTTGACTCCATACTGTTTGGTGTTTCTTGCAGCTACCTTCACTTCAGGACTCTATAAACATCCTTGTCACAAAGAATGATCAAGTTACTTATGTTATTAATTATAACTTCATCATTAAGTTGTTAGAATTTTATTGGGACTTCTTTAGCATTTTTGGTCTTTAGTTAACCAAATACTCCTTAAAAAAATAACTCGAGGCTAAGATTCAAGAGTTCATAGCTCTTATTCTTACTATGGTTATAAGCTACAACATGTTCTTCTCACTATTTCCATCAAACCTAGCTAAGAAACATAATTATCCAACTTGACTTATTAATAAAGAAAACTCTAGAATAAACAAAATTATTAACGTTATATTCTATAGTCAATCTGGTTAAGTTGTTTACTTGTTTTTCCTTTACAGAGGTGACTCAGTTTCTTCTTGCCTTCTGGCCCTGTGCCAAATCGATCCATGGTTTCTGGTTACCCCAGCTTCATTCAGAAACTTTAACAGGTAAATACTTACACTCAAATCGTTTTTAGGTTAATTTTTATAAAAGGGCTTTTACAAATTTAAAGAAATATTTGTAATGATATGGTTTGTAAACTTCTAGGTCCTTGTCCCGGCTTTGTAGGTGGAAAAGAGCTTCTCCTTCAACGTTCCACTTGAGCATTGAATGGTAAGCCCTGGTTGCAAACAAGGGTTTCTTCCTACAAATTGTTGTGGTGGTTGGAAGTTAGGTTCTTTGTAGTTGAAAAAGCACGGCCTCGGTTTACCTGCTAGTTTGTTGTTTGTTGCTTGCTTGTTTTGTATGAGTTTGAAACGCCTAGAGGGTACTTTGTGCAGGGACGAAGAAGGCTATAGTAGCCGTCATAAAAAGAATGGTTTTTATGTCTTTGCCTTTATGGCCTGAACAATGTAGCTTCTTTTGCTTCTTATATAGAGCTTAGCTCTAAGCCCTACGAGGTTGTCAATTTCTGTCTGGTTAATTTTTAGTTTTTTTAAAATTATATTTTAAGAGAAAAGAAAAGTCTTTTAATTAGTGAGGATTTGTAAAAGGATTAAGGGTTTTTACCTGTCCGTGATGTATGGTTACTGTTCGATAAATCTTACTTTGTATATTTTCGTTTTTAATAGGCCTGAGCCTCGACCTTGAATTTTAAAGGCCATAATCCATTGTTTCTTAATCAATTTTGTTTTTAACAAATTATTGTTGTATTATTTTAGTTATTTATCATGGAATTAAAATGATTTACAGTGAAGTGTAATTATGGAAATTTTTACTGTGTTAAGAGTATTATTATTACTCTGTTTGGCTCATACGGGTAAATTTTTAAGTATACTCTACAATTTGAGAAAGAATAAATTTTACCTGAAAAATTCTTAGCTCTGTTTTATTATTTTCCTTTAATGATTTTTACAGCTGTTTTAATTCCTATAAAGGAATATTTAGGGTAAATACTGCAAGCTTGAGAATATGATTAAGTTTATCTTTCAAAAACCTCGGTAGTTGTCTTGAGGTTACAGTATAAACTCCTGTCTTAATATAGAGACACATAATGTCTGGAAATAAATTATTATAAGATTGTATTGAAAATTATCTTAACCTAAACCCTAGGTGATAGTCGATTTATCATACCTATGTTTATTTGTTAAACTGTATGTTTTGTGTTTATAAAGAATACTAGTATTAAAATAGTTGTATAAGTAGTATGATTACTAAATATCTTTATATACCTATGTTCAGTTCTTGTCTGAAGGAAATACATTTAATAGATAAAGTATTTATTGTTTCTTTACAGAATAAAATCATAAGCAAACTATAGCAGAATTTAGTTACATTTTTCAGTTAGGTTAAATGAAAATCATCATATCTACCTAAACATCGAGATATACTAGAGTACTACATAATCTAGGCGTGGAAAAATATAGTATGGAATTCTAATTCTATTTATTTCTCATTTATCATATTTACTACTATTTCTAACATAATCTGCAAATTACTAATTCCAATAATACACAGTTATTCCTTTCTTCATAAACCCTAATTAAATACTAACATGCATGTACTTGAAAACTAGTAAACACTTTACTGAAGAAAGTAATAAATATAATAACATGAAAAAAATAGAACCTGTCAATAATGAGGTGACAACAGCTTAAGGGGGTTGTTCCTCCCAACTAACTCCTGGAGAAAGCTTAGACTGCACTTCCTCACGACCCTCGAGCCTGTTTGCTGGTCCTCCTGGTAGAGTACTGGGTGAAGTCTATGTCCTTAAGACCTTCTGTCGCCTGACTGGTCCAATTACCTCAGTAATCCAAATATGGTCACAACAGTAAGAACTTCAGCCTAATAGCTACAATAAGTTGAGTCTCAATAGTTAACCCCTCAAACTCAATTCAGTAATTCCCTCCATCGAATTTCTCTTGAGTAAATTCATTCACTCTCAATGATCACCTCTCATAAATGAGCAGCCTTAGCTGTCTTCAATGGGAAATTTTATAGAAATGCCTAGGTCGTCTAGGTCAGGTTTCACTTAATGAGCCACCTGCTCCAATTCCACTTTCTTGGGGAATCATGACCACAAATATAGGGAAGTTGCCACCTACAACAATTGAAAGTAGTTTGAGGATGCTTCCACTTGTCAGTGTACTCTCCACCCAGTCTCCTCCATCAAGTGACCAGTTAACACTCTTTTAACAGCTTCCCTAAGTTGTTGTCTCATCATTTATTTATTTATATATAAAATATTCTGAATTACATTAATTATTCTTGACCCCACTTGGTCATCAATTAAAAACTTAGAATAAAATATAACATAATGTTCCTTAAATAACATTAAATTGTTTTTGCAAATTGGGGCATGTGACACATTGGCCACCGTATGTCACTATGATATCTGGGGTCATGGGAGGGAACTTTTGAGACACACTCCCCAAGTTGTTGTGATGACAACACTCAGATGCCTGCTATGAGAGGCTAGGTATGCTAGTTTGCCTACGCTACCACTCTCAGGTTCTATGTGTTTAGGTCAATATACATGGCATCCACTTTGTACTAGCAGAGGAAGGAACATGAGTATGCAGATGTAGGTTAGGATGGGAGAATATTATAGTTAGTATTATTGAGAGTTGGGTGTTTCTGGATACTGATTTAGTGGTAGTAAGTATCCATATTGTTTGACAAGTTAAGTTAATAAGATCATAAAGATAAGATATGAAATCATAAAAGGGAGTAACTTTTAAATAACTGAGAATGTCAAAGAAATTATATTATATATGAATAGTTTTTCTGTTTGCATGAAGGATTATTAGTATTAGTTACTAGTTATGCATAGGAAAGAAGATGTATGTTTATAGTACATTTTTGACCTATGCATGTATTGGACACACATGAAAACCTTGCGCATCGAGAGTAGTATCAATATACACTAATATGTAACATGTCAAATAATCGTATAAGTTGTAGTAGGAAATAGAATAATTACGCATTGATAAATTTAGATAATTGATGTTTAGTGGTTAGGGAATGTGCAAGAATAAGTCAACAAAACTATTTGTTAATTCTATGTAGACATCATAATAAGCAATAACATAAGTGTTTCCAATATGAAATATCATTGATAAACATTAACTTTGGAAATTTGTATAGTTTAACTATTAATCGTGATTAGTTAAACTAGAAAATGTACCTTGTTTATTAAGAAAAATGTACTAGATTAGTACTAGGGTACTTAGAAATTAAACAGATAAATGTTAATATTATTAATTACAATCAATTAAAAATATCATCATAATTATTAATTACTATTATTACTATTATTGTTAGTATTAGCATTATTAATTATGATAAGTATTAAGTGATAGTATTATTGTTATTGTTATTATGTTACCTATAAACAAAAAAAATTGTCCATTACAAATCCATAAACAAATCTATCAAAATGCCAAGTTGCTAGGTTAAGATTATGAAAGTGATTAATCAAAAACCTTGTAAAAATATCATTATTTTATTGAATGTACCATGTAAGTCAATACAGAGTCCATTAAAATAATTATAAAAGTAGTACCATGTCAGAAAAAAGAATCCAAGGTTAGATTTGATAAATTGATCAAACTACCACTTCAATTTACGAAGAGTCAAAAGGATAACTATTTAATTATTATTCAATACAACATATTAAATAAAGGATAAGGCTAGTAATGGATTCACTGTCTCATGAAATTCCTAAAGTGGACAGTTTGAGAATACTTAATTGATGTACATTCCACCCTTTAAATAAAATCGAACTAGAAATAAAACCATTTAACTTCCTAAGGAAGAAGTATAGAATAAATCATATTTTAATATGAATTAGACACTAAAACATATCATCGAATTGGATTCTTAGGGGGAAAGACAGTGGAAGTAGGGGGCAGGAAAAGAAAGGTGAAAAAAGGTATACAGAGAGGAATTTGAAGGGTTGAAGGGGATAGTTCTTTTGGGAAGCTTACAAGAGAAAGAGAAATGGGAGTGTTGTAACAAAGGAGAAGATAAATATTCAGGAGGGGGTTAACTGAAGGATTGAAAATTCATCAAAATCCAAAGAAGCAAGAAAGGTGCTCTCATAATTATTGGTATGTGGTATCAAGGGCTAGGAAACCCATATCTTTCCTAGGCCCAAGACAATAAGAGATAATGGCAGGGTGGTTCATCTAGTTTTGGTAACAATGGCTTGGAAGGGAAAGACTACAAGAGCAAGTGAACTATTTTCAACCTACATAGTTCCATGTATTCTTTTGTTGTTATATTTTGTTTTAGTAAGTAATTGTTTAATAATAGTAAAACATGTAAATATGCATAGGAAATATAAGAAGTAGATAAATTGTTAATAGATAAATGATAGAACTATTAAATTATTAGTAATTTCCTAGATGACAAATTTAATTTTTTGAAAACTGATTACTACCAAACTCCTAGAAAATATTATGCTGCAACATAGGTAAACAAACATAAACAGATAAAAGCAACAAGAGAAAATGTAATTTTCAGACTCAGTTCTCTGTCACGTAGGTAAAGAATTACAGAGGTTTATGTCACATTGCAACATTGAACAATGGTTATGTCTAATTGGACATAAGGGTTATGTACCACGGTGCCATTCAGGATGCCATGAACCTATAAAATCCATAAACAAAATTTGTTTTTATACATATAACTACATAAAACATCTTTAAGTTCCTAGCATGTAATAGTCACTATATCATGAGTAATTTTGTTGTTACTGTATAGTCACTTACACAATTACTAAAACTGCTCTTCGAACGATTGCACAAATTGTCGATGTTTACAAAGTTAATGGTGTCCTTCTGCCATACCTGAAGGTTATTCTTTTGTTCATATTTATGTTTATCTTGTTATAGGTTTACTAACGCTTTCTTATCCCTAAGGCTAAGACTTGGTCTTTATTTCTCGCCTTTACTATAAACCATGATAATTTGGTTTCATAAGAAAAGGACTGGGAGACTATGGGTATAGTCTTGATCCCATTATTTAAATGTAATAAGAATTAAGGGACCCAAGGTATAACTTTGGTCCTAAAGTGCAAGGTTATAATATATAAAATTAGAAAGGACCCAAGTTATAACCTTGGTCGTAATGCACAAGGGCTAACATAACATGACTATTGTGTTGATTTACATGTTTATATATGGTTCGGGCTATGGGGTTTATACCATAGTTGATCCTTGGTTTAATACAATTATTTATATGTTTATGATGGATGTGCATTATGATGGTTTTTATAAAGGTTTGTACTTAGGTTGACCTGAGCATTAAAGCGTTTCCCTAGATGCAAGTTGACAACACAACCATGATTTTAAGTATTTCTTGGGTTCTAATCATGGCCTTACACCTCTACAATATGATTTCCAAGGTTTTTTTCTAGGGTTTAATGTGTATCATTTTTTGTTCGAGAACTTCATTTGTAGTTATTTGGTCCGTAATTGTTGGTAGCAAAGGCTCTTCCCTGTCATGGTGATTCTGTAAGATTCTTGGTGTAAAAGATGTGAGTTGTTAATGAAATTCCTCTTGGTTGATGGCCAAGGTGAATAAGAGGTGTTATTGATTCTAATGGCCATAAAAATTCCAAATCTTTATGCTTGATATGATTCAAACCCATCCACCTTCTTCATCCTTGTACTTACTTTTATCGGGTAAGAAAATTTGTTTTAACTTTGCAGTTTTTTGTAAATAAGTTTTTCATGAGATCTCGAGTCATAGAGACTAATGATTAGTTTCTTTCTTACAAGTAGAGGAGTGATAGTGGCGTCTAGCAGAGACGACCCTTGGACCTCTCTACACTTCATGCAAGGTAATGGAAAATATATATTGTTTTATATTGTTCAATTCTTTCCACCATTATAAGGGCTATGACTGTGGGTGGTTGTTGTAAGTTTGGGAGCACCAGTGAGGATGACGACAGGGTCACCTCCTCTTAGGAAAAAATCTTAGAAATACAAGGTAAAAAAAAAATGAATCCTTAGTATTTTTATTTTCTAGTCTCTTTTTACTTCTACCCGGTCACTGATTGACCCAGGTTTTCTTGTTGTAAATGGCTCTTAGTTGGGTTTTGGAACTCTGACGAAGATTAAGGATTCATCCTTCTTGCAATATAAGTTATTAGGTTTTTGTTCAACCCTTTAGTGGTTTAATATCTATCTAACAGACAGATTCACAACCTCTCTATTCCAACACTTTATTTTTAAAACTCATTATGTGCGTGTGTTTCTTGGTTCTAAGGATTAAAAAAATTTCGTGGATGCCATTGTGGATGGGATTACCACCACTTTGGTTAACTTGTAAACTTATTTAATTAATTGGGTTTTTAATAGATTTTGGGTTCCATCATTGATGGTATTACAACCCCAAATATTTCTAAATCGTGTTTTTGTTTAACATTTGATTTTATTGATGTTGAAATATTTATGCAACCATTAGGGTCTTTTCCAATTTCTTACTTATGATATCTTTGTGCATTACTGGAAGTTAGAATAATTCTTGTCATGATTATAATTCTACGAGGATGTTGGAATGACTACTTTCAGTCTATACCATGAAAATTGTATGATTTTTTTGCCATAGTTTTTTAGTTACTAGATTTGAGTTTACACCCTAGCTAGCATCTACGATGGTCTTACTGCCATGTAATGTAGTTGATTGATTCACTAATTTTAAAGAGTATGTGTATCATGTATATTATATTTGGTATTTAAAAGGAAAATGTTAGGGAATGGGTTTAGCATTGCGATCAAGATAGATGCTTAAGAAATCGTGGTAGTAGATCCAATATTTTATTCTGATACCCTCGATTTAGTAGGGGACTACTAGTTAAGTAATGGATGGGATATTTTTGGTTTTCAACACATTGTGTATTTAATTATATCTAATTTTATATAATGTATATGTAGTTATTCCCTCAGGAAACGATCAGTACAGATATGGCATTGTTGATCTGTATTAATGGTTTATAAAATGAGATGCATTTTACTATGTATAGATCTATGAATACCTCTCGACTCTTAACCTGATAAGATAAATAACTATATTATATTATATTTCGACTATCATTTTATGCAAAGGATTACTTGACTATTTTAATCGATTTATTTTGTTTTGGTACTCTATCTGTGAATTGGTTATAACAGCTAGAAAGTTGTTCTTTCTGTTCGTCCTGTTGTAAATTATCTAAACTTATATTTAGATCATAATAAGATTTCGCCTTATAGATAGCTTATAAAAACATACTAGGTCTTGATCCTAAGCAACTTAAATTATACCATGTAATTTAGATCTTTCGTTTAATTTTCTAAATGGTTTAATCAACACTCAATTCACGTATGGATTCCTGAGTAGATATTCATTAGAAAACCTGCAAAGACTAAATAAGATTATTGTACTGACATGAAGATAATAACAATAAAGAATATCTAGATTTGAAAACATAATAGGAATGATTATTGAACAAATGCATAATAAATCCATATTCTATGTAGATGTGTAACAAATGAATATTTAAATCATATGCATAATATGTCAATACTCAGTTTAGATGCAGAATAGACCATTACTCTATACCAATGCATAGTAAATTTATGCTAAAAGAAAATAGTTGTGATTCATAGTTAAATTGGAAATCCTACTGTAACTAGTTTTAATCAGATAAAAAATAGGACAAGGAACTTGACACCAAACTCGGTATAACATAAATGGAATAGTCGCCCCCCAACCAACTCCTAGAGCATCCAATATCACTTAATGCACTTAATGCATCATATCTTGCATTATTAGATTCGAGTTCGTGTCGAATTATAGCATCCTACATGCTAATGGACATACTATTATATAGTATTTTACGTAGGACTTGGTCATTAATGGTCCTGCCTCTCTTTAGCAATCAACAAAAAGTTGTGACCTGATTTTGGTGAAGATGCCTCTTGCATATTGAGTTCTCACTGAACAACTTCAACAACTTGTATATTCCTCTTGTGGGTCGACAAACACGCTTCAACAACTATTTCATTTATGTCCCGTCCAATATCTTTTATTAATAAAATAATAATCCATTACATTTTTTATTTTTATTTTTGAGTTCTTGCCAAAGATATTTAATATAATATAAAATAAAATATTCAAAAAGAAATTAATAACAATTTACTAAATGTTGGTCTATACATACACCTCCCCTTGTAGGAATAACACCGCCCTCAGTGTTATTATTTTTTTGTTTTTATTCTCGCATCTCTTCATCTTGAAATAGGATCGGATATGCCTCCATTATATCACTTTCCAATTTCCAACTGCACTCTTCCGGACTAAGGTGCTTCCATTGCACCTTGACTTGTCCAATGATATGGTTTCAAAGTAAACTTTCTCTCATATCGAGAATATGCTACGGTCCCACCTGGAACTCTCCTTCGGGTCCCACATGTATAGCATTCCAATCAATCACATGAGTATCATCATGGAAATATTTCTTCAAAATGGGAACGTGAAAAACATTATGTACTTTAATAGTAGGTGGTAAGGATAAATGGTATGTTACCGACCCTACTTTAGCAAAAATTTCAAATGGCCCATAATTCTTCGGTGCCAATTTTAATACTTGCACAGTATTAGAGAGATTTTCTTGGGTTTTACCTTTATATACACATGCTCACCTACCTGGAACTATGGAGGAGTTCTTTTTAAGTTAGCATAACGTTTCTTCCTCTCTTGGGAAAATTTCAAATTTTGGTGTACTTGTTTCACAGTTAGTTGCATATCATTTAACAATTTAGGTCTTAACATTTACCTATCAATTCAAATTCTCCAAGAAATGGGAATATTACATTTGTGTCCATACACAATTTCAAAAGGACTCATAGTAGCTGATACAAGAAAATAATTATTGTAAGAAAATTCTACTAAGTGCAAATAATCTTCCCACTTACCTGGTTTGTCCATTACATACATTCTAATCATGTGTTCTAGGAGTTGGTTACCCTTTCAGTCTATCCATCCATTTGCATATGATAATAAGTGCTGAAATTCAATTGTGTTCCTAGTGCCTTGAGCAAATCCTTCCAAAAATTCCCTATAAATTTTACATATCTATCTTATTTTTTACCAATTTGGTACGCCATGTAGCTTGAAAATATTGTTCATAAATATATCTTTGATGTTAACAAATTTATAAGTATATATTACTGGAATAAAATGAGCTACTTTACTTAACTTGTGTACGATGACCATGATTTAGTCGTGTCGCCTAAAAGTTTTGGCTAGTCCTATTATATAGTTCATGTTGATTATTTCCCACTTCCAGTATGGAATGAGTATAGGTTGTAGTAACCTTGCTGGATGTTGGTGTTCTGTCTTTACTTGCTGTCATTCTATGCAGCGAGCTAAATATTATGTTACCTATTTTTTCATGCTAGGCCAAAATAAGTCATTTCTGATCATGGTGATCATCATCTAGTATCGAGGGTGTCCTGAATAGGGTTATTTGTGTAACTCATTCATAACATTTAATTTGATATCTGTTGTATTTGGTATGTACAATCCGTTTCTATGTAGCAATAATCCTTTTCCATTCAGACTAAAATTTGTTTTTATTTGGTTATTTTTATTTTCAACAGTCTTTTCCTTTAAGTTTTGGTATTCTTTATCAGAATTCCCTGCATTTTTAAGATGTGGTTTTTAAAATCTGATTTGTAACTGTTGCTTGCAAATAGTAAATTTGCATGACGACTTAAAATGTCTGAAAATTTGTTTTTTTCCCCTTTATATGTTTTATTTCGAAGTCATATTCACTTAAGAATGATAACCACCTAGATTGTATAGCATTTAGATTTTGTTAATCAAACAAATATTTTAGACTTATGTTATCTGACATTAGCAAAAACTTTCTTCTAATTAGGTAGTGTCACCACATCTTTAATGCATGCATAATTGCAAAAAGTTCTAAGTCATTTGTAGTGTAGTTCTTTTCATGTTCTTTAGTTTTCTAGATTCATAGGCCATTATGTAATTCTATTAAATTAACACCCTACATAATCCTTGTTTACATGCATCGGTTCAAATGACAAAATCCTAAAAAGGATCAACAATTTTTAAGATAGGGGCAGTGGTTAATACTTGTTTTATTTTATTAAAACTTTCCATACACTTTTCGTTCCTATCAAATTTCTTACCTTTGTTGAGCAGTGAAGTTATGGGGTAGGTTATCACAGAAAATGCTTCAATAATTTTTTGATAATAACCCGTAATCCCCATGGATGATCTTATGTCAGTTAATTTTTTGGGAACTAGCCATTCAGGGATAGAATTAGTCTTGTTGGGGTTGATAGATATTCCATCCCTGGACACTACGTGTCCTAGATACTAAATTTTTTCTTTAAAGAAGTCACATTTTCTAAACTTAGCAAACAATTGTTGTTCTCTTAACACTTGCAAAATTATTTTTAGGTGTTATTCATGTTCCTATTTATTCTTTGAGTAAATCAATATGTCATCGATGAATATGACTACAAATTTATCTAAATAGTTCTCCATAATACTATTCATTAAGAACATAAAACATGTAGGTGCGTTTTTCAAACCAAAGTGCATTACAACAAACTCATAATGACCGTATCGGGTTCTAAAAGTAGTTTTCAAGATGTTTTCATATTTGATCCATACCTCATGGTATCCGAACCTTATATAGATTTTAGAAAATATTGTTACCCCTTGGAATTGATCAAGCTGACCATCTATCCGAGGTAAAGGATATCTATTTTTATGTAATGTCCCCAAGATTGAAAATAAAAATAAAATTATAGGCTAGTGAAAACTACCCCAAAGGGGATCATTATTACTTGTGTGGAATTACATGCGTTACTTATACTTTCGATCTCTTCAAAAACTTCCCATACTGTCTTGTTAATCTCTTATCCATTCAGTGATTATTAGTTCTTTTACTTCTTATGTCTTAATTCTATTATTTAAACTATTTATACATCTTGGTTATTACTGTCAGTGAATTAATGAATTGTATAGATCATTGTTTTACTCCTGCACATGTATACTTTGTTTATTTAATAAAAACTAACTTAACTTTGTTGATGGAAACAAAGTGGTGGAGTGGCGGGACTCGTTCTCCCATGACGATATGAGAGGTAAGGTCATTCTTCATTATGCAGGCTTACTTAGTTCATTTGAACTAAGGCACCTTATTTATTGACTTATAGGTTACTTTTGCGACATCGAGATTATTTGGTTACTTGAAGCAATTCAGTTCCTAGTTATACTTCCAGTTCCACCTTGCACTTTTATTAATGTTTCGTTTTACTACTCAGGTAAGCCCTATGTTCATTAATTATCTTTCTTAGTTAATTAACTAAGTGCTGTGAATTAACTTACTGTCCTTACCATTCTTAATTATCTACTTCTTTATTAATAATTACACTTCTCTTGTTTCTACCTTGCAGGTCTACTTGGGTTTCGAGCTTGAATCCATAAGTTTGTTCTCTCTAGTGAGAGAATCATGGCATACTACGTTTGCCATGATTCCTAAATGCTACAAAACCTAGAATTAAAGACTTGTGCACAAACGCTACAAATATGAACTAGTAAAGGGCATGTAATAACATAATACTTTTATGTAAGGATATGACATTGTAAACACTATACAATAGTGTTAAGGTCTGCGCATACTTTAAATTTGGGAGACTATGGTATGAATACAATGTCATTAGTATTATGTCTACGCTGACATTAGAAGGTGGCGAAACTATAGGGTATAGTGTGCACCATGAAATATCAGGGTTTAAACTTATGAATTGGTTGAATCTATTACAACGATGATTCATAAACTATGGTGAGGGTTTATGAATGCGTTAATGGCCACTAGCTCGTGCCATTAATGCCATTGGGGTTTATGAAAACGCTTGGAAAAGGGTTTGGGCATTCGTCGTTTGTGCATTATGTGGTTTTGGCATTGGGGTTTCATGTGGCTTCTGCGCAGTTGGAGAAGAGAGACAACATCCATTGATTTGCAGTTAAGCTAACCACCAGACTCTCTGTAAACACATTGTTTCATTGTTTTATCCATGGCATGGTCATGCTTCTCATGCCATCGTTTATTTGATTACAGGTGAAAATGAAGATGCTCCAGGGTTTGGACAGAGCTATGTTTTCGATTTGGGGTTGCTACTTCATGGCCATGGTAAGGCTGCTAGCAAGATATTACTTCCCTCCTCTTGTTCTAGGCATTTTTGAGTTGGGATTCTTTACAAGGTTGGGGTTTTATATGGCACTTGTCGACTCTACCTTTGGGGTTTGTAATGTAGCTTGCTATGGGTTTTGAATCTCGTTGGGAGGTTTGACATCTTGATCTATGGTTGCACCATTACTTGTAATGGTTCCATAGCTCACAGATTTCCATCTAACATTATTAATACGTTGACTATTGTAAAAGAGGATTCATGCCTTAATATGTAAATATACTGCGCGTTGGATTTTATGTGAAGACTGTAATGTGTTTTGGTATGAGATGCATATGATTTTCATTCAACATTTTTAATAGATTATACTGTGTAAAATTGGGACTATGTAGTTATTTTAATGATGCGTTTAAAATGTTGAGTTGCTAGGTTCGATCGTAGCTTTAATCCTGTAGAATTTACTTTGTGTATAATGGTAACGGTTTGGGTTTTGTAAGTATGCAAAAAACTCCATTTATATTGTTTGTAATTTATGTTTGGGAAAGCTTCTAGAGCTTGGGGTGTTATTCCATGGGGTGCACCATTATTGCAATGGTGTCATAGCCCATTGGCTTGCCACCGTAAGCTTTATGTTAGCGTTAATGGAAACTGTGTATTATACAGTGTTGTAATTTGCTTTTAATGGTTCAGCATGGGTGTAGGCCATGCCATGAATGGCATGTGCCTCTCCCAATGAATGTGATAGCTTAGTTGGAAGTTTAATATGTAATTTGTTATTTAAAAAGATATGGTTGTAATAGCCAGGGTTATGGAAAACCTACAATATCGTTTTGGTTAATGTAGCATGACTGCGTGATTATTATTGTGTGATTGGATTTGGAAACTTGGTCGTGGCCAATGTGACTGGGTATATGACCTTCAAGATTTGGGCCTGGGCGATACCAAATTGTAAAACATTTTATATGTAATAATAGAAAGGATGTACTATTTATTAAGCTATGGATTTTGTTATGTGTTTTGATTACAGTAATGATTTATGTTAAGGTTGTTATTATGTTGGCCTTGGGTCACGGACATCCATGGGATTCGATGTGGCTCCCTGTGTTGGCATAAGATAGGTTTTTCTTCTGAAGAGGAAGGATTCCTTATTTAAATAAGAACTATAGAGATGTTTTTAATGTGGAGTTTAATTTTGCTTATGAGTTATATTTGTAACCGATAAGGGTGGATACCATGACCTCTGTTTATTAATATAGAGTTATATGAATTGTTTACGTGGTAAAATTATAGGTGGATGTTTATGATGAATATTATATGGGACCTTTAAAGATATAATGCATGTAATTTATGGTATTTTATTATAGATGTTAATATTGTAGGTTTTATGGCAGAGTCTTGATAAGGACCACATGGATGGTCACGATATCCCTCTGATTAATTATAATGTTTGTTTCCATTTTTGTAAAGTATTTAGTTTTAATGATTATGTGAAACAGACCTTGGAAGGTCTTTAATAATTTGATTAGATTGTTTATTATATGAAATCTGTTCTTAGTAGATCTAATTTATAATATATACTTGTTATTAGTTAGCATAATTAATATTTTAATTAATTACTACTGAACTAGTTTCTTTAAAGCTTAGGGAAAGCCTTTGCTCACAAATGGAATATGTTAGCAGGGTATTAAATATAGAGAACAAAGTATAAACATACTACTAACATCAAAACCAAATTAATACAAGAACATTTATGAAATATACAAACCCTGAATATAAACAACATATAATAAAAATTCTCCAGCCCATGATTAGTAAATTACAAATACAAACCCTAGTAGATTGTTAACCATTAGGGTTAGAAATTACATTGTAGCCATTACTTAACATAAACAGTAATGAATCTTTAGGAAAGAAATACAATATGCCTTCAAGGGTTTCATACCTGAATTTTAAGCTTTGTCAATGGTTGCACCTGCACACTTAAATAATGAGCATTAACAATTCAATGCAAATCTGACCTCTGTTTGATGACCAAATCACTTGGGAACTACCACATTCCACCCAACCATGACCCAAAACCGTTTCTGGTTTAAATCCGGACCCCCCACACTAGATTCCAACATGCGAGTAGCTTAGAGCTCCTAAGGTAGGGTTTCCTAACTGGTAATGAGTTCTGAATCAATCCTCTTTTTCTTGCAGGGAAATTTCTCCAAGAAAACACTTGAGAGCAAAAACAGGTAGAATAATAATTCTCCTAGATAAAAATTAGAACCCCAAGCCTTTGCTTGGCTTGAGTATTTATATACAAACTTTTCAGTTAAAGGGGCAGTTAAATCAAGAAATCCTTGATTTCTTGATTTAACCCTTTTTCATTTACTGGGGTAATTTTCAATTCTTAACCTAAGAACTTTTAAGTAGTTCCCAATAAATATTTCAATATTTCGTAATCCTTTAATAATAAATAATAATTGGTGGAGCTTCTCTTCTTTCTTTATTCAATTATATAATTAATTATTTATACATAATATGTATAAAATACATAATATTAAAATACTTGTTAGCCTTTGTCTTCGAGCATCATGTATCATGATCCTTGGACTTACCGACACTTCTTTATGAAAGTCAAGTAGATAGATGGCTCAGGTCTACAAGGATAGGAAACTCTAAACATCCTTGCATGTTGGATTTCCCTTGTATAACGTGGTAGGTCTTCAATACTTGATGAGAATACAGAAATTCAAATATTCATTTAATCACTTAAAAAAAGTATGATGAGATCAATATTATTCTTGAGTCATTTTCACTCAGAGGTGATTTTAATCTTTTCAGTAACCCCTAGCGCTTACCAAAGCCCATACTCAATGCTTATAACAAGGAGTTACAAACATAGTGCAATTCTAGAGCTCTCGCTCAACACTAAATGCTAGGATGTACTTGTATGATACACCTAGGGATACAATGGCCAAGGATCTGATGCTCTAGAGCTTATGCTCAACATCAACATGGAATTCTCTAGAGCTTATGCCCAACATTTCCAATTATATTTTCATGTGTTCTAGAGCTTTATGCTCAACACAAATGTAAGTACTCATGTGCTCCTAAGACTCTTTCTCAACAGAGAACATCTCATCGATCATGTGCTTCAGGGTCCATGCCCAAAACAAAACATTTCATCAATCATGTGCTTCAGGGTCCACGCCCAACACAACCAACATATATATACATATATGTCATCAACAATTGGCTTACGCCCAATACACAAAGCAAATCATCATTTTAATATGCAGTGGGGTCTTTGACCCAATATAAAAATAAAACATCAATATAATCATTATGATCAATAGGCTCATGCCTATAAATGGTAGGTCCAAAATTTGGGATATTACATTTTAATAGCTATTTTATGTAATTTCCAATATTCTATGCATAAACTTAAAGTTCCATCTTTCGTCTTTATGAATAAGACCAATGCTCCCCAAGCGGAAACTGTTGGGGAAAATATTA
Organism: Pseudotsuga menziesii; assembly: GCA_001517045.1. Taxonomy (NCBI): domain Eukaryota; kingdom Viridiplantae; phylum Streptophyta; class Pinopsida; order Pinales; family Pinaceae; genus Pseudotsuga; species Pseudotsuga menziesii. The sequence goes on along the minus strand of LPNX010207193.1, from coordinate 120,511 downwards.
AACAAATTATAACATATATCCAATGATTTAATTGTCAACCTGGAGAGAGCGTAGACTTGTGAGGTACATACAAAATATATGCAAGGGAAGAGTGTCTGTGAACTTAATCTATAACTGAAATTGAATCTAAGTTATGAAAACAGGAAATGACATAAGAATAAATCTAATTGTAGAAAACAAGAAATTAGATAAATTAACTCGGTTAAGAAGAACTGAAATTGCATAAAATAAACTAGTATAAAGCAATTAACAATAACTGGTGAGCTCACATAAAATCTACATTAATAATTCATAAGAAAGACATAATTGAAAATCTATATGAACAACTCATAAGAAAGAAACTACTGAAAATCTATATTAACAGAAGAGAATCAAAGAATGTGCATCAAAGCATCAACTCCATTACATAACCATCAAAAACATATTCTATGACTAACTCTGAACTATTTTGTACTTCTACACCACTAGAGATATCTCTAACGAAAATGAGGAGAGAGCCCTCCTATTTATACATGAATTCAAGATAACTGATCTTAATTACAGATCCACTATTCTTTCAACTTATCCCTTTCAATCCTCAAGAAATAGACAACTCATCCCTTCAAATCCTCAACAAATCTACAACTCATCCCTCAAAATTCTCTAACAAATATTGGATGAGATATTCTCTTCACACCTCCATGATCTTCTCCTTGAAGTTAGCTGACATATATAAGATGAAATTCGAATCTGAGGCTAGGTGGTCACTTTTGAGCTTGCTAAATTATTCAAACACACATGTAAGCATTAATAAACTCACCCAGCTTTAAAGGATAATGAAAATATGTAATGTTTTTCAATAATTAACCATAAATTCACTCAAAATACTAAAAAATAAATGATTTCGAAAATGGTAATATGAACCCATATTTATTATAAAAGTGGTGAATATTAATGATTTTATGGAAGGATAAGATAGGAATAAGGCGATAAATGGTATGTAAAAGATGAATAAAATGTGGTGTTTTTGACGCTCAACATACCCCCCAACTTGATTGTTTGCATGTCCTCACGCAACTATGCATTGGTTTTCTTTTTAACTTTTCTCTTTGTAGCTGGGATTTACATGATGATGGTATGTAACAGTAAATAATTTCATGATTTTGAAATGAATGAGTGGAAATAATTTTTTTCTTATATATATATATATATGTGGCTGGTTCTTGTGTGACAACCATAACAAATGTTGGTTCTTGTGTTAACAACATTCATTAGATGAAATTTCAACTCAAAATGGGCCTCCTAAAAATAATTAATAAAATAATAGTTAAAATAATAAAATAATATTTATTAATTTTGGAGGAAGGAAAAAAAACTACTTTTTTGTTTGTATTTTTGACATATCTCCCCATGTTTTTACTCAAATTTTGATCGAGAGAGCTCATTGGATACAAAATTTAATTCCGTATCCAATGAGTACCCACTCGGCATACTTTTGATAGACCCCGCTACCCTAAAAACAAGAAATACCTGAAAAACGTGATGATGATGTCATCATCACGTTTTTCAGGTATTTCTTGTTTTTGGGGTAGTGGGGTCCGTCAAAAGTATGCCGAGTGGGTACTCATTGGATGTGAAATTAAATTCTGCATCCAACGAGCTTCCCCGATCGAAATTTGAGTAAAAACATGGGGAGATATGTCGAAAATACAAACAAAAAAAGTAGTTTTTTTTATGATACCTATCCCCAAAATTATATTAAAAAAGTCTTTAAGACCTATACGGTATTTCAAATTTAAAGTAATTTCAATGGCTAACACATGATGACATGGAATTTGAATCAATGTTAAAAGGCCCATTTTGAGTTGAAATGTCCTTTAATGTGCTCATTTTATTTGTATTTTTGCTACAATACATAATATTTTAAAAGTATACATGCTTTAGAAATGATGTACCATCAATGTATAGTAAAAAGCCTTTTCTTCATATTATGAATCATNCCCAAGTTAAGATGTATTAGGTTTGTGAAAATGAGAAAGAGAATGTAGTGAGGGAATTTTTCAAATTCATTCATTTTCTAGCATTTAAGGAACTACATGGTTAAAAATTAGAAAACAACATACCTCCACTTACCCAAAAAGTTGATGAACTTTACAATAGGAATGTGGCTGATACTACTGGTGGATCATAGAGTGTGAAGTGAAGGAACTGAATTGCTGCTTGGTTGGATGAATTAGAAGATGAGAGCTGAAAGTAGAACCATGGTACTCTCATATGGCTAAAAGTACGCTGCTGTAAAACTGTTGATGATGTCATGAAAAATATATAGTCTTCACTAGATACAAAAATTGATGGTACAATTCTTACCATGCGAAGAAATGTGTCGATTTCGAACATGGAAATAAGTCATTGGGTTACAGACCATTGATGCATGTCATTAACCAATGCGATACAATCTCACCATTGATGTCAATGAGTGCCAAGGTACCTAAGTACATCGTGCAAAGTGAAAATAAAGGAGTTGATATTGAGCCACTTGCAAGATCTAACGATCAAAGGACATTGATGTATTCCCATGATTGTCAGTGAGAGAACTTGTCATCAAGGCATGCAATCCTCAAGGTACTAAAAATGAACTCTAGTCTCTATCCCATATAAGGTGATGAGATCAATGTGGTAAGACTTGTTGAAAGGTGGGCCTTAAAGAATCCCACATCAGTCAACACGAGTTGTACATGGGTGGTAGGAATTTTAGATGAAAGATCTCATGGTCAAACCATTTTTATGGAAGGGATAACAAAGCAATGTAGTTATGGAAAGGAAGCTGAATGGTTTTATTCAAAAGAAAAAAAGATGAACTGAAAATGAGGAAAAATGTGTGACTCAGAAAGGTAGACATGCGGGAAGTTATGATGTATAAGGTAGAAAAAGTAGACTCTAACAATGATGATGAATAAGCTTGGAAGGAAAAATGGTAAGTAATCATGACATGGTGTAATTGGCCTTTGAAAGGCTTCTTTGTGGCAGGAAATGTCATGACATACATAAGGGAAAATCAACTTCTTCAAACTTTAACTGGAACATTTTTTCTGAAAAATTTCAGCGGTTCTAGAAATCACTTCTGCATGGCATACGTTCATATTTAAATATGAAAAAGGTTAGTATTTCCTTGCAACAAACTTGTTAGAGCATTAAAAATATAGAAAATACGTGCTTAATCAAAAGTTAAAATAAATAAAATGGTATTATACCTAAAAATGGAAACGTTTCTTGTCAAAACCTGTTTTTGAGTGACTTACGAAAAACAAGTTAGCACAACAATCATAAAATTTTGAGAAAATTCTAAGTTCATTTAGAATTTAGAATTTTATGATTTTATTTATTAACTAATACTTTTTTAAGATAAGTGCATCTTTATGTAATGATTGCACAATAGGAAGAGAGGGGCGACCCTTTCAGTAGTCGACCCCTCTAAAAGAAGACTATCTTAATGATCTAGATTAGAGAGGAGTGTGCAAAATAAGCGATTTCTATTTAAAATTTAGCTGTTTCAGTGATTATGCAGATACCCCCCAACTAAAGATGTGCCAGGTCCGAGTGTGCAAGAATACAAATTACAAAGAAGGCGTAGCTGCAATAGCAGCTGCCTTTGATTTCAAAGGCGCACATTAATTTTATTAATAACATCATTTTATGTTTTTCTTAGATTACTCTTTATATTTATATTTTATTTATTTACGTATTTAATTCATTTTTGTATATATATTTTTAATTTTATCGTTATAATAATATTTTATTATTATTGTTGAAGTATTTTTATATTTTTTTATGTATTGACCTGATGCCTTTTTTTATACATTTTTTCTTTAAAATTTTGCATGTTGTTATAACAAATAAAACCTTTTTATTATTTTTTTATTTTTTAAATTTCAATTTTTTTTTTTTAACAAAGAGAACAAATATGTGTATGTTTTTCATTTTTTAATTTTGATTAGTTTATATATTATATATACATTAATTTAAGTTTTATTTAATCAAAGTAAAATAAAAAAAAATTATTATTTATAACTTTTATGTTTAACCTTAAAAAATAAATTTTAATTATTTTCATGTATTTTAATACTAGTGTTATATATATAAACAATCTGAAAATTATAATAAATTATGTTAATCAAAACCTTTCTTAAAATGTTCTTGAGAATAAAGATTAAAATAAAATTGCGTTCTTTGGAAAATGTGTATACTTTAGAGAATGTGTACATATTAAATTAAAATTGCAGTAGTATTCGCTTTTAAGATAAATCTTGAAATAAGTTATGTCACCTTTTATTTACTCTTTATTAATTCATTGACATTATGGAAATCAACTTTATCTTAGAGTTAAGCGTATCAAAACACAATTGAATTATTAAATGGACATTTATCCATGGACACAATTTTATACAAATAAGAATCATGAAAATAAGAGCCCTATAAATTTTGTAATTACTCTATTGGTTGAAAGTTGTAGCATGTATAATAACCAATAAAATCATACAACTTTTGAATACATAATGTTCGAATTTCTTTAATGAAATTGACGGGAAGTGACAGAATGTGTGCACTTCTGATTATTTAGCATTTCCATTAATGCATATTTAACCCCGAATTTTATGCTCCCAACTGAATTTGAAGCCGTCTTATTCGCACACGCATAGGATATACTAACAATGTATTGTGTTATCTAGGATACACTCACCATCGCGACTCGCAGCTGTAAGCCTTATCTATTTATTTAATAAAAAAAGAGAATTAATTTAATTTAATTAAAAATAGGTAAATTTGATTTTTTATATGGTAATTTAGTTGTCCATTGACGGTGACGGTGAGCACTGAGCATAACTATGATTGATTGTTATGCTTACTTATCATTGTTTATCAATACACTTAAGAGCATATGGGATGGGATGGCGTACAACCAGTAGGCGACAACATGGAAATACGGATGGGGAAAAGGATTTAGTATACCATGAATACACTGTCTCTGAGATGATTTGCAATATTCTCATCGATTTAATTGTCCCAACGTTTAAACTTTTATTAGCTCATCGTTCACCCGGATCGCTGCTTATCAGAACAACTATGGCATTCAGCTTATATCAGCCTATAAGCATCCGACTGTTAAATCCTAAGATACCTTCAGGAAGATTCAATAGATTTGGGGGCACATCGTGGCACTCTTCTATTGTAGGCCTGATTGTCATTCTGATACAATTGAGCGGCTTCAGGATTTGCTGGGAAAGCAATATTTGGATCCATAAGTAGAGGCCGAATTGATGTCAATATTGTACAAATAGTATGGCAAGGTGACCAAGCATCATCAATGATCCTACCAAGCTTAGTACGTGCCCAATTTTTCTATTTCTTTCTCTATGAAAGTCGTGGTCTCCTTTGAGCATCCCTTCTTTCTCCCCATCTTCTAATGTTTAATGGTGATCAACTAGTAAGCAAATTTGGTTCTTGTAACCCTTTCTACATTGTCAAAACAGTCAGTTGAAACTTAAAACGTGTTGCAAGGAGTGGATGAAAACTAGAACTAAAACTCATTATTGGTGTTGGAATTAATCAATTTTTATGCTACTAACCTCCACAAAAGTTAATCTTTTTGTTATATTCTTTAAGTAACATAAAGACGTACCATCCATGGCATGGAGATAATTTCTTCCGAAATGTTGGTGCCAATTGAACTGTCGAATTTGACGGTTAAATTCCGGTCATGGGTCAATTTACCCATCAAATATAGCTAAGATTTTACTGAGACCGTCAAAATCCGGCTTAGAATACAGAAAACGTTTCAGATTTTGTTTGTTATTGGCAATTTTGACGGGTGTCCGTCATTTGAAATTCCAACCCTGATTGAACATCGATAATCTCTCCTCAAGGTTGAAAGCCCTCGTTTTAGCATAATTTACTGGACCTTTTTTGCTTTTGAGAATTGAACATTGTTTGCTAAAGATCTAGGGCTACTGTTTTAGATTAATGAAATTTCATCTAATGTAAAGCGCTTTAGCAAAATTAAAGCATGAATTATGTTGTGGCTTATGGTGTGAACACCAGCCTACGAAGATTGTTGTCCATATTTCAATGAGTCAAGCTTCCCAGGAATATTTGCAAGATACACATGTAAAATCACTGGTAAAAAAATACATAGATCGCAAAAAAATGAATTAAAAGGAATTCGTACTTATTTTTAGCCATTACAAGGAGACCACCTCAGTAAATTCATTTAAAATTAAAATGAAATAATGGCCTATAGACTCAAACGCTAGGCAAGGGACATGATATGTGAATTGAGTATACTACCTAAAATTCACGAGACAATCAGAGATCTTGTAATATCACGAATTTTGGACCTAACATTTATAGGCATGTGCCTATTGATTATGATGATTATCTTGATTTTTTATTTTATGTTGGGTCAAAGACCCCATTGCATATGAACATGATGACTTGTTTTATATATTGGGTGTAAGCCAATTATTGATGATATATGTATATGCTTGTTTGTGTTGGGCGTGGACCCTGAAGCACATAATTGACGAGATGTTTTGTGTTGAGAGAGGATCTCTAGAACACTTCAGTGATTGATGAATTGTGTTGAGCGAGAAGCTCTAGAGTACATGAGCACTTACCTTTGTGTTGAGCAATAAGCTCTGGATCACATGAAAAGATAATTGGATGTGTTGGGAGTAAGTCGTGGAGCCTTCCATGTTGATGTTGAGCATAAGCTCTGGAGCATCGGATCCTTGGCCATTGTATCCCTAAATGTATTGTAAACGTACATCCTAGCATTTAGTGTTGAGCGAATGCTTTGGAATTGCACTACGTTTGTAACTCCCTACTATAGGCATTGAGTATGGGCTCTGGTAAGCGCTAGGGGGTCCTGAAAATAATTTAATAAGTTCCGAGTGAAAATGACTCGAGAAAAATATTGATCTCATCATACTTATTTATAAGTGATTAAATGAAATTTTGAATTTATGTATTCTCATCAAAGTACTGAAGAGCTACCATGTTATACGAGGGAAATCCAACATGCAAGGATGTTTAGAGCTACCTAGCATAGTAGACCTAAACCATCTACCTACTTGACCTTAATGAAGAAGTGTCATTAAGTCTAGGGATCATGGTATATGATGCCCAGAGACAAATGCTAATAATTTGTTATATTATTATGTACTTTATACATGTTATGTATAAATAATTAAATATATTAATATTATAAATAAATGAAAGAAAGAAGAAGAGCTCCATCAATTATTATTTACTATGAAAGATTAATAAATACTATAATGTCTATAAAAGTAATTACCCATCAATTATAATTACCCAAAGTAATTGAAAAGGGTTAAATCAAGAGGTTTCTTGATTTAAGTGTCTCTTTGACTGAAAAGTCTGTCTATAAAGACTCAAGCTAAGGAAAGGCTTGGGGTTCTGATATATCATTAGAGGAGTCAGTTTTCTGCCTGTTTTCTCTCAAGTAAATTCTTGAAGAAACATTTACTGGAAGGAAAAAAAAAAAACTAATCCAGATCTGATACACCAGATAGGAAACCTTGCCTTAAGACCTCTAAGCTACTTGCATGTTGGAGTCTAGCTCTGGGGGATTTGGACTAAAACCAGAAATGGTTCCTGGGTAATAGTTGGGAGGAATTTGGTAGTTCCCAAGTGATTTGGTCATCAAAATTAGAGGTCAGAACAATCTTAAATTGTCAATGATGGTTATTTAAAACGTGTGCAGGTTCAACCATTAAAGGAGCTTGAGGAAGAAAAATTATAGGTATGAGTTCTTAGTATGTCAAGTTCATTTCTAGGGTAAATGTTGGATTTTTTATATAAATTCTCTTTATATATTCCTAACCCTAGAAATGATGGTTCTATCCATATATCGTAGGGTTACATTTCCTAAATTTTAACTCTAGACTGTCTATGCTATATTCTAGATTAATTGATGGGATATGTTAGATGAATGTTTTCAATGTATCTACTAACCCTATGTATTAAATTCTCTGGTTAAAATCTGCTAGAGTTTGTATTTCTTAAATATACCTTGGGTGGTGAATGTTATCATAGGCTGTATATAGCTAGCAGTGCATCTCTAAGTTTATTTGTGTATTTATTTAATATTAAGAAATTATTACTGTAAACTAGGTGAATCCAGACCTATTATTATTGCTCACCTATTCTTTATAACTCTACTTACATATTTCATTTGCCAGTAGATACATGTTTAGATTATTGTGGATGTAATCATAGGAGCAAGATTAAACAATAGTAAATATACTAATTAGATACATTAGGGTATTACTTGCAAACATAACTACTTTATAGATAAATATATATACATATAAGGTCATCAGGTATAAACATTTCTGGAAGCTATCTATACATTTAATTCCAAAAATAAATAACTCATCTAAGACCCTTCAAGGTATTCTATAATAAGAATATACTAGTATCGAAACTTTTCATTTAAATTATCAGTATCAGCACTAAATAAACGAAGGAAGCACCATGACCATCCATGTGGTCCTTTACAAATCTTTGATCATAATTCATACAAAAGAATCCACAGTTCTATCAATTTTCCATCTATACATAACCATAAAAAAAATTACATAACTCATCAAACATTTCCATAACCAATTTAAAATAATACATCTTATACAGTAATCATAACATATTAAAATAACATCAAAATCATTTTATAAACCCATGTATTGCAAACATGAACATGAATCGAATCCTTTGGGCATACAAGCCCAGCTCTTTTATTTAATAAAATACAACTCATTACATTAATCGAAACAGAGTCAAACCTTATGGGGATTCATTTGCATACCCGCTAAGGCCAAGCTATACATAGTATGTATGTGGGAAACAATATTTTAAACCACTGCATGCTGCTAAGGAAAACTGTGATTTCACTACGGCCTCAGCCTTGACCAACATTTCCAATACACAGAGTCCATTTACGGGTTAATTACAACAGCAAATGCCATTGGGGCCTTATAAACCCTAGCTATTACAAAAACCCATGAATTCATTGTATTAAACAACCAACATATGCTACACATAGTATTCACCTAAATCACAACCATTCCAATTTATAAATTACACAACAAGTTTTAAAACCAACTACTCTGCTAGCGAATCACCCCTACAGTATTCATTAAACTATCTATAGTAATGAAATAGCACCAAGACTATCAGAGCCACGATGGGGAAGGCTCAAGCCATTCACGACTTGTTCTTTCAAAACCTACACTATTCACATTAAATTCATTAAAATATACATAACACACAGACCTCAAACGAAGGCGAATGCCTGTGTTCAAACCAGATTAATAAACCATAATATAGCATACACATTACAACACAGTAAGCAAAATGACATGAGTCCATTTATTAAAAATGCAGAGTATAAACATCACACACAGTATGGTGAAGCAGTGTCTCCACAGATTCGCTTCCAAAGACAAAAATGAAGTCTATAGGCATGCCAATGGGCTATGGCACCATTGCAAGCAATGGTGTAGCCCATGGCTCAAAGGTCCAAACCAGTAAATCATTACAAACACAAAATTTATACATAGAACCAGAGGGATTGTGATTTCATGCCACGACCAAAGCCTTTAAAACTTTGTTCAAAATCCAAGTCTGTAATCATATGCCGAAGGCGAATTTTAAAACCCCACATCAAAAGCCACAGCATAAAACCCCAACAAAGAAACAAATCTATGTGCAGTATTCCCAAGAGGGTTGAGAGGTAGCAAGTAGAGACTTGCTCATAGGATTACAGTGGCCATAATTGCAAACACTTTAAGTCAACAGAGTTGAACCCATGCTGCTCCTCATTCCTTTTCGGCACCTACAAAACACGAGCGAAAATAGGGATGAGATGTATGGACACATTCAGAACATTAAACCAAACCAATATGCAGGCGTATGGACCAGGCAAATCATACCTCATTGTCTGGAGGTCGCCTCCATGGTCTTCTCCCTGCGCAGAGCCAAAACACATAAACCCCAAATGACAAACACAATGAACAAGCATCGTGAGCCAAGCCTAAGGGAAGGATTCCATGATTTCCAAGGACATTCAATGGACTAGCTGGTGGCCATTTATGTAACACTAAACCCACTCTCCAAAGTTAAAATTTCATTACATTTGTGATCTCCAATACAAAGCTTAAACCCTGCTATCATATGGTTTCTACCATATGTTATAGTTTCTCCACCCCAAAACCTTAATCGATATCATATAGTATTACATGGTATACAATATTGCAAAGTCTCATTCATACATAAGTATGCGCTAGTATAAAGTCAAGAATCCATGCCTAAGTATAAGGGTAATGTTTAAGCCATAGGTTTAGAGGTTAGGGTCTTAACCCCTTAGTATCAAAATATCAATGCTTAAGGACCATGGCATGGTAACATCTCTAACTATAATAAGACCAAGGTCCAAACAAGTAACCAAGTTATGACCTGCCATTAAAATAAAGAATACGTTAATACCTGTAATAAAATAGACATCAAATGCAATTGTATAGATTGTGTAAGTATCACATAGTTAATTATCTAGGCTAGATAATTAACAATTTTAAGATTACCCTGCTACCAATCTAAAAAAGTAATAAAGCATAATGATAAATAGTAAGTGAAAAATAAAGACTAAAATGAGTCCATCTCCCTACTAAGCCTTGTGTTACGAGATAAACTTGGAAGTAAATAAAAGAGGTGCCTTAGTTCGATTGAAATAAATAATCCTGCGTAACAAAGTAATACTTTACCTCTCCAACCGTCATGGGAGAACAAGTCCCACCACTCCGCCCACTTTGTTTCCACAACAAGGTTAAGTTAGGGCTACATAATTAACAAGTGCGACAATGCAGAAATGACGAATCACATAAATCCAGTGATGACACATAAACAACAAAAGTGTAAACATAATACTAAGTAGTAAACAACAGTACAACATCATACATAAAAAAACATTAAAAATAATGACTGAAATGTAAACGACAGAGTGTAAGAACAACTTACGACTAAACAGAGGTACATAAAGTGTACGATAGAGTTCCGTAAGTGAATAATGTTCCATTTAGGAAGTTTTTACTAGCCTATAATTTTTTTTTTAATTTTTAATTTTTTTTTGTGGACATTACAAGTGGTATCAGAGCCCAGTTTCAATACTAAGATACCTATGGGTGCACCAAGCATTCACACAGAGAAAATAAAGTATGTTAATTAAATATGTTACTAACATAAAATTTTCTATCATTTAATTTTTTTGTGTTGAGAGGAAATTTTTACAGCACTGATCAGTTTATGAATACTGAGGAAGAAAATAGTCCTCAAGGAAATATGACCACCCCCACTTCGGAAGCAGAGCTGGTGGTAGAGTTAAAATCTGATGTTTTGAAAACTTTACACAGTCTTCAAGCTGAATTGAAAAGTTTTAGAGAAGATGGCCTGAACGAAAGGAAGGAACATCAAGCTATAAATGAAGCCTTACTGAGAAATATGACGGGAGGAAGCCTGCAAGGTAAACCTACTCCATCCAAAAATAGTTCCAAAAAAAAAACCTTACCAAAAATGGGCTAGAAAACCCAAGAAAAGAGGAAAATGAATGTACACCTGAAGCAACTAAAGAAGATCATCACAGTCCTTCTAGTGGTGACTCACTTTCTCCATAGAGAAAGAAGCAAAAGAGTAATGACAGTCTTCAAGGGGAGTTCCGAAAAATAAGATCCCCGAACTATGAAGGTGAAGTAAACATGGGGAAAAAGGCTGAAGAGTGGCTACTGGGCATGAGTAAGTACTTTCAGGTTCATAGCTATTCAAGTGAGATGAAGGTTCGGCTTGCAATCTATAACTTGAATGGAAAAGCAGCAAGATGGTGGAGAGATTTAAAACACACCAAGAAAGATGAGCTGCAGGAAATATGCTGGGATACTTTCCAAAAACTTTCCAAGAAAAATATATGTCAGAAAGTTTATTTGACTGAAAAGTGAAAGAGTTTCACGAACTACGCATGGCATCTATGACTATGGATGTGTTTATTAACAGATTTCTGGATCTATTTCATTATGTACCATACATCAAAGAAGAAAATGTAAAAATCCATCAGTTCCTAGGATGTCTTCCTCCTAGTTTTTGGGACAAGATTGAATTTGACATGCCTAAGACTTTGTATACCACACTGTATAAATCTAGGCTCTATTCTGAGCATGGACAGTTGAGGCAGGAGAACCTGAACCGAATCCTAGACAAGTCTAATAATTTCTCGGATAACCGCAAAGCTAGGTCCAACCCACAACCATACAGAGAGCATAATAACATCTTTCAAGCGAACATGAACTTTAATGAACCTGGTACAAAGCCTTATGTACCAGCTGCTAATGTTAATAAACTAGTAGTAAGTGGAGCCAATGCTACCTCGCTATAGATCAAGTGTTGGAAATGCGGCAGGCCTCATTATGCTCGATATTGTAAGAACAAGATCGGCGAGGTCTTGCACAACTTACAATAAGAACCAATTGTCAAGGACATAGCTGGAACAACCTGAATCCATGCAGCATTGGATGGTTGAGAGGAAGATCATTAAGATATGATGGTCGAGATAGAGGATAAGATCTTGAATGCTTCTGTTTCAATACTTATTGATCCTGGTGCTTGCCGAAGCTATGTTGCACCTAAAATTGTTGATATATGAAAACTAGGCAAAGTAAAACATGATAAAACTTGGATGGTTCAGTTAGCCACAGGTACAAAATAGAAGGTTTTAGAAATTGTTAAAGAATGTGAGGTAAACCTGAATGGTTTTTTTACGAAAGTAAACCTGAACATCCTACCTTTAGGGTCATACGATGTACTTATCAACATGGACTGGTTGGAACAACACCATGTCATGCTCGATTGTTTTCACAAGTCTATCTTGTGTACTGATAGCTTAGGGAACCAAGTAAAGGTCGATGGAATTCAAAAGAAAGTTTTTGTAAGACAAATATTTTCCTTACAAGCAAAGAAATGCGTTAGGAAAAGCTGCAAGTTGTTTGCAGTAAACATTCAAGACATAGAGTCTGATAGGGAACAACGCATAGAATAATTCCCCGTTCTTGAAGAATTCAAGGATGTGTTTTCCGAGGAAAGACCGGGATTACCTCCGAAACGAGACCTAGAATTCTCCATCGAACTGACCCAAGGATAAGATCTGGCCTCCAAATACCCTTATCGCATGAGTGCACCTCAGTTGGTGGAACTCAAACTGCAGTTGCAGGAGTTGATAGAGAAAGGGTATATCCGAGCCAGTGTGTCCCCTTGGGGAGCCTCGATTTTTTTCATAAAGAAGAAAGATAGTATAATGCGGATGTGCATCGATTACCATTAGTTGACCAAAATGACTATAAAGAACTGTTACCCACTCCCCCAAATCGACGACTTGTTCAATCAGGTGGGAGGAGCTAGAATATTTTCAAAGATTGACCTGGGATCTGGATACCATCAGGTACAGATTCGCGATGAATATATTCACAAAAATGCCTTTCATCCAAAGTACGGGCACTATGAGTTTGTAGTAATGCTATTCAAGTTGACTAATGAACTTGCAAACTTTATGTGTATGATGAACAACATATTTAGTAGGTACCTAGATACATTTGTCCTAGTCTTTATTGACAACATCCTAGTTTATTCCAAGAATAAAGATAACATGGAAAACACCTTAGTGTATTACTACAAGTGTTAAGAGAACACTAGCTTTACGCTAAGTTTAGTAAATGCGATTTTTACAAAACCATAGTCACAGTATCTAGTTCACATTATCTTCGAGATAGGGATAATTGTGGACCCATAAAAGATTAAATCCATAAAGGATTGGCATACCCCTACTAGTGTCACTGACATTAGGTCATTCTTGGGATTAGCCGGATATTATCAAAATTTCATTGAGAACATCTCGAGAATCGCTTTCCCCATCACCGCTTTGCAGAAGAAAGCAAGTAAGTTCTTATGGATCGCTAAGTGTGAAGAAAGTTTTCAAAATATTAAACAGCTTTTGATGACCACACCGGTGTTACGAATTGTGGATCCTGATGGGGGTTTTGTTGTTTGCACAGATGCAATAAAGGAAGGACTTGGAGGAGTCCTCTTGCAAAATGATCATGCGATCTGTTACGAATCGCAGAATTTAAAAGAACACAAGTAAAATTACCCTACGCACGATCTTGATTTAGCAGCCGTCATTCATGCTTTGAGGATGTGGAGGCACTACCTCAAGGGAAGGAAGTTCCTTCTAAAGACAGACAATATGAGTCTGAAGTATTTATTTAATCAAATGGATCTTAATGCGAAGCAATCCAGATGGTTGGATTTCCTCAACGAGTACCATTTCAATCTTAAGCACATTAAGGGCAAGGAGAATAAGTTTGTTGATGCTTTGAGACGATGAACCCACATGATTTATGAGGTGACTTTTAGTCAAACCAATGCATATTTGCATGAGAAGATTAGAGTGGCTAACGGAGTTGACCCCTTCTGTGTAGAGATCCTCAAGAAATTCCAGGAGGACAGGTTGTTTCAACAACAAAAAGAATACAAGGTTGATGAATCCGGACTGCTATGGTCCAAGGATCGCTTGTATGTTCCAGAAGGAGGGGACCTTCAGTCCAGCATCCTCATAGAATTTCATTGGGCACCCTACTCGGGGCACCCAAGATATCAAAAGATGATATCCGCTGTCAAGAGACACTTTTTATGGCCTAAGTTAAAGGCCGACATTGCAATGCCATATTGCGAAATGTCAGTAGTGCCAGCTAGTCAAGGCTGAGCATCAGTATTCTGCGAGATTGTTGTAACCGTTACCCATTCCAGAATGGAAGTGTGAGGTTATTAATATGGACTTTATCACTAGTTTACCGAAAAGTAAGAAGCAAAATGATTCTATTTTTGTGGTCATCGACAAGTTGTCGAAGGCAGCACACTTCATTCCTGTAAAGTTGACTTATAATGTCATGAATATTGCTAATATCTTTTTGAAAGAAATATTTAGATTACATGGGATACCCAAGGTAATTATCTCAGTTTAGATGTTAAGTTCAGAGGAAACTTTTGGAGATATTTCTTCTCCGGATTGAAGATGCGGTTGAAATTTAGTACTGCATATCACTTGCAGACAAACAGGTAGACTGAAAGGGTAAACCAAATTTTCAAAGACATGCTCTGAATGTATGTCATGAACAATCCCATGAAGTGGCAGGATTACCAACATCTCGCAGAGTTTGCGTATAACAATGGTTATCAGGATTCTTACAAGATGAGTCCCTTTGAGGTACTCTATGGATGGAAGTGTAGGACACTGGTTACTTGGGATAGACCAGTGGATCGAATCATGTTAGGGCCTGATTTGTTGATGGATTTGGAACATTTAGTTACCAAGTTCCAGGTGAACCTTAAGGAAGCACAAGATTGCCAAAAGAGTTACGCGGATCGAAAAAGAAAAGATAAGGACTTTCAAATATGTGATCATGTTTACTTAAAAGTAAAATCCAAATGAAGCTCGTTGAGCTTGGGTAGGTGTGGTAAGTTAGCACCTATATTTTGTGGACCTTTTGAAATACTGGCCAAGAAAGGGCTAGTGGCTTACGAACTAGCATTTCCTGCACATGTAAGAGTCCACAATGTTTTCCATGCATCTTTGTTAAATAAATATGTTTATGATACTAAACATGTTGTTGTTTGGTCCCTATTACAGTTGGAACCTGATGGGGAGTTTGCCCCTGAGCCTACTCATATATTGGACAAAAGAGAAGTGCACCGTGGTCCAATTTAAGGTTCAGTGGAAGCACTTTGACGCTGATGAAGCTACTTGGGAGAACAAGGCCACCATGAGAAAGGATTACCTTGCCTTGTTTCATGATATCGTTTCGAGTCCCTAGAACACCCGGGACGTTGTTGTTCTAAGCGGGGAGGGAAGTAATATCCTGAATTTTGGACCTAACACTTATAGGAATGTGCTTATTGATTATGATGATTATCTTGACGTTTTATTTTATATTGGGTCAAAGACCCCACTGCATATGAACACGATCATTTGTTTTATATATTGGGCATAAGCCAATTATTGATGATATATGTATATGCTTGTTTGTGTTGGGCATGGACCCTGAAGAACATAATTGACAAGATGTTTTGTGTTGAGCGAGGAGCTCTGGAACACTTGAGTGATTGACGAATTGTGTTGAGTGAGAAGCTCTGCAACACATAAGTACTTACCTTTGTGTTGAGCGAGAATATTTGGAACACATGAAAAGATAATTTGATGTATTGGGCATAAGCCTTGGAGCCTTCCATGTTGATGTTGAGCATAATCTCTGGAGCATCGTATCCTTAGCCATTATATCCCTAAGTGTATCGTACAAGTACATCCTAGCATTTAGTGTTGAGTGATAGCTCTGGAATTGCACTATGTTTGTAACTCCCTGCTATAGGCATTGAGTATGGGCTCTGGTAAGCGCTAGGGGTTACTGAATAGAATTTAATAACTTTTGAGTGAAAATGACTCAAGAAAAATATTGATCTCATCATACTTATTTATAAGTGATTAAATGAAATTTTGAATTTATGTATTCTCATCAAAGTACTGAAGAGCGACCATGTTATATGAGGGAAATCCAACATGCAAGGATGTTTAGAGTTACCTAGCCTAGTAGACCTAAACCATCTACCTACTTGACCTTAATGAAGAAGTGGCATTAAGTCTAGGGATCATGGTATATGATGCCAAGAGACAAATGTTAATAAATTGTTATATTATTATGTACTTTATACATGTTACATATAAAGAATTAAATGTATTAATATTATAAATAAATGAAAGAAAGAGGAAGAGCTCCATCAATTATTATTTATTATGAAAGATTAATAAATAGCATAATGTCTATAAAAGTCCAAGTAGAAACTAGTAGAAAGTTCCTAAGTGAAAATATTAATAACTACCCAAAGTAATTGAAAAGGGTTGAATCAAGAAAGCAAGGTTTCTTGATTTAGCTGTCTCTTTGACTAAAAAGTCTGTCTATAAAGACTCAAGCTATGGAAAGGCTTGGGGTTCTGAGCTATCATTAGAGGATTCAATTTTTTGCTTGTTTTCTCTCAAGTAAATTCTTGAAGAAAGATTTCGTGGAAGGAAAAAAGGAGAACTGATCCAGATCTGATACACCAGATAGGAAACCTTTCCTTCGGAGAACTAAGCTACTTGCATGTTGGAGTCCAACTCAGGGGGATCCAGACCAAAAACAGGAATGGTTCCGGGTCATGGTTGGAAGGAACATGGTAGTTCACAAGTGATTTGGTCATCAAAATTAGAGGTCAGATCTATTTTAAATTGTTAATGCTGGTTATTTAAAAAGTGTGCAGGTTTAGCCATTAAAGGAGCTTTAGGAAGAAAAATTACAAGCATGAGTTCTTCGTATGCCAAGTTCATTTCTAGGGTAAATGTTGGCTTCTTTATATAAATGATATTTATATATTCCTAACCTTAGAAATGATGGTTCTGTCCATATCTCCTATGGTTACATTTCCTAAATTTTAACCCTAGACTGTTTTTGTTATCTTCTAGATTCATTGATGGATATGTTAGATGAATGTTTTCAATGTATCTACTAACCCTATGTATTAGATTCTCTGGTTAAAATTTGCTAGGGTTTGTATTTCTTAAATATACCTTGGGTGGTGAATGTTATCATAGGTTGTATATAGCTAGGAGTGCATCTCTAAGTTTGTTTCTGTATTCATTTATTATTAAGAAATTATTACTATAAACTAGGTGAATCCAGACCTGTTATTATTTTTCACCTATTCTTTATAACTCTAATGACATATTTCATTTGTCAGTAGAGACATGTTTAGATTATAGTAGATTTAATCATAGGAGCAAGATTAAAGAAATAAATATGCTAATTAGATACATTAGGGTATTACTTATAAACAAAACTACTCTATAGATAAATATATATATAGATAAGGTCATGAGGTATAAACATTTCTGAAAGCTATCTATACATTTAATTCCAAAAATAAATAACTCATCTAAGACCCTTCAAGGTCTGCTATAATAAGAATATACTAGTATCGAAACTTTGCATTTCAAATTATCAGTATCAGCACTAAATAAACGAAGGAAGCATAATGACCATCCATGTAGTCCTTTACAAATATTTGATCATAATTCATACAAAAGAATCATAGTTCTATCCATTTTCCATCTATACAAAACCATAAACAAAATTACATAACTCATCAAATAATACCATAACTAAATTAAAATAATACATCTTATACAGAAATCATAACATATTAAAATAACATCAAACTCATTTTATAAACCCATGTATTGCAAACAGGAACATGTATCGAATCCTATGGACATACAAGCCTAGCTCTTTTATTTAATAAAATACAACTGATTACATTAATCCAAACAGATTCAAACCCTATGGGGTTTCGTTTTCATACATGCTAATGCCACGATATACATAATATGTATGCGGTCAACAATCTCTTAAACCATGACACGTTGCTAAGGAAAACTGTGATTTCGCTACGGCCTCGGCCTCGACCAACATTTAAAATACATAGAGTCCATTTACTGATTAATTACAACAATGACTACCATTGTGGGCTTATAAACCCCGACTTCTACAAAAACTCATGAATTCATTGTATTAAACAACCAATAGATGCTACGCATAGCATTCACCTAAATCACGGCCATGCCAATTTATAAATTACACAGCAAGTATTAAAACCAACTACTCTGCTAACGAATCACCCCTACACTATTCATTAAAATATCTACAGTAATGAAATAACACTAAGAATATTGCAGCCACAATGGGGAAGGCTCACGCCATTCACAGCTTGGTCTTTAAAAACCCATGTTGTTCACATTACATCAATTAAAATATACATAACACATAGACCTCAAACGAAGGCAAATGCCTGTGTCCAAAACAAATTAATAAACCATAATATAGCATATACATTACAACATAGTAAGCGAAATGACATGAATCCATTTATTAAAAATGCAGAGTATAAACATCACACAGAGTATGGTAAAGCAGTGTCTCCACACAGTCACATCCAAAGCCAAAAACAAAGTCTACAAACATGGGAATGGGCTATGGAAGCATTGCAAGCAATGGTGCAGCCCATGGCTCAAAGTCCCAAACTAGTAAACCATTACAAACCCAAAATTTATACTCAGAACCATAGGGAGTGTGATTTCACTCCATGGCTAAAGCCTTTAAAACTTTGTTCAAAATCCAAGTCTGTAATCATATGCCGAAGGCGAATTTTATAACTCGACATCAAAACCCACAACATAAAACTCCAACCAAGAAACAAAGCTATGCGCAGTCTACCAAAGAGGGTCAAGAGGTAGCAAGTAGAGACTTGCTCATAGGATTACCGTGGCTACAATTGCAAACACTTGAAGCCAACAAAGTTGAATCCACGCTGCTCCTCATTCCTTTTCGACACCTGCAAAACACAAGCAAAAATGGGGATGAGAAGTATGGCCATGTTCAGAACATTAAACCAAACCAATGTGTAGGCGTATGAACCAGGCGAATCATACCTCATGTTCTGGAGGCCGCCTCCATGGTCTTGTCCCTGCATAGAGCCAAAATGCATAAACCCCAAATGACAAACACAATCCAAAACCATCGTGAGCCAAGCCTAAGGGAAGGCTTCCATGATTTCCAAGGACAATAAATGCACCAGCTGGTGGCAATTAACGTAACACTAAACCCACTCTCCAAATTTAAAACATCATTGCATTCGTGACCTCCAATACAAAGATTAAACCCTGCTAGAATATGGTTTCTACCATATGTTATAGTTTCACCACCACAAAACCTTAATGCATATCATATACTATTACATGGTATACAATATTGCAAAGTCTCATTCATACATAAGTATGTGCTAGTCTAAAGTCAAGAATATAATATTAAGTATCAGGGTAATGTTTAATCCATAGGTTTAGAGCTTAGGGTCTTAACCCCTTAGTATCAAACTATCAATGCTTAAGGACCATGGCATACAAAGTATGCCATGGTAACATCTTTGACTATAATAAGACCAAGGTCTGAACAAGTAACCAAGTTATGACCTACCATTAAAACAAGGAATACGTTAATAACTGTAATAAAATAGACATCAAATGCAATTGTATAGATTGTATAAGTATCACATAGTTAATTATTAAGGCTAGATAATTCACAAATTTAAGATTACCTTGCCACCAATTTGAAATAGTAATAAATCATAATGATTAATCGTAAGTAAAAAATAAAGACTGAAATGATTCCAGCTCCCTACTAAGGCTTGTGTCACGAGATAAACCTGGAAGTAAACAAAAGAGGTGCCTTAGTTCGATTGAACTAAATAAGGCTGCGTAACAAAGTAATACTTTAACTCTCCAACCGTCATGAGAGAACAAGTCCCACCACTCTACCCACTTTGTTTCCACAACAAGGTTAAGTTAGGGTTCCATAATTAACAAGTGCGACAATCCAGAAAGGATGAAGCACATAAATCCAATGACGACACATAAGCGACAAAAGTGTAAACATATTACTAAGTAGTAAACAATAGTAAAACATCATAAGTAAAATACATTAAAAATAATGACAAAAATGTAAATGACAAAACGTAAGAACATCTTATGACTAAACAGAGGTACATAAAGTGTACTATAGAGTTCCATAAGTGAATAGTGTTTCGTATAGGTAGTTTTTACTATCCTATAAATTTTTTTTTCGATTTTTGGGGACATTACAGATATTGTCGGAGGCCAATCATTAAATAAAATGAAATCCATGTTAGATGTCCATGTAAATATTGGAAAGAATGTAATTTTGATAGCACACATAGACGAGCTAGTGTTTAAGCAGTGGATAGGGGGCATTTCCTCATAGGCTGTCGACAAACTACTAAGCCCCTAGAGGTACAACACCCTTAAATAACCCCTTCGACTTAAATATATATTAATAAGGTAGAATAGACATTCATAGAAATATATTAGTTATAAAATTATAGTCTCCTTTAATAAAAATAGTAGAGATTGATTTTAATTAATAAATAAATATGAAGTTTTAATAAANAGAGAGAGAGAGAGAGAGAGAGAGAGAGAGAGAGAGAGAGAGAGAGATCATTGTCAAAAGCACTTGATCTTTCATAAAAATAAAGCTCAAATGTTTCTTCATAATCTAAAAAATGGACTCGTTTCTTTATCTAGCATAGAGAATAAAGAAAATATCTACCATAATTCTACTACAACCTTCTCATCATCCATTAACAAGTTCTCTATTGAAGTCTCGACTAAAACGAGCAATAGTAGAACCAACCCTTGGTATGATGAAGAGTGTAAAGATGGGAGAAAATAAATTAAGCAAGCTACTACATATTCGATAAAAAATGACAAGATAAATCACTACAACGCCTTAATTAAAAGAAAAAAATGACATTACCTAAGTAGAAGGAAATAAAATATCCTACACCTCTCCAAGGTGGCTCCTAAGAAATTCCGGAGGCAAATTATAACTCACAAAAAAAGAGAAGACAATAAAATTGCTTTAAAATATTATAATTCCTATCTTAGAATACTCTATGAATCCTTGGATACTAGAGATAACATTCAAATCCTTCTTACAACAAAAGAAATTTTCTCGTTAGAAGACATAGATTTCTGGGTTAAGTGCTTAACGAATAGAAATTCCAAAGACATTGAAGGATACCAAGAGGAAATATTAAAAATTGGAGGGCGTGTCCTCATCTTGCACATCCACAAACGCTTTCATCTAGCGGTCAAGCAAGGGTTTCCTACACCTTTTACTCAAAACCTCATTATTCCTATTTTCAAAAGTGGCGATAAAAATGACATCTCTAAGTATCAAACTATTTTGATTAGATCTCTCTTAGCTCACTTATATGGTATTATCTTAGAAAATAAGATCAATGGATCGCTAGAAATGGAAGGTAAGCGGGCTAAAGGCCAACCAGGTTTTAGGAGGAATCATTCAACCACGAATCACCTCCTTACACTTAGGATCATTGCATAGGAATGCCATAATAATAAATATGACCTATTTTATTGCTTTGTGGATTTTAGAAAAGATTTTGATACAATTCGTAGAAATAACTCGGGGAATAAGTTAGAGGATATTAGGGTTCCTTTTGAGTTGAGAGCTTTTGCGATAAGGTTATACGAAAATGTCATTGCCAATTTTAAGAATAATGAGGGATTGACAACATATATAAATTGTAATATTGGAGTTAAACAAGGTTTCCCCCTCTCCCCCACCCTTCTTGGCATTTACATTGATAAGATAGAAATGTGTTTAGAAGAAGAAGCTTGTGCTAATAAAATCTTAGCTGCGATAGTTATCATGCTCCTACTTTATGCTGATGATATTGTTCTTATTGCAAGATGTCCTTCTGATCTCGATAAGCGATTAAGAATTTTTAAATATTTTTTCTCTAACATGGGTATGACTGTCAACACTGATGAGACAAAAATCATGATTATAAAATCTAAGAAAGAGACCTATGGAACTTTTATATATGATAATATAAATCTACAGAAAGTGACTTCTTACAATTATCTCAGAATTGGTAATCATCACAAGCTCAATTGGAACTATAGCATTGAGAAAACGATTAATGGAGGGTGGAAAGTTTATTTTGGTCTTGAAAATAATTGTAAATCATCCAATCTATTCATGTGGGAGAAAAAAAAATTTCTCTTCGAAAATCTTGTCATACATGTTATCTTGTATGGTTGAGAAGTATGGGGGTGCAACATTTCTAGAGAATCTTGGAGGAAGATTGAGCAAATCCATAAGCGGTTTATAATTATAACCTCAAAATTAAAATCAATATGCCTTATCCTCTTCTCCTCATAGAAGTGAGTATTTACCCCATTGAGAGCATTGCTATGACTAGGTACTTGATGTACAAGCATAAGATAATAACATGGGAAACAAGAGACTTCCTAAAATTGCTTTAAAATCAAGTCAAAACAAACTATGCCTCAAGTCGTGTTGGTGTAACTATACCATGGCTTGGTTAAGTCATTGGGTCATTAATGAAAACGACATTTTGCAGAACATTGATAATGTCAAAAATACTATTACTTCTAAGTTTAAAGAGAAATTCTGGTGTGAGAAAAAAATAGTGGTTAAGAGAAAATTAAGATACTATAAGGAGGTCATTCATCCTAACTTGGGGGATCAAAACTATCTCTGCATAGTAACTAACTCACGGAAGAAAATTAATATAGCTAAGATTAGAATGAACTCTCATGAACTCCATAGCGAAATAGAGCGTTGGTCTATTCCTAAAA
This sequence comes from Pseudotsuga menziesii, assembly GCA_001517045.1. Lineage (NCBI taxonomy): Eukaryota > Viridiplantae > Streptophyta > Pinopsida > Pinales > Pinaceae > Pseudotsuga > Pseudotsuga menziesii. The sequence goes on along the minus strand of LPNX010207193.1, from coordinate 97,080 downwards.
CTCCATGGGCGGAAACGTTTTTCCATATGTGTGAGTCTATGAGCGTTGAGGTTGGAAAATCACTTTCTCTTAGAGTTTGTTACTTACACCTACATTAGATCTCAGTTTCATAGTATTTCTTACAATACAAACCTTTATAACCTCCTAACTTGACAAAACTATAGTGTGCTTGGAAAGCTTCTTGGCAAACTTTTTGAGCATAGGAACCAGATTTCAAAGTAAGCCACATATTTTCCTTCTTAAGGTTTGATAGTCCAAAGTTGGTCTCAGTGGACCACCACCACCACCACCACCACCACCACCACCACCACCACCACCACCGCTTTGATTCTAATTCTATATAAATTAATTTTAATTTTAAAAAGTTGGATATATAAATTAATTAAATTAATTTTAAGTTTAGAAAATTGAATATATATAAATTAATTAAATTAATTTTAAATTTAAAAAGTTAGATATTAACCATTATGTAAATATCTCTCATTTATTATTATTATTTAAATTTAAATGTAATATGAAAATTTTCATAAAGTTTTATTCACTAGTAGGGGTTTTAAGTTAAAGGTAGTAAAATAATTCAATAAAAATGAGACATTGATAATTTTTAATTGATTAATATTAATAATTATTAAGATAGATTATTTTTCTATTATTATCAACTATTATATTAATATCTATGATTTTATAATTTGTGAAGAAATTATAGATTGTAAAATCATTTTTTTGTAAACATGATCACATACACTCTAAGGTATAGAAATATCTGGAGTATTTTATTTGGTTCGTGACTATTATTATATTTGGTATGGAATTGTTTTAACAATTATATAAAGAGGAAATATTAAACAACTTGAAAATAAATAGAGAGTATAATTAATCAAAATATAAAACTAGTTTTAAAATGGGATAAGAACAAAATAAAAAGGAAAGGTGAACTAAGAATTTAGAAAATAAAAACATTAAGGATGTAAGATAATGAATAAATGAAAATTATTATTTTTTGAATATATATATTTTTAATATTTTGAATAGAAAGCCAAATTAGATGTAATGAATTATTTTTATTTAATAATTAAAAATATTGAGAGGAATGAGAACTCGAGTAGTGGTTAAAAGAGTGTTTGTTGATCTACAAGGGGAAAATATAAATGGTGAAAGTTACTGCGTGAGAACTCAGGTGATGAATGAGACATCTTCCCCAAAATCAGGTTAAGACTCTTTGTGGAGTGTTAAAGAGAAGGAGGCTCATAAATGACCAAATCCTAGGCAAAATACTATATAATAGTATGTCCATTAAGCAAGCAGGAGGTTGGAGATGGAAGATGAATTGATCTATTAATGCAAGAGATGACACATTTATTAGATTTTGTCCTTGTGATTCAACAAACAGGCTCAAGGTTTCTCAATCAAGTAAGACTTGGATGCTCTAGGAGTTGATTGGGAGGAATGATAGCTTCAGTTTTGTTTTCTAGACAATGCTGTCAGTTTCTCGATTTCTACTTTTATAAGTTTGTAATTCAAGTATAGACATGAATCACAATTAAATTTTATAATAACTGATATTATGCATCTGTCTCTATCTCTTTTTTCTTTTTTTTTGGTGATTTGATATAAATAATCTTTATAGTAGAGAAATAACATGTTATTTATCATGATCTAAATTAAATTAATCTATGTTTAGGATTCCATACCCAAATTAGAGTAGAATTCTAATGTTATCCTAAGTAGGAGTCTGAACAAAAGTATTATATAGATCTCATAAATAGTTTAAACTACTTGTACATTTAAGTATTATATAGATTTGATAAATAGTTTAAACTACCTGTACATTTATCTCTATTTTAGAACCATATTAGATTTATAAACATTTTTTTTTCAAAGAAAAACTTTATTCTGGATTATCTATGGCTATGTTTAGATTCCATTAGTATAGTTAAAACAACTGAATTATGGAGAAAACTCTTGATTTAAAAAAGAACCCAAATCGAATAACCTAGCAATATTGTCAATAACATAATTAGTAAATGAAAACATTTCAAACTATCACTTAAATGCCTATGAGGAAATAGACTAGAGCCAAGAGGATTTCTCCCATAATAAATATCTAGATTTCAGATCGATTTGTGAAATGATCACTACTGTTACGGAGAGAAATTCCTATGGCTTGGTGTACCAGAACATACAGCTTGACTCCAAAAATCAATCATTTCCTATATGCAAGAGAAACCAAATATCTAACACTAAAGGATCTCGATTCATACCTTATTTCAGACGGTTGATGTAGATCCCCATTGAGCTTTCCAGCTCCAGCTTGAATTGATAAATTGCTTTCTCAACATTCAATAAACAAGACAAGCATGCTATATATAATCGTGTTAGATCTACTCTAGCATATATAATCAATAACATATAAGCATTTGAAATCATCCATGAATCAAATATTCATTCAAATACATATTATTGGACAGGAAAAGATATTTCTATTAATATAAAATTAGAGATTACAATGAATACAACCTCTATTGGCACATCTGCGAATCAGAGAAACTGGGTCCCCCCACTTGGGCCTCCACCACTTCAATCCTCCATCTCTCGATAGCAAGCTCACAAGCAAAGGAAAATCTTGGGAAGAACACAAAAGTGATCCAAGGGACAAAGGGATGCAGACTCAAGCACAAGTTCCGACAACAATGGACTATAGTTCTCTTGCTCTCAATTCCTCATGCCTTCAATGTATCCAAATGGTTCCTTATATAGCTCTTCAATGGGGTAATGAAAGGTCGAATCCGAGCGATCTCAAGGCATAGGGAAGGCCAGAAGACAAGTGAGTCGAATCCACATCAAGGAAAACTCCAAAATAATTTGTCCTTTTGCACACATCCCAATGTACGCGCTTTTAGGGATCAAACCCGCGTATATACGCAAGAAAGGGTTTAAAGGTCGCGTATAGAAAATTTAGCATGTTTTTAGGGATGATCTTGGAAACATCAAAGGAACAAAAATGGTCCATGGGGTCTAAGGAGTATGCAGAGGGACTGAGAAGGCCATAAAAATGTGATTCACCATGTGTGGTAAAATTAGCTATAACAGATGCCCCCTAATGTGTGAGGTTAGAGGAGTCATACGATGGCTGAAATACATTATAAGTCCATCCCATAAGTGAAGTGATGAAGAACCCAGTGGAAGAACCAACCATCAAATCAGCACTATACAATGATACAACTCTGCACATAACTGCAAATACATATAGCAGTCCCAGATACATAAGAGTACAATGGCCATGAATAGGGATGATAAGATATGACATATGTGGTCATCGCCACGTACAATATAATGAATCTCAGAATCTCCATGATGAAGATATACAAAGGATCATTATCTCCATGAAGACTGAAGATATATAATGGATCAAGATCTCCATAATGGCTGGAAATGTCTGACATATGCTGGAATCAAGTCACGAGAGATGAAATCTCATGAACACTGGCGCGATCAAGGAGGTAGCATATAAGAGACACCACCAGTCTAGAAGGTCTTCTAAAAAACTGCTATGAGTACATGTCCTACTATGTGAATAGAGGTGTCGAGGTCGAACATAATAGTCCATTGTATGATTACTGGTCATTGATGTATACTGTTAAGAGACGCGAAATCACCCACTGATAATGAAAATGGGAATCAAGGTACTAGAGTGCAAACTAACAAGTGTGAATAAATGTGTTGAGGTCGAACACTTGAGAGAATCCATTGATTAGGGGACATTGATGTATTCCCAAAAAACTGTCAATAGCGAGAGAACCTGCCACTAATGACTGCAAGTCTCAAGGCACTAAAAAACGACTCTAGATTCCTATCCTAGAATAAATGATTTGAAGTCGATAGGATGAAATACACTGGAAGGATGACATTAAGCAATCCCCCATCATCCAACACGAGGTACTCAGCAACGCTGTATAATGTGGAAGGACTCGATCATAAGGTGCACGAACGAGTAACTATACATGGAATGGCCGACATGCAAAGTCAAGATAACTATGGAATGGACGGCTCAGGTTTCAACTTCCTTCGAATAAGAGCATAAAGGAGAATGGTGACTGAATGTAGGCAGCATAGACTCGATATGCAAAACTGGGACATCTCTGTGACACAAGAGGCATCGACAGAGGCTCCATAGGGACGGGAAGCTTAACCATTCGGTGGAGATAAACTTGGATAAATGAGTTTAGCTCCTAAAGTCAAACTATTAACCCAACCAATGGATGTGATACACAGTGCTCTGTTTGAAGGTGACACGACTCGACTGCTTCCAAAGATAACATATTTTCTTATCTGGATTTTTGGTTTTTTAATTTTTTTTTTTGGACATTTTCAAATATTTAAAAAGCTTGAAAAAGAATAAAATCACTTTAAAGTTATAGACTACGAGGAGACGAGTGTCAAATAGGCAAACAAACTAGTTCCAAGCAGCGGAACATTCCTATGCTCAATGCAAGGATACATGTGTAGGATAGCGACACTCGGGGGAAAGTCCCCTCCCGGTAAAAATAGGGAATCAAGCTACAAAGGATATACAAAATGGCTCTACGTGGCTAGACATGAGACAAGATCGGGCTATATGGCTGATACTCAAAGTCAGGGAAGCTGGCATAAGGCTCAATAAGGTAGGCAAAGTTCATGATAATGCAATTACAACTTGACATAAGGGAGTCTGGGGGAAATAGGCTATCAAAAGATCAAAAGGATTATGAGGCTCTTGCAAAACGTCATGGAAATACTATACAATGTATTCCCACACCCTAAAGGACAAAACTGTTGGCATGGGCACCAAATGCAAATAAGGCGCTAACTAGGGTACCTATGTAAGGTCAAGCTCTACCATTCAAATCATGCCACTTCTAAAACAACAAGAAGGTTATGTGACAAGATAGAATGGGTTCGTACCTACAGTTATGATGAAATGGTCATAAGGTCATGCAAAATGTAAACGGTGGTGAAACCTAACCTATATGCTAGTTTAGACATGATACCTGAAATCAACACGAAAAGGTCAAAACAATGGTTGAAACGACGCTCAAAATGGTCTCCTACATCACATATTAGTAAAAAACGGTCCAAAACTATAGAAAAGGGGGTAAAATTTTTCAAACATTTGGAAATTTTTTATAAATAGTAAAAAATTCAAAACATTTGAAATTTTTACCCAATTGAGCTCAGAACTTCAAATGCGAATTCTGGGAGATCCATCTGACATAATCTGACATTGTTTTTTCTAGGTAATTTCCCATGCCCTGCTCTTTCATTTTCATGTAAAATTTTCAATTTTCCATGGTCTATTTTGATTTCTAGGCTATCCTAAAGTGTGTGCCTTGGCCCACACAGAAATCGAGGATTTTTTTGTGTATAGGGATGTATATACGCAGAAAAATCCCTCAAAGTCATGTACATATGCGGTTGTTTAGCAAAGAGTTGCGTATGCGGCAGCGGTAAAGTATTTTAAAGACTTCTAATGAACCAAACTTGATTTAAATGTGTAAGATGGTTCTAGAATGGAGAGAATGTGAGCACGGGGATGTAGAAGATGTAGTACGTGGTGATCTAATGGCACAATAGGCTCTTCGTGCATGCGAGATCTACAAGTTTTGGTGTCTTCGTGGCTTAAGATCCAAACCAAGACTACTGGGATCCTGACTCAGAGTCTTTCCATATCGATGGGATGTCCCTCACCATAGAAGTGGAGGACATATACTTTATTACTGGACTTTCTCGATGAGGGGAACTGGTGAATCTACGATCGCGCAGGCCCGGAGGTGGCCTCACGATAGATGAGTACATAGTCATGTATTGTTATCTAGACACGCAGAAGGTCGGGAGTCAGATCCCAACTAACTCCATACAGGTGCTAGGACTAAAGGCCATACTACTAACATTAGGAAGGATAGCAGGGCTAGCCTCACTACACCAGGCCTCACGGACTCTGATGTTCTATGCGGTGGAGTGCATGAGACCCATGGTGTACAATTGGAGCTCTGCACTACTGGGAAATATCAAACACTAGCTCAATGAGTGCAAGATGGGAAGAGTATGAAACTTCGATTTCAGTAGCATATTGAGCATGTTTTTCTTTGAGCGTGTTCCAGGATTGAGCCCTAGAGTTGTCGTTCCTATTCACAGGGTTCGATATCTGACACAACGACATTGGGAATATGTGATGCGCAGACTCGGTGGAGGTAGGGTGTCCAACCCCTATCCGGCTGATTTCTTTCCATGGTGACAACGGCAGATAGTTTACATCAATGATTACCCCTATGCAGGGATATATTTTTGGGGAGACCCTGACATGCCTTTACCACTAGGATCGTCATATGGTGACATTGGTAACGAATCCCAACCCTCTTTTTAATATGTTTTATTTATTTAATTTTTTTTGTGTTTTTTGATATATGGAATCAAAAAGACATGTTTTTGCGTGACAACACATAGTGACATCCTATCATATGTACGCATATGTAAGACCACGATGGCCTAAAGGCTTCCCTCGTCATAGACAGAGGGGAAGAGGAGACCGTATTATGGGTGTGGATGTGGAGCGGACACTCAAAAGCATTCATACCAACTTCGTGTGGCTGACACATAGGGTACCCATGGAGTAGGTCGAGGACCTGCCTGAGGCCATGCAGCATCAGGTGGTGGGTGTGCCACGTGCATGGGTGCATTTGTTTAGATGACTAGCTAGAGCCTTGGTGACATTCCACGATCAGAACCCCCCTCCTCCTCCCCAGGCTTAGATACGTGGGAGTGATACATTTTGTACTACTGTGTATTTATATTTTGGTGGCTCAAGAGCTCCATTTTTGTATTATGACACTATGTATTATCACATTTTGGACGTTTTAATGAAATTTTTTTATGATGATTGGTTTATTTATTTACATGTGTAAAAATGTATGTTTGTGATGAGCTTACTGTCTTGAAACAAATGCCAATCTAACATGTAGTTAGCATATGAGTCAGCAACTTGATTATAAATTCTTGGAACATGTATGTATGTTATGTTGTCAAATTGTCGTTGTAACAATCTCACACATAAGAATCTCCGTAATAATGTTGGATCTCTAACATGATACAAGACATTAAGCTATGACACTACTAACTCCGAATGAAGACATACCTCAAGAGATAGAACACCATGTGAAATGGCATCCTGTAGAAGCTCAATAACGGCACTATATTCAGCAACATTGTTTGAAGAAGGCCATAAACATAAGCCTCCTGAAGACAATACCTGACCCATAGGAGTAGAAATCACCCATGTAGCAGAGGCTGAGGGTTGAGTGTGATGGCTTGCACCATCCGCGAATCCTATATAGATGGAACACTCCACTGATATTTGGCATAAGAAACGAAATCTAATCAACAAACCCGATCACCATAAGAAAAACCTAACTATGCAAAATGTTGTACAATAATATACAATAGTCAGCCCTGGCTGAAAATTATGCATAGTACTTTTTAAGATAGAGCCCATTTCTAGGCTCCGCCAAGGCCATCCCTTCATAATATACTAGCTCATAAGCGCCCTTCTCTAACACATGTTTAAACACGTAAGGACCATGCCACATGGGGTTCAAGTTTCCTGCCCCCAAGGGTTCTTTAGCTTGATCCCACAAAAGGACCAAATCTCCTTCACTAAACTTCCTTGGACGGATAGATTTATCATACTGGACCTTAACGCAATGCTTATTCACCTCTAGAGCCACTAAACCATCTTGACACTGGTCATCAAGCTGCTCTAAATAGACCAAACGTTCCTCCAATGGGGAAGTGTCTAGTAAGAGTTCTATGGCTAGCTTCAAAGAAGGGATCTCGCACTCAACTGGAAATAAATACTCCAGTCCATGTACAAGTTGATATGGATAAAAATTGGTGGCAGTCTTAACCGCGGTCCTAGGAGCCCACAAAGCAGGATATAACATGATAGGCCAATTGGTCTTGCTTTGTGTGATGGTTCATTGGAGAATGGACTTGAGCGATTTATTCACTGCTTCAACCTGTCCATTCGCTTGAGGGTAATAAGAAGAAGAATGCTCCTGCTTATACCCTAACTTCGAGGCCAACTCTTCCATCATCCGATTCAGAAAGTTCCTACCATGGTCAGTGGCAAGCTCTTTCAGAATACCAAACCGAGTAATAATCTGGTTGAATATGAAGTGAGCGGCTATCTCACCGTCGAATTTAATTGTGGGCATAGCCTCAACCCATTTCTTGAAGTAATCAACAGCCACGATAATCTGATGATGCCCCCCAGTTGAAGCTGGGTTGCAATCCATGAAATCGATCCCCCACTTAGTGAAGGGACCGACGGTGATAATTGGATGTAATGGGGCAAGATGTGAGTGCATATTACATGTGAACACCTAGCAAGGGTGGCACTTCTTGATCGCATTAACACAATCTTTAAAGATTGACGGCCATAAATAACTCGCTCTCAAGATTTTTTGGGATGTAGAAAGCCCAAATAAATGACCACCACACGCCCCTCCATGGCAATCATTCAGCACAAGCTCATCCTCCTCATGGGTTAAACAATGACATAAAATGGAATCTACCCCACGATGGTACAATGTGTTATCCACTGTGAGGTAACTCTTGGATACGTGACGTAATCATCATCATTCATCCCATGAAAGGTGAGTAGGGACCTTCATTGTTTGTAAATATATGATAATATCTCCATACCATGGATCCAAAGTTGATATTAAGAAGATGTGCTCATCGATAAATGTATCTTCACAAGCTTCCTCCTCCTCCTTGCTCGGGAAATCAGATATAAGCTCCACAAAAATCAATGATTTCTTCGATTTTGCCGAAAAAAACTCAAGATTGAATTCTTGCAAGATGATAATCACTTATTATAATTTCCCCCTATCATCCTTCTAGTGAGGACGAACTGAAATGGATTGACATGGGAAACCACCAAGGTCTGGCAAAGGAGAATATAGTGTCTCAATCTTGAACCGCATGAACGGTAGCCAAGGCAAGCTTCTCCACATGGGAATAACGGATCTCCACATCTATAAGGTTCTGACTCAGATAATATATGACATGCTCTTGGAGCTCCTCATCCTCTTGAACCAAAACCATATCAATCATCTCCATGGATGTGACCACATAAAGTAGAAAGTCACGGCTATAGTCGGCTGGACTAATCACCGGGGCCGATGCTAAGGCTTTCTTAAGCGCATCAAAGGACACCTGGGCTCGCTCATCCCAAAAAAAGTAGTGTCGTCCTTAAAAAGGCACATAAAGCCTCTAGTCAAATTGGAAAAATTCATGACGAATCTACGTAAGAAGTTTGCAAGGCCTTGCAAACATTGAATATGTCTAATGTTTCTCGGGGGAGACAATTGAAGTATTGCCTCAACCTTCAAAGGGTCGACTCTTATACCCTCTTTGGAGACAATGAACCCTAATAGGCAACCAGATTTCACGCAAAAGATGCACTTGTGAGGATTTAACATGACCAAATAATGGCGGCACCTTTAGAACACTAATCTCAAATGGTAGGAATGACGCATCTTCTGACTAGAATGAGCAGCAAGGCCATCCAAAAAGACTTCAATAATTGATTTGAGATTATGGAAGATCAAGGTCACATCCCGCTGAAAAGCAGCTCCAACATTTTTAAGGATGAAAGGCATCTTCTGATATGCAAAGGTACCCCAAGGACAAATAAAGGAAGTCTTATGTTGGTTCTCAGGTTTGATCTGTATCTGATTGTATCTGAAAAATCCGTCCATAAAGGAAAATACCTCACTTCCCGCACACTCATCCAAAATCTGATCGATAAATGGTGTGGAAAAATTATCTTTAGGACAGACATGATTCAAGTCATGGAAATCGGTGCAAATGCGGATTGTTCCCTACTTCTTATGAACCATAATAGGGTTTGAAACCCACTCCATCAAGGGAACAGGATAGATAAAACCGGCATTCAACAATTTTTCGATCTCATCCTTAATCGCGGGTGCTTTTCTAGGATTCAACGCATGTAAGCGTTGTCGAACAGGAGTAGCATTGGGATAATTTTTAATTTCATGCTCAAGAATGCGAGGGTTGATACCTGGCATTTCTTTGTATGACCAAGAAAATACATCATGAAATTCTTTGAACAACTCGGTATACTCTTGAATCTTATCATTGGAAGATTCTGCCCCAATATATACATTCTCAATCTTGGCAGGATCATGAGAGATATGGATAGGGATGGTAGGAGATATATTCACCATGTTTCCATCAGCCATCAGACCAAGAGAGCTTAACGGAATCCTGGGACTACCAATTCTCTCAATAAGAATCTCCCTAAAGTCTTCACACTCCAAACGGTCAAGCTCGGGAAGAAAATAAGATCTATGATGCAACTCTTCCCAAGGTGGCTCAACCCCATACATAGCCTCAATAATAGCCTCATCTGAAGGAAAAACACTATCAAAGCAGTCATGTGTGTGAGAAGACTGAATTTCCCATGCAGGAAATACATATGGGTCCTCCTCCTCCATTCGCGAAGAGGAAGGACTAGGATCTACAACACTTCCAAGATTAGATTGATATGCTATCATAGTTGCAAGAAACGGCATGTTCGCTCCGATGGGATCACCTGAAGGACTTGGTGTAGGAAGAATCCAAGGATCTTCCATATGAGTGGCGCGAAAATACATCAAACGTAATGATGACGAAGCGTCATCGAAAGTAGACCCGATCATAAGAATAGGTGCAAGACAACTAAATGATCCCATAAGGGATGGGTACATGCCCACACCCACACTCCCATTTGCTGGCTAAGAGTGCATGACAATCGGGACAGAAGCTCTCGAAGATGCGGTAACACACGGATTCTTGAATGACATTTGATCAATCGTAACTATCTTCCCATTAAATGGAAAGCATACAACTCGGAATAGAGAAGAAGCTACGGCTTGCATGCTGTACATCCAATTCCTACCCAGTAATAGATTGTAGTCAAGGGGCGCATCAACCACCTCAACCTCGATCGCAACGGTCTTCCCTCCCAAACGGACCTTAAGAGAAGGAAGAATGTCGTGTGGCCAAAACGATTTACCATCGAATGCAGTCAACATGGTAGCAGATTTAGACAACTCTGGATAACCCAAACCCTTCCAACACGCCAAAGACATCACAGAAGCAGTAGCGCCTTCATCAATCATAGTGCGTTTGACGGTCTTGTTAAGACATTCTACATGAATCAAGAGAGACACATAGTAAGGCAAGTGAGGTTCTAGTCTCGCGGTTTCAAATTTGATGACAGAGGAGGAATTATCATCGTTAACACCAAGAGGAGAAAGAAAAGCTTTCCTTTGCAAAGTACAACTCTGAAGTACTTCGAGTGCAGACATTGCATAAGGAGTGTGGCCCAAATCCTTGACAACACAATAGTTCTAGGTGGCTCAGGCATTAGGATTGTGCCCTGAACGCTTAAGAACTCCCTTAGGAATGCAAGGAGCAACTTTAGGTTTATCCACAGGTTTTTCAATACGCAAAGGACTCTCGGGTGGATTAGGTTCCTTTCCAAGGTCTCGTTGTGACGAACCATAGTCCTTAGCATGAGTCACAACCTTAGCAGCACGCACCATGCTGATGCAACCATGACCACTACAAGCTTTCGGTGGATCTTGATCCCCACCAGACTAATCATGGGTCCTAGAGTTCATATTTTTATTATGAGGTAAAGGGTTAGTCAGCACAGCTAGGCCCTGCACTATGAATCTTGAGGATTCTTCTATCTAAGGGCACAAGTGAGTGAGGTGGTCCTCCTTACATAAATTGCAAGGAAACTTAACCTTACGCTTAGGCTCCTTGTCCCCCCAGCATTTTGAGTGTTCTTGTCATTAGGATTGGCATTTCCATTCGTATTCCCACCCTTATGATTGTTTTTTCCCTTCTTCTTATTCCTTCTAGGTTGCTGGTTACCCTTCTGGTCCGACGATTGTACCGAAATCTCACTCGCCATTTGGGTGGGTTGAGATGAAGCCGTGGCTTGTCCCAAAGTAGATTGGTTGATAGATAATTGAATGGCCTATTTCACAACCAAATCTGTAGGTTTGGTACTTGTACAAACAACAATTCCATCAGCATGTGGTCCAGGTTTGACCTTAGGGTTGAAACTAGAATGCGGAGCATTAGGAATGATCTCATATAACAAACCGGATTGAGCATAAATCAAGTCCAATTCCTATGCCCTAAAAATGGCTTGTTCCTCATTCTGAACTTCAGATGTAGAAACATCTTTCGCTATATAAGGTAGTAATGACTTAAGGAACCACTCGAGGAGAAACTCCGGCGGTATGAAGGCTTTAATCAATCTCTTCCGTCTATGCTACTCTTGGATATGGTCTGAGATATGCGTGGCTTTATCATGTCGAAATGTTGACAAGAGTTACGTACCAATGTTGTAATGCACTGGTAGCTGGAAATGGTTGAGAAAATTCATAGCTAGGTCATCGAACAAAGTGAATTCCCCCATAGGTAGATCTATGTACCATTTCGTAGCAAGCCCGGTGAGGGTGCATTGAAATAGCCTTAAACGGGTCAAATCTTTGTGTAAGGAGTTAGAAGAGCACCACAGGTGAAATGTAGTAACATGTTATGTCAAAAACCCTATTTTTCACAAAAATTTAAAATTTTGAGTTAACAATAAATGATAAAACCTGCGGTTTACTAACAGTTAATAGTTGGCATAAAAGAAACAATTAAGTAATTAGTTTCACTAAATTCTAAAATAACTTAACAGTTTATTTTTCGTAACAAGAATAAAATATTTTTCTGTGTTTTTGCTTCAGTTTACTGATTAGTTCTTTTATGTCAGTAGGTGGAATCTACTTTTGAATGCGGGGCTTACTTAGCAATTGTGCTAACGCAGATGAATAATCTTTCTTACAGGTTTACAGGTATGATCGATTGAGTATATTTTAAAAGATCTTTTAGTGTCAGCAGTATTTTGTTTGCAATTTAAAAAGCTTAGAAAAATAAGCTGCTAAACTCTAGACAGCTCCTGTAAGGTAAAATCATTTGATTTTTGATCAGTTTTTCAAGTAAACAAGTTCAGAAATAAGTAACGATAGTACAACATATTTGCGACTCTAAACACTAGAATCTCAGTTACAAGTATTTCTACTTTAGTCCAAGTAATTTGTAATATTTATAAACATTATTTTTGTCGGTATTTAAGCAATAGTATCTTATCTTGCTTGTGTATTTATTGACCCTTATTTTGTTTCTATAAGATACTTACAGCTTGTTATCTTTTAGACTGTAAAAACCTTCGAGTGTAAAACTATGACCATCATGCCCTTCTATATGAGCTTATGTTTACTGCTATTTTCTTCCCAAGTCGAACTTTGTGTTCTAGTAACTTTTGGATTTAATAGGGTCGTTCCTATTCCAATTATCAGTTTTACTTCTATAATTATCTTACTGTCCACTAGACATTCTGGCTGAGAATAAAACCAAGTTGAGTTATACTCCCAAGTGCTATCAAAGTAATGTCGCTTAAACTATGTGATAGAATTTCGTGATAACATTCGTATCTTTAGCTTTGTACTACTTCACAATTTTGATGCTATTTGAGTTATCAGTTCAAGTATATTTCGTAGATATGCATAATCGATTTGTTCGATGAACATTCAATCTACCAATAGTTTGTTATTATATTGTATTTTAATCTAACCTTTATATTCCTTTGCATTATTACAGAGTACTATCTATAAGGTTTAGACTTGTAATATCCTTGTTGCAAAAGGATTTACTATGCACAAGCTATAGATTATCTTTGCTATTAGAGAATCCATAGTCATTTAATAGTTAGCATGCACTCTTTTATAACTATAATAAAGACTTAAACTTTGACCTAATCTATAAACAAGGCATATATTACATGATTTCTATCTTACCAACACAATTTTTAAAGTATAGTTATGCCACCACTTATATCGTTATGGTGATGTTATTATATGACAATATAATGTTATTGGTAGCAAGGGATTAATGTGTAATCCACTTCCTGATTTAAACTAAGATTTATAATTGGCACTAAAGCTTGGTCAACGTAACCCCTACATTGATAAACTCGTCATTATGTTAATATAAAACATTATGGAAATGATTAGTGATTTGGTTATGAATTATTGGGTTGACAATAAGGTTCAACCCACGCTGCAATAAACAAATAATTGGGATAATGCTTCCATGCAGGAACTATAAGACACAACCCTCACCGCGTGGATTAATTTGTTGTTATGTGGTTGATTTCTGTCCACACCTGGAAAATATATAATGTACTAGAAACCTAACCAAAATCATTCCTGTCCCGCAGTTTGCACTAGCTCTAGGGTTGCTTGGCTTGTCTCCCATGGTAGCCGTCGTTTCTCCTGGTTACAGTTGTCTTGTGCCTTAGCTCCATGCTGCTTTTATTCTCTAGTGTGTGGTTTTTGAATGCTGGTTCTTTCTTTGCAACAAGAGAGGTTGTCTTTTCTTGCTACCCTTGTCTTGCTTCCTGTGAAACCTTTCTTCCAAAGCCTGTGTAGCTTAATAGCTACTTCAATTTCCTTCTCTGTTTATCGTGGCTCGCCATTGTCTAAGGTTATTAAAGGATGTTTGGGCTTCCAACTGCACCGCTTATAGGTGGCAGTGCCTCCTTAAGCTGTTCGTTGTTCTCCCATTGGCAAGTAATTTTTATGATATAATTTATTTTATTTACTGCAAGTTTATAAAGAATTATTTCAAGCTTTAACAAGTAAATTTTTTTTTACTGACAGTGCTTCATTGTTTGTTGCAGGTGCTCACCACTGTGAAGCTTGAACAAAAGAGAAAAGACAGCTTTTTGCAAAGGCTGTGGCTCGTGGTTCAAACTCGGGTAAGTCCCATGGTCTGAAAGATGGATTCTCCCTCTATTAGTTTTAGGGTGGTCGTTGGACTCGCCCAAGTTTTTGAAAATCCTCTCTCGTCTTGTTAGGAGTTATGTTATTGTCTTTATTGTTTTACAAGCTGTTGGAAAAAATACTTAAATCCAAACCCTTGATAGGGTGGATGCAATTTGTATTGCGCACTGAACTTAGTTGAAGCTTTGGCTTCACAGTCGGGTTTAAGTTTGTAAATTTTGTAAAGGTAGTACCATTGTAAACTCATTTTTGTTGCCGAGAGTTTATGTGATACTCTGTGTAATTTTAAGGTTTTCACCCTTCCTGAATATGATGAAGTTTTAAAACTCAATTGAGTATTTTGTAAGGGTTTTATAATTTAAATTTTAAGGCTGATACTTACATCTGTAACTTAAATCTTGTTTGATTTGATGGAAGTCATGGGTTAGGGTTTGACCTGTAAAAACCATTATTTGATTTATACTAATCTTATGATAATAATTACACTTGTTTGTCTATTTTATTCTATTTGTCCTTAAAGGACTGTGAGTAGATTATTAGACTCGTTAATGATGGTTACATAATTGTTGTAAATTTGGTTAACATTTTGATACTTGTAATGTAATAGTTTTAAGGGTTTTAACCCTGACACTTATTTCTATTGAGGTATGCTGTTATCAAAAGAAAGACTTTGTTTCTCTTATAAATGCATTTATACAAGTTAATCAGTTTTGTAGTTTATTTTTGTGCATAACATTTTTAGTTAATAGTTTGAAAAGAACTACTCTATGTGTAACCTATGTTACTACAGTATTTAAAAGTACTTATAGATTATGCTCATATGCTCAGAATATGAGCTAGGGTTTACTCCCTTTTAACTTTGATATAATATTAATTCCTGTATTATTATCTTGTAAATTTAATTACAGTTACACAATTTTCTTCAGTTTGTTTTTATGAGTTAATAATTTATAAATATCACTATTTAAGGATAATAATAATATTACTTGTATTTATAATATTATTATCTATGTGTAATATCTATTCTTAAGTTTATTTTGATTTTTATTTGTATAATAATTTCGACTCAGAGCAGTCTATAATATTTGTGTTCTTTAATACAATTGTTTCTGTATAATTATTGAAGGAGTATAAGAACTTTCTTACTTGTCGGTATTCTTTACATTTATAATGTCTGCAAAAGTATAAGGATAGTTTCTTATAATATTAATTTAAACCTAAGTTAATACTGTCCTTTAGCTATTAAAGCTAAGAAAGGAATACTGTAACATTTAACATATTCTTAACTATAGTTCAGATAGAAGCATGAAGATTAGTTGTCACTAAAAGAAAAAGATAAGCTATATGTATTATTTTTACATCATTTCTTAACATAAATAATAACTTTCAACTAATAATACTAGTTCTTCTACTTCAATACAAATGTACAGTTTATAGAAGTAGATACTTTGTAGGAAAAGAATTATATACTTCACAAACTACTGTTAGTAAATAAAATATTCTTGTCCTTTTATGATATTTTAAACACATAGTCTAGTTCTGACATCATTTCTTCAAAACAGATTAATAAACTTCCAAGAAAGAAACTATCTACTGATAGGAACTATTTTAATACTCTGAAAACATAAATATTCTATTCATTTATATTCCTATCATACTTCATTTATTTAAACACACTACCTGTGCTAGAGTACGATATGGATTACTCCATATGGGGAAAAATATAGGTAGGATTTATCTTTCATCACAGTACAGATTCAACCTTGAAACAACTAAGAAATTTCAACACAACACAACATATAATTATTCATTAATTACTCACACACAGATATAAACTATAACACAGAAATTAAAAGATAATGGAACCTGTCTTTAAAGCTGGACGACAATAGCAATGGGAGGCTGTTCCTCCCTACCAACTCCTAGAGAGCGCTCAAATAGTGACTTCTCAGGACCCCCGAGCCTGTTCTAGTCTCCTTGGCTGGAACTAGGTGGAGCAATCAACAAAGTAATAGTCCCGAGACTCAATACCAACTCTGCATACTGCAGTAAGATCTTTCAGCTACAAAGTTGTACTAGATCAACTTCCTGCAGTTTACCCCTCAAACACCTTCCTTGAAATTTCCCTTTACCAATGAATTCCTTGAAGTGCATTCACCTGAATGATTCTTTTCCTGGAATGAGTAGCCCCAACTCTCTACATTGGGCACTTTTATTAAGATTGCCTAGGTATTTTTGGGTTAGTTGTCATTAGTGTAGCCACCTGCTCTGATCCCACTTTCTTGGGGGATCATGACCCCAAATGTAGGGAGGTTTCCACCTGCAACACAGGAAGTGTTTTAGGATCCTGCCACTTGTCTTTTTTCTCTACACCTAGTTCCCTCCACCAACTTGACCAGTAACACTCTTTTTAACAACTCTCCTAAGATGTTGTCTACACTTTTATTTATTTAAAAATAAAATATTTAGAGTTACATTCCATATCTTTTGAATCTGTTGGGTCATCAGTTTCAAATTATCATTAAATTTAACATAATGTCTTGGAATCAAATAAAAATAAGATAACATTATTTTACAAAATTGGGGCATGTGACATACACACCCCCTTAGAATATAACATCGTCCTCGATGTTATTTATTCTTCATCCTCCGAAGTCCCATGGAACAGAATTGGATATTCTTCTCACATATTACTTTCCAATTCCCAGGTGTCTTCTTTAGGACTAAGGTGCTTCCATTGCACCTTCACCTGGCCAATGGTGCGGTTATGAAGTGTAATTTCCCTCCTCCCGATGATACAGTCCGGTTCCACCAGAAAATCTCCTTCTGGATCCACCTATACAACATTCCAATTAACCACATGAGTAACATCATGAACATATTTCTTTAAAACAAAAATGTGAAAAACATTATGTACTCTTAAGTTAGGTGGTAATGCTAATTGATAAGCTACTTGACCAATCCTAGATAGAATTTCAAATGGACCACAGTAAAGAGGTGCCAATTTTGCACAACTCCCAATTCTTAGAGAGCTCTTTTTGGGCCTTACCTTGATGAACACATGTTCACCTACCTGAAACTCCTTTGGAGTTATTTTCAAGTCTGCTTGACTTTTCTGCTGATCCTGCGCCACTTTCATATTTCCCTGCACTTGTTTCACAATTTCCTCCATTTCTTTCAACAATTCTGGACCTAATACCAATCTATCTACTGGATTACTCCAAGAGATAGAGGTATTACATTTTCATCCGTATAAAATTTCAAATGGACTAAATGTAGATAATGTCTGATAATTATTATTATACGCAAATTCTACTAGATGTAAATATTCCTCCCACTTACCTGGCTGATCTTTCACATACATTCTCAATAAATCTTCTAGTACCTAGTTTACCCTTTCAATTTGTCCATCTGTTTGAGGATGGAAAGAAGTACCGAAATTCAATGTTGTATTTAATCCTTTGAACAAGGACTTCCAAAAGTTTCCTGTGAACTTAGGATCTCTATCTGAGATTATGACTTTTGGTACTCCATGTAATCAAAAAATATTCTTTAGAAAAATATTAGCTATATTGGCAGCCTTGTAAGTAGTTTTAACAGGTATAAAATGAGCTGCCTTGCTTAACTTATCAACCACTACCATAATAGAGTCATTCTGATTTTGATTTCTAGGCAGTCTAGTAATAAGATCTAGACTAATCACTTCCCATTTCCAGCTAGGAATACGTAAAGGCAGTAGCAAACCAGCTGGGTGTTGCTGTTCGGTTTTTACCTGTTGACATTCTAAACACCTTGCAATATATTCAGCTACATCAGTTTTCATATTTGGCCAAAAATACTCTTTTCTTTGCATGGTTATAGTCTTTTGATAACCTGGATGACCTAAATATGGTGTTTTATGGATTTCATCCATAATTAACAGCTTGACCTTAGGTACGTTAGGTACATACAATTTATCTTTATATAGTAAAAATTCTTTTTCATTTAAACTGTAACCTTTTATTAAGTTTTATGTGGGGTTTTCCTTAGCTTTAGCTTGCAATTTCTCATAAATTTCATCTTGTTTTACTCCTTATTTAAGCTATTCATCTAAGTCTGAAACGTAAGTGTTGATTGCTGTTGCAAAATTCAGCCTTGCATTCCTACTTAATGCATCGGCAACTTTATTTTCTTTACCTTTTATATGCTGGATTTCAAAATCATACTCACTTAAGAAAGCTAGCCATCTAGCTTGTCTAGCATTTAAATTAGACTGATCTAAAAGATATTTCAATCCTTTATTATCAGTCATTAAAACAAATTTTATGCCAATTACGTGATGTCGCCACATCTTTAAGGCGTGTATTACAGCTGCTAGTTCCAGATCATATGTTGCGTATTTCTTTTCATGAATTTTTAACTTTCTAGACTCACGGGCAATAACATGCCCTTCTTGAGTCAAAACACCACCTAAGCCTTCATTACAAGCATCTGTGCATACTACAAATTCTTTATTAGGATCTGTTATTCTTAAAATAGGTGCACTGGTTAATTAAGTTTATAACTTCTTAAAGCTTTCTTCACATTTCTGGTTCCAGTCGAACTTCTTTCCTTTCTTTTGCAAGGAAGTTATCGGATTGGCTATCCTCGAAGAGCCTTCAATGAACCTCCAGTAGTAACCGGTAATGCCCATGAAATATCTAACATTAGTCACATCTTTAGGAACCAGCCAATATTCGATTTCCCGTATCTTTTCAGGATCTATGGAAATTCCTTCCTTGGTCATGACATGACCTAAATACTGAATCTTATCCTTGAAGAAGTCACACTTACTAAAATTTACAAATATTTGATGTTCTCGCAACTCTTGCAAAACAATTTATAGATGTTCTTTATGTTCTTCTTCAGTTTTTGAATAGATTAGAATGTCGTCGATAAACACAACCACAAACTTATCTAAATACTTATGCATTATGTTGTTCATTAAACACATAAAGACAACTGGGGTGTTAGTAAGCCTGAATGGAATTATGACAAACTCGTAATGACCATATCTTGTTCTAAAGGCTGTCTTGAAGATGTCTTCATCTTTAATCTTCACTTGATGATATCCCGACCTTAAATCTATCTTCGAAAACATCATGGCTCTATGTAGTTGATCAAATAGATCATCTATGCGGGGCAACAGATATCGATTTTAGAAAGTCATCTTGTTTAGCTGACGGTAGTCTATGCTTAATTGCATAGTTCCGTATTTATTTTTAACAAAGATGACAGGTGCCCCCCAAGGAGACACACTTGTCCGAATATGCATTTTATCAATTAACTCTTTTAATTGTGATTTTAACTCATTAAGTTCCAATATGTTCATTTGATAAGGGGCCTTTGAGCTAGGTACTGCACCCAGTACCAGCTCAATGGTAAAGTCCAATTCCCTTTTTGGAGGTAATCCTGGAATTTCTTCTGGGAATACATCAACATATTCTTTTAAAACAGGGATGTCTTCTATTTTTAACTTATCTATTTTAATTTTATTTTTCTCATCTATAATTGTTACTGCATAATCTTTACATCATTTTCTAACAGCTCTTTTAAGTTGTAAAGTAGAAATCCGCCTTACCATAGTTTTTCTAGGAATACCCTTAACATTTACTAGTTGTTCATCATTGTTTAAGCATGTGAAAATTTTATCGTAACAGTTTAAAATGACTCTATGTTGTTCTAACCAGTCCATACCAATCAGCAAATCATATGAGCCAAGTGGCACAACATTTTTTTTAACAAAATTTTCAAATTTGTCCATAAGTAAAGCACATTCTTTCACAAAACAAGTTACTTTTATTTTAGCCCCAGTGGCTAATTGAACTAACCATGAATTCTCAAACTTATCGACAGATAAATTACATTTTTCCACTATCTAAGGTGCAATAAAACTGAGACTAGCTCCTGGATCAATTAAAATAGTTAAAGGGGTCTGATTAATCATACCTTCTACTTCCACCATGGAATTCTAATATTCAGCTTGTCGGTTCTCGAAGGCTGCGTTAATTCTGGACATGCTGCTTGCTAGTTCCCCAACAGTCATCTCCTCCTATACGGTATGAATGTTGCTAATAGTCTTCTTCCGGTTTGGATAGACTGAAGCATAGTGCAGGCCATTACATTCCCAGAACTTGACAGGCTCTTTACGCTCAAAATTCTTGGTAAAGTTTCCATGATTATTTGCAGTTTCCTTATCCTTAAAATTGTTTTGATTGTTGGGTGTACTATTCCTATTTCCATGGAAATTCTTGTTGTTAGAATAGTTTTTGGCCTTATTATTCTTGAAGTTCTTGTTAGGCACAAAATCCTTCTTCTTAAATTTAGACTGATTATTATTTTTCTTAGCTTTCCAGTTGGCCAAGCTTTCTTTCTTCCAATTCTGCTCAAAACAAAAGTTAGCCTTCCTCCTAGCTTCCGCCAAGGTCTTTGTGTTATCATATTCAATTCTATCTTTAATATGATACGGTAGACAGCAAAGGAATCGCCGTACTTTTGGTTTCTCATCTACAAGGTAGGGTACATACCTAAGTAGACTTAAGAACTTGCTGTTCAGATCCTTCATTGTCATTGAACCTAACTTTAGATCATAAAACTCCTTAGCTCTTTCCTCGTAATACTGCTCAGACAGGAATTTCTTTTTAAAATACCGCTTAAAGGTACTCCAGTTAACTTCTTTCTCTTTTATACCCTTGACTCTCTTCAAGTCCTTCCACCAAATATTAGCCTTTCCTGATAGGTTATATATAGCCATCCTATCCTTTAACTAGTTAGAATAATTATATATTTGGAAGTACTTCTTCATCCTGGACAACCAGGACTTAGCTTGGTCCCCCTTCTCAGTCTCTCCATTAAAAGTTGGTGGTTTTATCTTTTTAAATTCCCCTGAGATTTCCTCATAAGGTTTGTATTTCCTCTTCTTGATGTACAGATCATCATCACTACTATCATTAGTAGTATGGTAACTTTGTCGTTCACCAAACACTTCAGACGACGAACTACTTTCAGTTTTTATATGCTTCATCGTTTTAGATTTTCTTTGATGACTAGCATCTTCAGATTCTGACTTCTAGCCCTTCCTTCAGTTTGAAACTTTTCCATTAGGGTCTCATTCAGCTCTTCTTGAGCCCTCATAATCCTTTCATTCTCTCTCTTTACAGACTCAATTTCAGTTTTCAAATCTTTTACAGTCTGTAAAAGCTCCGAGGAATTTGTAGTTACATCCTCTGGTATAGGATCTCTGGGTAAATTTCCTATTTCTATAGCTGGGGACTCCTCCCGTGCATACTCTTCCAGCCTTTCCATACCTTCCTATTAAACATCAGAAAAAGACAATTCTCTGTTGAATAACATTTAAAAATAAAATACGTTAGCATAATAATTTAATTTACTGTTTTATGAAAGCTAGTTTGGCTGCATCAAGGCCTAGTGTTTGAACCTTGTGCTTTGATACCACATGTCAAAACCCCTATTTTTCACAAAAAATTAAAATTTTGAGTTAACAATAAATGCTAAAACCTGCGGTTTACTAACAGCTAACAGTTGGAATAAAAGAAACAATTAAGTAATTAGTTTCACTAAATTCTAAAATAACTTAACAGTTTATTTTTCATAGCAAGAATAAAATCTTTTTGTGTGTTGTTGCTTCAATTTACTGATTAGTTCTTTTATGTCGGTAGGTGGAATCTACTTTTGAATCCGGGGCTTACTTAGGAATCGTGCTAATGCAGATGAATACCGTTTCTTACAGGTTTACAGGTATGATCGATCGAGTATATTTTTAAAGATATTTTAGTGTCAGCAGTATTTTGTTTGCAATTTAAAAAGCTTAGAAAAATAAGCTGCTAAACTCTAGACAACTCCTGTAAGGTAAAATCATTTGATTTTCATCAATTTTTCAAGTAAACAAGTTCGGAAATAAGTAATGATAGTAAAACATATTTGCGACTCTAAACACTAGAATCTCAGTTACAAGTATTTCTACTTTAGTCCAAGTAATTTGTAATATTTATAAACATTGTTTTTGTCAGTATTTAAGCAATAGTATCTTATCTTGCCTCTGTATTTATTAACCCTTATTTTGTTTCTATAAGATACTTACATCCTTTTATCTTTTAGATAGTAAAAACCTTCGAGTGTAAAACTATGACCATCATGCCCTTTTATATGAGCTTATATTTACTGCTATTTTCTTCCCAAGTCTAACTTTGTGTTCTAGTAACTTTTGGATTTAATAGGGTCGTTCCTATTCCAATTATCAATTTTAATTCTATAATTATCTTATTGTCCACTAGACATTCTGCACGAGAATAAAACCAAGTTGAGTTATACTCCCAAGTGCTATCAAAGTAATGTCACTTAAACTATGTGATAGAATTTCGTGATAAAATTCTTATCTTCAACTTTGTACTACTTCATAGTTTTGATGCTATTTGAGTTATCAGTTCAAGTATATTTCTTAGATATGCATAATCGATTTGTTCGATGGACATTCAATCTACCAATAGTTTGTTATTATATTGTATTTTAATCTAACCTTTATATTCCTTTGAATTATTACAAAGTACTATCTATAAGGTTTAGACTTGTAATATCCTTGTTGCAAAAGGGTTTACTATGCACAAGCTATTGATTATATTTGCTATTAGAGAATCCATAGTCATTTAATAGTTAGCATGCACTCTTTAATAACTATAATAACGACTTAAACTTTGACCTAATCTATAAAAAAGGCATATATTACATGATTTCTATCTTATCAACACAATGTTTAAAGTATAGTTATGCCACCACTTATATCGTTATGGTGATGTTATTATATGACAATATAATGTTATTGGTAGAAAGGGATTAATGCGTAATCCACTTCGGGATTTAAACTAAGATTTATAATTGGCACTAAAGCTTGGTCAATGTAACCCCTACGTTGATAAGCTCGTCATTATGTTAATATAAAAATTTATGCAAATGATTA
The DNA here is from genome assembly GCA_001517045.1 of Pseudotsuga menziesii. Classification (NCBI taxonomy): domain Eukaryota; kingdom Viridiplantae; phylum Streptophyta; class Pinopsida; order Pinales; family Pinaceae; genus Pseudotsuga; species Pseudotsuga menziesii. The sequence continues at coordinate 73,137 of LPNX010207193.1, read as the reverse complement.
GTGATTTGGTTACAAATTATTGGGTTGAAAATAAGGTTTAACCCATGCTGCAATAAACAAATAATTGGGATAATTCTTCCATCCAGGAACAATAGGACACGACCCTCGCTGCATGGATTAATTTGTTGCTACGTGGTTGATTTCTGTCCACACCTGAAAAATATATAATGTAATAGAAACCTAACCAAAATCATTCCTGTCTCGCAGTTTGTGTTGGCTCTAGGGTATCTTGGCTTGTCTCCCATGGCGATCGTCGTTTCTCATGGTTACAGTTGTCTTGTGCCTTGGCTCTACGCTGCTTTTATTCTCTGGTGTGTGGTTTTTGAATGCTGGTTCTTTCTCTGCAACAAGTGAGGTTGTCTTTTCCTGCTACCCTTGTCTCGCTGCCTGTGAAACCTTTTTTCCAAAGCTTGCGTAGCTTAATAGCTGCTTCAGTTTCCTTCTCTGGTTCTCATGGCTCGCCATTGTCTAAGGTTCTTGAAGGTTGTTTGGGCTTCCAACTGCACCACTTATAGGTGACAGTGCCTCGTGAAGCTGTTCATTGTTCTCCCATTGACAAGTAATTTTCATGATATAATTTCTTTTATTTACTGCAAGTTTATAAATAATGATTTCAATCTTTAACAAGTAAAAAATGTTTTACTGACAGTGCTTCATTGTTTACTGCAGGTGCTCACCACTGTGAAGCTTGAACAAAGGAGAAAAGGTAGGTTTTTGCATAGGTCGTGGCTCATGGTTAAAACTCTGTTAAACCCCATGGTCTGAAAGATGGATTCTCTCTCTGTTAGTGTTAGGGTGGTCGTTGGACTCGCCCAGGGTTTTGAAAACCCTCTCTCGTCTTGTCACAAGTTATGTTATTGTCTTTACTGTTTTACAGGCTGTTGGGAAAAATAATTAAATCCAAACCCTTGATAGGGTAGATGCAATTTGTATTGCGCATGTTAGAATAATCAACCCATAGTTAGCTACCTTAGACATTAAATTAATCATTTTTGTCTTATTTACTTAGTTTCATGATTCCACCTTATGCAAGTTGTCATCCACCTATCCATAGTGGTCAAACTTGCCTATTTTGACTCATGGAGAACTTGGGAAACCTCAAGGAATCAAATCTACTTTACTCCTGGCCTCCTAGGCACCCTTCTGCTTTTTCTGCTTTATTGCCTACTTTTTCAGTGCTTTAAGGCAATTGGGAAAGTTTGACTAGGTGAGGTTAACTAGTTTTTTGTCCTCCACATCCTCCACTCTTTTCTCCTATGAAAAGCATGTATGAGTTGTCCTTCCATCACCTTTTAGCTTTCCTAAGTGCTTTTTCCAATTCATGAGCTCCTTAGCTGATTTGGAAACTACTTTATGCACCTCTGGGGGAATTGCTTAATTTTAGTAAGCCTACTTTTGACTAGATTCAAATTGCCTCCTCATGCGTTCGAATCCCTTATGTAATTATTTAATGCAGTAGCCTATGCTATTACAGGGTTGGCTATTGTACACTGAGTTAATATAGTTTAGTGTTCAGCTCCATATTCAGTCTCTTTTCTGAGTGATTTTGCATGTACAATTGATAATTGTTGTGAGTGTTATTGTTCTATCACTGGGTTCAATTTCCACATGGTATCAAAGCCATTGTAGATCAATTTCTCTCCTTCAAATTTTTTTTGCAGGTTCGACATCAGTGAATGGGAGCCTTCTACTGACAGCTGGGACAATTTCTGAGCTATGGATCAATCTCAGAAGATCATCTTGACTCCCTTCAATTTCTTTGAATGGAACGCAGAGATGGAGATACTGTTGAGAGAGAAAGGCCTCTACAGGGTGACTATGGCAACATAAGCAGAGCCCAATGCAGCTGCAAAGAAGATAAAATGGCACAACATGAGGGATGAGGCCTATGGTCTCTTGTGTTTGAGTATTTCCAGAGACCTCCTTTTCCATCTTGATGGATTGACATCACCGAATGAAGTATGGGAGAAACTTGTTGATCTTTTTGGAAAGACAGATGAGATGAGGGGACATCAAATTGAAAATGAACTGATCTCGCTCAGTCCAAATAGCTTTGAATCCCTGCAACTCTATTTCTCCAAGTTCAAAGCACTTGTTTTGCAGCTAAAACAATGTGGGATCGAAAAGAAGGATGATCAGCTGGTCTTGGCCATACTCTCGAAGCTTGGCCCTGACTATTCAGTGTTTGTTTCGACCTTCTATGCCACAAAGTTGACATCTCGAACCTGGAAGATGCCTAGCCTTGTAGATTTCATGGAATCTCTCACACAAGAATAAGACAAACTCGTGATGATGGGCAGCATCAAACCATCCAAAGACCAAGCTCTGGTTGCTGGAGATTCGAGGGTGGATTCAAAAAGAAAAAAGAAAGCTAAATAGCCACCTGAGCAAAAGAGAGACAAGAAAAAGTCTCCAGAGGAGCCACAAGGTTCCAAGAAGAACTACCAGAAGAAGAAGAATAAAGGAGAAATGAGCAAGTACGCATACTGCAATAAGCGAAATCATACTGAGAGCTCCTACATGAAGAAGAAAATAGACATGCTGACCCAACTCCTAGAGAAGAATGGCATCTCCCTTCCAGACAGCTCAAAGAAGAGAGAAGGAGGATCAAGTTCAAAAGACAGAGAGCAAGTTTATGCATTGGTTGTTGGCACATCAAGCTCACCTAGTTTCGTCATTGATTCTGGAGCTTCAAGACATATAGTTTCGACCAAGGAGGAATTCTCCTCACTTGACATGTCGAAAGGTCCACCAATAGCACTGGGATATGACTCTGTCACTGAAAGTTTGGGCAAAGGGAGGATTGATATTGATCATGGTAAGTTCAACAATGTGTTGTATGTTCCTGGTCTTGCCTCCAACCTCTTATCAGTGTATCAGATGACCCACACTGGGTCTCCAAAGAAGGTCATATTCTCCCCTGATGAAGTTTATATCACAAATATCTCAAGTGGTAAATTCATTGCAAAAGGAGTTGCAAATCATACTTCGAAGGTATACATGTTCTCACACTTCCTACCCTACTCAAACCCCTCTGCTCTTCTGATTCATGCTAATGAGGAAAGCAAGATTTGGCATGAAATATTTGGCCACCTAAATTAAAAGTATCTTTCTGATCTTAGTGAAAAATAGATGGTCATAGGGTTACCAAAGATAAAATTTTCCAAAGGAGTCTACCAAGGTTGTATCCTAGGAAAACACCCAGAGCATAAATTTGAGAGAGCTAGTCATGATAGAACCTATGCACCCCTCGAGTTGATCCACAATGATGTTGCTGGCCCATTCCCTCATATGTCCATGAGTTAGGACAAATATGCATTGAATTTCATATATGACTTTTCCAGGTATTGTTGGGTTTACTTCCTGAAACACAAGTCTGAAGTTTTTGGCCTCTTCAAAGTCTTTAAGGATTTGGTTGAAAACCAGTCTGGGAGGAAACTCAAGGTCCTCAGATCTGACAATGGTGGTGAGTATGTCAAGTATGAGTTTATTCAATATTGTGTAGATGCAGGTATTCAGATGCATCATTCTATCCCTTACACACCACAACAAAATGGTGTTTCTGAGAGGAAGAACAGATCACTGAAGGAGATGGCAACATGCATGATGGAGGCCAAAACTTTGCCACCAAAGTACTGGGCCAAAGCTATCAACTGTGCATCCTATATCCAGAATAGGGTGCCTCATAAACAACTTGATGGTATGACTCCTTTCGAAGCATGGAGTGGGAACAAGCCAAATGTGACCCATTTTAGGATTTTTGGCTCAAGGGCTTGGGTTAGAATTCCAACAGAAAAGAGGAAGGCTTTGCAGCCCCAAAGCCAAGAGTTTCTATTTGTTGGGTAATATGAAGATTCAAAAGGGTACAAGCTGATAAATTTGAGCACAAACAAAGCCTTCATCGAAAGGTGTGTTCAGTTTCAAGAAGAACCCCTAGCAGCAGTGGAAGTTGGAGAAGCCTCTTCACCACCAGATCCTCTGAAAGTAAGTGAAGAGATTGTTGAACATGATAATTATGATGTGTCTAATATTGATGAGTTTATTGCAGATCCTAACATCCCTACAAGGCCAAAATGGGTATCCGATACCATTCATGCAGCAGGAGAGCTAGCTGGGAATCCCAATGACCCTAGGAGGACTAGATCTCAATTTGAGAGTGCTCTGTGCATGAAGGATCCTATGTTTGCTGAGAAATGCTATCTGATGGTGGAATCCAGATCCTCGGACATATGAATATGTAGTAGGAGATCCAAGATGGAAAGCAGCCATGAAGGAAGATTTCAGCTCACTCCAGAAGAGAAACACTTGGGAGCTAGTGGATCTTCCCCCAAGGAGGAAGCTAGTTCAGTGTAAGTGGGTGTACAAGACCAAATTTTCTGCTGATGGTTCACCTCTGAAGTACAAGGCTAGATTGGTAGCCAAGGGATACTCATAGGTTCATGGCATATATTACAATGAGACCTTTGCACCAGTGGCAAAGATGGACTACATCAGGATAGCCTTAGCCATTGCAGCTTCAATGCAATGGGAGGTACATCACATGGATGTAAAGTGTGCCTTCCTGAATGGAGATCTCACTGAAGAGATATACATGCAGTAGCCTCAAGGGTTTTCTACTAACCCATCTCTTGTGTGCAGGTTGAGAAATTCATTGTATGGGCTAAAGCAAGTCCCCAGGGCTTGGTATGCCAAGATTGATAGCTTCTTGCTATCACTGAATTTTGTTCGATGCAAATCAGATCCAAATGTATATTTGAAGTTAATTAATGGTTCATTAATGATCATTGTGTTATATGTTGATGACCTTCTCATTACAGGAAGCTCAAAGGATGAGATTGCTTCCTTGAAGGGTGCAATGAACCAAGGTTTCTCCATGACAGATTTCGGGCTCTTAAGCCAATTATTGGGGCTTGATATTGCTCAAACCAAAGATGGAATCAAGGTGCACCAGTCCAATTATGCCTTGGTTTTTTTGAACAAATTCAAAATGAAGGATTGCAAGCCAAGCAAGACTCCTTTCCTTTCAAGAGTGAAGCTGGAAGAAGCTGATTCTTCACCTATGGTAAACAATACATTGTATAGGCAATTGATTGGATGTTTGTTGTATCTTACACATACTAGACCTGATATTTCTTATGAAATAAGTGTTGCTTCTAGATACATGGATCAGCCTCATGAGATCCATTGGAAAACAGCCAAAATGATCCTTAACTTTGTTCAGGGAACAAGGACACATGGGATCTTCTATAAAGCAAAATCTGATCTTGATTTGATTGGGTTTACTAATAGTGATTGGGAAGGGGATAGCACAGATAGAAAGTCCACATTAGGATATGTGTTCATGCTTGCAGAAGGGCCAATCAGCTGGTCAAGCAAGAAACAGAGTGCCATTGCACTCTCATCTACAGAAGCAGAGTACAGAGGAGATGTAAATGCAGAAACTCAATGTTTATGGTTGCAGGGGTTACTTGGAGAGTGTGGATTCGAATCAGAGTACTCAACTACCATCTACTGTGATAACCAGATTACCATTCAAATATGCAATGGTCCAGTTCAGAATCAGAGAACCAAACACATTGAGATCCATATGCACTACATCAGAGAGCTTGTGCATGATGGCACCATTCACCTACTCTTCTGTTCATCTTCAGAACAAGTAGCTAATATCTTCACCAAATCATTCTGTGAGAAGACCTTCAACAATCTCAAATAATTGCTGGGGATTTCTGATCATGCTGTGAAGCATGAGTGAAGACAAGATTTCCAAATTTGGTTTTACAGTCCATGTTTAAGGGAGGATTTTTCCATGTGGTTTTTTCCTCTTTCCTTGTTTAAATGGACATGCAGTATGTAAAGGGTGACTAAGCCTTGTTTCTAGGCCCTATAATTTTCTGATATATTACTCATAAGTCAGGCTTAAGGGGGGGTGTTATAATAATCAACCCATAGTTAGCTACCTTAGACATTAAATTAATCATTTTTGTCTTATTTGCCTAGTTTCATGATTCCACCTTATGCAAGTTGTCATCTACCTATCCATAGCGGTCAAACTTGCCTATTTTGACTCATGGAGCACTTGGGAAACCTCAAGGAATCAAATCTGCTTTATTCCTAGCCTCCTAGGTGCCCTTCTGCTTTTTCTGCTTTATTGCCTGCTTTTTCAGTGCTTTAAGGCAATTGGGAAAGTTTGACTAGGTAAGGTTAACTAGTTTTTTCTCCTCCACATCCTCCACTCTTTTCTCCTATGAAAAGCATGTATGAGTTTTCCTTCCATCACCTTTTATCTTGCCTAAGTTCTTTTTCCAATTCGTGAGCTGCTTAGCTGATTTGGAAACTACTTTATGCACCTATGGGGGAATTGCTTAATTTTAGTAAGCCTGCTTTTGACTAGATTCAAATTGCCTCCTCATGCATTCGAATCCCTTATGTAATTATTTAATGCAGTAGCCTATGTTATTACAGGGTTGGCTATTGTACACTGAATTAATACAGTTTAGTGTTCAGCTCCTTATTCAGTCTCTTTTGTGAGTGATTTTGCATGTACAATTGATAATTGTTGTGAGTGTTATTGTTCTATCACTGGGTTCAATTTCACAGTGCACTGAACTTAGTCAAAGCTTTGGCTTCATATTCGGGTTTAAGTTTGTAAATTTTGTAAAGGTAGTACCGTTGTAAACTCGTTTTGGTTGACGAGAGTTTATGCAATACTCTGTGTAATTTTAGGGTTTTTACGCTTCCTGAATATGATGAAGTTTTAAAACTCAGTTAAGTATTTTGTGAGGGTTTTATAATTTAAAATTTAAGGCTGATACTTACAGCCGTAACTTAAATCTTGTTTGATTTGATGGAATTCATGGGTTAGGGTTTGACCTGTAAAAACCCTTTTTTGATTTATACTAATCTTATGATAATAATTACACTTGTTTCTCTATTTTATTCTATTTGTCCTTAAAGGATCGTGAGTATATTATTAGACTGGTTAATGATGGTTACATAATTGTTGTAATATTGGTTAATATTTTGATACTTGTAATGTAATAGTTTTAAGGTTTTTAACCCTCACACTTATTTCTATTGAGGTATGCTATTATCAAAAGAAAGACTCTGTTTCTCTTATAAATGCATCTATGCAAGTTAATTAGTTTTGTAGTTTATTTTTGTGCATAACGTTTTTAGTTAATAGTTTGAAAAGAACTACTCTATGTGTAACCTATGTTACTACAGTATTTAAAAATACTTATAGATTATGCTCATATGCTTAGAAGATGAGCTAGGGTTTACTCCCTTTTAACTTTGATAGAATATTAATTCCTGTGTTATTATATTGTAAATTTAATTACAGTTACACAGTTTTCTTCAGTTTGTTTTATGAGTTAATAATTTATAAATATCATTGTTTAAGGATAATAATAATATTACTTTTATTTATAATATTATTATCTATGTATAATATCTATTCTTAAGTTTATGTTGGTTTTTATTTGTATAATAATTATGACTGAGAGAAGTCTGTAATATTTGTGTTATTTAATACAATTGTTTCTATATAATTACTGAAGGAGTATAAGAACTTTCTTACCTGTCAGTATTTTTTACATTTATACTGTCTACAAAAGTATAAGGATAGTTTCTTATAGTATTAATTTAAACCTAAGTTAATATTGTCCTTTAGCTATTAAAGCTAAGAAAGGAATACTGTAACATTTAACATATTCTTAACTATAGTTCAGATAGAAGCAGGAAGATTAGTTGTCACTAAATGAAAAAGATAAGCTATCTGTATTATTTTTACAACATTTCTTAACATAAATAATCACTTTCAACTGATAATACTAGTTCTTCTACTTCAATACAAATGTACAGTTTATAGACGTAGATACTGTGTAGGAAAAGAATTATATACTTCACAAACTACTGTCAGTAAATAAAAGATTATTGTCCATGTTCTGGTCTCCTTGGATGGAACTAGCTGGAGCAATCAACAAAGTACTAGTCCTGAGACTCAATACCAACTCTGCATACTACAGTAAGATCTTTCAGCTGCAAAGCTGTACTAGATCAACTTCCTGCAGTTTACCCCTCAAACACCTTCCTTTAAATTTCCCTTTCCCAATGAATTCCTTGAAGTGCATTCACCTGAATGATTCTTCTCCTGGAATGAGCAGCCTCACCTCTCTACATTGGGCACTTTTATTAATATTGCCTAGGTCTTTTTAGGTTAGTTGTCATTAATTGAGCCACCTACTCTGATCCCACTTTCTTGGGGTATCATGACCCCAAATGTAGGGAGGTTGCCACCTGCAACATAGGAAGTGTTTGAGGATGCTGCCACTTGTCTTTTTGCTCTCCACCTAGTTCCCTCCACCAACTTTACCAGTAACACTCTTTTTAACAGCTTTCCCAAGCTGTTGTCTCCACTTTTATTTATTTATAAATAAAATATTTATAATTACATTCCATATATTTTGACTCTGCTGAGTCATCAGTTTCAACCTAGCATTAAATTTAACATAATGTCTTGGAATCAAATAAAAAAAGGATAACATTATTTGACAAAATTGGGGCATGTGACATGTTCACTCGGATCTTCTCCTGGTTTTCCCTTGAACTTGGGAATGTCTGAGGGAAGCTTCATAGGGATAGCCGGCCAAGTCGAGTCATAAGATACCGGATCGTTCATTAGTCTCGACAAGTCAGGTAGATTTAACGTTGCAAGGAAAGGGAGCCTAGGTTGAGCAGGTCTATGAGGCGCTCCCTAATAATTTTGATTCACATAGGACTGGTTACCGTAAACACCATGGCTATGACCATAGTATCCTCCTCCATTTTTACCCATGTAGGGTGGCATGGAAGCACCATAATGTGGTGTAGCTTGACTATTTGGGGCTACAAAGCCATAATTCAGGGAATAAGCGGTTGTTGATACTCATACCCATAAGGTGAATAACTTTGTGCATACTGTGGTCCATAATATGGTCCATAAGAAGTCCCATGAGATGTCCCATGAGAAACTCCATAAGTAGGAATAGACATTCTGGAAGTAAGAATATGACCTCCAGAAGTAGGAATACGACCTCCCAACAGAATAGGAGGTACTTGACTTTGAGACACAACTACGTGAGTAGAAGCAGTACGCACATGACTCGTAGCAACATTTCATCCCGAAGGAGAACGTGAATGTGGGGGAGGAATAGCATTCGAAGAACTAGGAATAGAGGATGAAGGGATATGTGAAATCACGTAAGTGGTATTCCCTACAGTCGCTCGTCTTGGCTCTGGTATCCGAATATGACTACTAGCACTAGGTCTAGGATGAACATGTGATGTAGCCTCCATCGCTAGGATGGAGGGTGCAATGTGACTCGTGCTCCCAAATATATCCACATGGAAAGGAATGGGAATGCCCCCAGGCATAGTGCTAGGATCAAATTTTGACTTGGCATGGAATTCCGGGTCATTTGCAGGGATGCCATGCATGCCATAACTAACATAACTAGTGCTAGTAGGTTCATGATGAGTCTCGTCACTTAGCATCCAATACTGACGATCTGTGGATGAGGCATCATACCCAGAGTGTGTAGGTATATCATGTGAAGGAGTGAACCTAGAGTGTGTAGGTATATCAGGTGAAGGATCATACACGGGGGTAGGATCATCTTCTCCAACCTCCTGAGGTGGAGAATACAACTCAGGAATTTCATCTTCATGATCTCCCATTGTGTGTGAATCAATGTGAGGATTAGTTTGCCTAGACCATTTGTTTCTCTCTCCCAAAGGAGGAGGAGATGTAGAAGGAGAAAGTCCTACTAAACGATGACAACAATGAGGTGCCGCACCCAAATCCACAATGACTCAAAAAATGAAAAAGACTCTCTAATTACGCAAAACCTAAGCAAGCTACCATGCATAGAGCATACACCAAGATAATCTAAATCCAATCACAAGCAAACAAGGGCAGGCCCATGTGAGCTCCCGAATGAAGTAGGTATGGCTCGCCTAGGAGAGGCTTGAGACTCCCATACATAACAAGTGGAGGTTCGTAACCAATTATTTTGGCCCTCAGCTTCAACGCATATAGCGACTGTGCTGTCTGACCCCAACTTGGTCGGGACACCCATAGAATAACCTATACAAAGTACCCCCTCGATAACCTAGGTAAGGAAAGTAAGGTCACCTCAATATAATCAATGCTCAGGTGGACATTCACAGGAGGGATTGATCGTATGGGCAGGGTAGAAAAGCGTGAAACTCTCAAAAGAGCCCCCAGATACGAATATAATCCTGTAAATATCTTCGGTGCTACTCAGTTATGACTAGGGGTCATCCCAATCAATAACCACTCACACTGCCTCGTGCTTAAATCCCTTGTAAGAGGAGGATCGTGAGAAACACTAATTATACCAAGGAATTTCACACTCTCACCTAGACAGACACATACATGTTGTTGTTTAGTGATGTTGGAGAATTTACTCACAATGAACTATTCCAAGACCATAAAGCCAAATCTTGTTGGTGTACCCTATCAAAGAAAATAGTGTAATCCATTTTAATTAAGCGTTGATTTTATTTGGCTTTATTACTCAAAAAATGTAGTTGACCATGCAACCAATGGTGTTATGACACAACTAGAAGTAAAATTCACTCCTAACAATCAATGAAAATGCATTGTGTCGAATGAAAAAAAGGGCATGCTACTACGTGAAATGCAAAATTTTCTTCAAATGAAAAATGCAGTCATTCCTATATGAAAGCCTAACTAATACTTCTCTAAGCAAACCTAGTGCAAGTACCATGCAAAGTGCAAAGTGCAATGCATAATGATGCAAAGAAGTAAATATTTTTGGATTTTTTGAATAAAAATGAGATACTAAAGAAAAATAATGATTCTACTACCCGTCAGATTCTGCAAGAACAATCAAACGACACTCACGCAAAGTAATAAGGTAAAAGAAATATAATGCACTAATCCCAAAAAAAAAAAAAATGCAATGACAAGAACATTCTTAAAAAATAAATTTACCCTAACAAAAAAAAAGGTGTCTTTGGTCAGAAACAGAGGTGTATACAGACTCTAGCAGTATCAAAGGAGACTCAATAGTCATCAAAATTCACCCAGCAAAAATCCATCTTTCTCTAAAAGGAAAAACTCAGGGCATGCACAACTGTTCGCAGTGGACCCATGTATGTACGCGGATATAGCAGTCAAAGCTGCGTGTATACGTGACTATTAGTTAAAAAATCACATACAAGAAGAAAAATGTATAAAAAGAAAGGCAAACAGATAAACTGAGACAAAATTCACACAAATCAGACACTACCAAGCAAACATGCCCCTAGAACCGACTAAAAAATAGAGAAATAAGAGCAATTCAAGAACATTGAATGCCAATAAAACCCCCCAAAGGACAACTACTAGGAAATCCCCATCAGAGTCACCAATTCTGTTATGGAGAGAAATTCCTATGGCTTGGGGTACCACAACAGACAGCGTGACTCCAAAAATCAATCCTTTCCTATATGCAAGAGAAACCAAATATCTAACACTAAAGGATCTCGATTCATACCTTATTCTGGACGGTTGATGTAGATCCACATTGAGCTTTCCAACTCCATCTTGAATTGATAAATTGCTTCCTCAACATTCAATAAACAAGACAAGCATGCTATATATAATCGTGTTAGATCTACTCTAGCATATATAATCAATAACATATAAGCATTTGAAATCATCCATGCATCAAATATTCATTCAAATACACATTATTAGACAGGAAAAGATATTTGCATTAATATAAAATCAAAGATTACAATGAATACAACCTCTGTCGGCACGTCTGCGAATCGGAGAAACTGAGTCTTCCCACTTGGGCCTCCACCACTTCAATCCTCCATCTCTCAATAGCAGGCTCACAAGCAAAGGGAAAGCTTGGGAAGAACAAAAAAGTGCTTCAAGGGACAAAGAGATGCAGACTCAAGCACAAGTTCCAGCAACAATGGACTATAGTTCTGTTGCTCTCAATTCCTCATGCCTTAAATGTATCCAAAGGGTTCCTTATATAGCTCTTCAATGGGGTAATGAAAGGTCGAATCCGAGCGATCTCAGGGCATATGGAAGGCTAGGAGACAAGTGAGTTGGATCCACATCAAGGAAAACTCCAAAATAATTTGTCCTTTTGCACATATCCCAATGTACATGGTTTTAGGGGTCAAACTCGCATATATACGCGAGAAAGGGTTTAAAAGTCACATATAGCAAATTTTGCATGTTTTTAGGGATGATCTTGGAAACATCAAAGGAACAAAAATGGTGCATGGGGTCTAAGGATTTTGCAGAGGGATAGGGAATGCCATAAAAATGTGATTCACCATGAGTGGTAAAATCAGCTATAACAACTACATTAATTCCTATGCAAATATTACATAAATTTTCAACACTAGTCAAATATTATAAATTAAATAACAAAGAGTTACATGATTGTTGGGTAACCATACCCATTATAACCCAAATTGAGCTTGGTCTCGTTATAAACATTATATAACAACTCATAGATCTATATAATAAATACAACGACCAAATCTAGCAATAACACAAGCCTTAAACACAAACAAATATTCTCTAATTGTGGGTATCCAAACCCAGAGACTCTTGGCTCTACCTAAAAAGTTTTCTATCCAAAAAATATAAATCGTAAATATCTTCATTTATTTTGTAAACAGAAAGCATCCAACAAACAATGCATGGGAGTAAGACCATTAAAATTGGCATCCATCATGTAATTAAATCCAAGGTATGTACATTCGAAATGATGGAGTGTTATAACAATAAACATAGAGGTTTTCAAAATCTATAACTACCAACTAGTACATACCCATAAGGGTTATTATTAAAACATTGAACTTATCTTTGTATTAAGTGGCGAAATCCCTTTTCCAAGTGGTCTACGAACCCAGTGAGACCACTATATCACACTTATACTGAAACCCTTGCCATTGACCATTGATGAAAACTTTTGTGGCTGACCAAGCATGACCACAATAGGAATGAACACATGCATATCAACAAAACTAAGAAGGGTCAATAAAATTTCTAAGTAAAAACTTATTTATTAATGGTTAAACAGTGTATTGGTTTTTTCTCACCATTTGGTAATGAAGCAACAGGTTTGAGAGGAGGTGACCCTGTTGCATCTACCAACGACCATCTATAATCTGCATTCCACACTATATGTTGTTAGAACCTTTTATATTTGATGAATTTTGTTATACAAGGAAATCACGACAGAGTCAAAATGTCTTCTTACCTGATCAGAGATGCTTGTGAGAAAATATGGGTTCCTTGGGAGCTCCTCATAGCTACCCAAACCCCACCTGCAAATCCATAGTACTGGGAGTTAGAGTTTTTTTATGAAATTAATTTTCAAATTGAAAAAAATATAGCAGTCGAACCCTTACCTTATGCAAATGCAGAGAGGGCCAGAGATCGACTCCTCCTGGATGCGCTTATCATTCCTCTTCTTTCAACATAGGAGAACCCCAATTCAAAAACGTGCATATAACATTATTTCTGAAATAAAAATTTTAAAATAAATGAAAATAAACTAAAAAGCTTAGTTACCTATTTAAAAGGTATCGAAAAACTCAACTAGTTTTTGTCTTCTTTTTCCCCTGAAGAACCAGAAAGGTCAAGGTCACCATACCATCTATAATATGCATGAAAACATTCAGTTATACCTTAGAACATTGGAAATAAACTCCATTAACAAATTGTGTAAGATTGAAGAGATGGACTCACAAGCAACCATGAAATGGCCAAGTTTTCTTCCAAGAAACAGTTCCAGACCAAAAACAGTGCAAGAATAAACTTTTGGACAAGTTAAACACTACATTAAATCCTTTCCAAAACCCATTCCTAAGATCATGACAGATGGAGGGCCGACATCCCCCTCATGCACACTTTTTTAATTTTTCCATCAATAAGCTAGGCTTCCCTGTCAACTCTCAGCCGGGGAAGAATAAATGCCCCATAGCCAAACTTAAATTGCATGCATTAAAACCTTGTAACTAGCATTACGGGCATACCATAAACTATGTTCAAACAACCTTATATTTATTCCTAGGTCATGTTGGGATCATGTCTATGGTGTTAGAAGCATAGTCCCCAAACTTTTCTTTAGCATAATCAAAAATTTATAACCCTCAAATAAAGCTTTTGTTAGGACTTTTATACATCAACCCTTTATCATAATTTTGGGTACATTTGCTACCATGTAGTGGTAGGTATTTTTTAGATCTAGGTTTAATTGCTAGCACTAGGACTTCGATGTTAAGACTAAACCATAGATCTTGGGCTTATAATCCCTAGCATAAATATTTCTAAAGAATGAAGCATAAAAAAATTGAGAACATCACCTTAAGGTGTGGTATTAAGGTTGTTTCCAACCATATACAAGTGCCACTTGAGGTAAAAACATGTTCATTCATCATAACAAGCATTATAATTTACTTCACATAAACTTTATTTCAAGATGAAAATTTATCTCATGATATGAATAAATTTCACATATTTACGGTCCAACATATTCATTTAAAAAAAGAATATATATATATATATATATATGAAACTTTTAGGTTTGTGACATAAAATGAACTGACCAAAACCTTGGTGTATAAAGTTAGACATTATTTAAACAAAAATTGAGAGAAAACAAATAAAATCAAACATGAAAAGTATATGAATAGAGAATAAAGAAAAAAATGTGAATCACTATTTATATTACGAGAATATAAAAAAAAACATAATAAAAAGTTATATATTAAAGAATGTTGGGGAAGAAATGAAAAATAAGAATATACTGAAAATGAAAAAGTAGTAGTCATAATACTGCAAAGAGATAAAAATATCTTTGGTACTTAAGAATATCAGGTAACTAACATAAAACTACACTAAATATTAATAGTATATATTAAATAATTGTCAAATCTTCATTTAGAATAATGGGAACGAGGAAGATTATATTTAAACCAACTTGACATTACATCATATAACAACTTGTTCACAGTACAAGTTAGCCTAATTAATTAATTTGAGAATGATGTGACAGTAGCTACATAAAGAACAACAACCAAAAAGTTCAAACCTAATCCACATATAAGAAATAAGCAATAGAATCTAAGTTAGAAACATATTTTCAATAATTTTATTGAGGATTATGTTGCATTATGGCATTCGTGAATGGTTATGACACATGTTATGCTTTATTGTCTCATTCATTTTTGGTTTTGTCAGATTCATATGTTTATTAATTGTTATCTTGCACTGTGACATTCAGAAAGGTTGTAAAACTCCATATTTTGATTAGGCATGTTTATCAGTCAACCATATTACACTATATTTCCTTATTATCTGTTGGACTCAGCTAGAATGAGTAAACTAAATTTTGGCATGTTAGACCAGATCATATGTTGCTACTTTGATTATGATGTTACTATGCTTATGCAGATGCCTTGAGTATGATGTTATGATTTTATCATTTTCATGATGTTACTATGCTTATGTGGATGCTTCGATTATGATGATATGATGTTATCATTTTCATGATGTTGCTATGCTTATGCGATTACTATGTTGTAGTTACCAAGTGGTTCCTTTATTTCATAACAACAATGTATGTTTGATTGTCGTTCTTGATATGATGTGATATGTATGTTGTGGTACATGGATACCCACCCATGATGTAATCGATTTAATGATTTTATGCGATAAAAGGAAATGATGTTGATAATATGGAGCAATTGTTGATTAAATGTACACATTGTTATGAATCTGCGGTTTCAAAGTACCAACTCACATGACACAGTGGCTATGTAATAGTAGGATACGTGAAAGGAGGTGAGATGTAGTACTTATTTTGTAGAGAGCATTAATTACTAAAGTGATGATATGATGACACATTCCAATAATATTGAGAGCAACACAATTTGGTTGGATAGGGTATAGGCCCAATATGTTGAGAGGGATGGGTGTATTGCGCAACCTATGTCACTATGATACCCAAGGTCATGGGAGGGAAGTGCTGAAACATGCTCCCCAAGTTATTGTGATGATGATGGATGGATTCCTACTAAGAGAGGATAGGTACGCTAGTTGGTTTACGCGACCGCTCTCGGGTTCTCTGTTGTCAAGTGAGTATAGCTCATATCACCTTTGTACTAGAATATGAAGGAAAGTGAGGATGTGAATGTAGGTTAGGATGAGAGGATATGATAGTTATTATTATTGAGGGTTGGGTGTTTCCCGATACCAAGTTAGTGTTAGTAGGTACCCATATTGTTTGAGCAATTAAGATAATCATAACATAAAGATAAGATATGAAATCGTAAAAGGGAGTAACTATTAGATTACTTAGAATGTCAAAGCAATTATATTATATTTGAATACTTTTTCTGTTTGCATGAATAGTTATTAGTATTAGTTAGCAGTTATGTGTAGGAAAGATGATGTATGTTTATAGTACATGTTTGACCGATGCATGTACTGGCCATGCATGCACAACTTTCACATGAACGCTAGTATCAATATACATTAATACGTAACATGTTGAATAATCATATAAGTTGTAGTAGGAAATAGGATAGTTACACATTGATCAATTTAGATAATGTATGTTTAGTTATTAGGGAATGCATAAGAATAAGTCAACAAAATTATTTGTTAATTGTACATAGACATTGTAATAATAAATTAACAAAAGTGTCACAAATATGAAATATCATTTTTAAACATTAACTTTGGAAATTTGTATGGTTTAGCTATTAATCATGATTAATTAAACTAGTAAATGTACCTTGTTTATTAAGAAAAGTGTACTAGATTAGTACTAGGGTACTTAGTAATTAAAGAGATAAATGTTAATGCTATTAATTACAATCAATTAATAATATTATAATTATTTTTAATTACTATTATTATTATTATTTCTGTATTACCATTATTAATTATGATAAGTATTAAATGATATTGGTATTATTATTATTATGTCACCATTAAACTTAAATAATTGTCTATTACAAATCCATAAAAAAATATGTCAAAATCTCCAATTACTAGGTTAATATTTTGAAAGTGTAATATCACGAATTTTGGACCTACCATTTATAGGCATGAGCCTATCAATCATGTTGATTATATTGATGTTTTATTTTTATATTGGGTCAAACACCCCACTGCAGATGAACATGATGATTTGCTTTGTATATTGGGCGTAAGCCAATTGTTGATGATATATATATATATATATATATATGTTGGTTGTGATGGGCATAGACCATGAAGCACATGATTGATGAAATGTTTTATGTTGGGCGTGGACCATGAAGCACATGATCGATGAGATGCCTTATGTTGAGCGAGAGGCTCTGGAGCATTCCATGTTGATGTTGAGCATAAGCTCTGGAGCATCGGATCCTTGGCCATTGTATCCCTAGGTGTATCGTATAAGTACATCCTAGTATTTAGTGTTGAGCGAGAGCTCTAGAATTGCACTATGTTTGTAACTCCCTGTTATAAGCGTTGAGTATGGGCTCTGGTAAGCGTTAGGGGTTATTGAAAATATTAAAATCACCTCTGAGTGAAAACAACTCGAGAATAATATTGATCTCATCATACTTATTTTTAAGTGATTAAATGAAATTTCAAATTTATGTATTCTCATCAAGTACCGAAGAACTACCACGTTATACGAGGGAAATCCAACATGAAAGGATGTTTAGAGTTTCCTAGCCTAGTAGACCTAAGCCATCTATCTACTTGACCTTCATGAAGAAGTGTTGTTAAGTCTAGGGATCATAATACATGATGCCAAAGACAAATCCTAACAAGTATTGTAATACTATGTATTTTATACATAGTATGTATAAATAATTAATTATGATTAATTATATAATTGAATAAAGAAAGAAGAGAAGCTCCTCCAATTATTATTTATTATTAAAGGTTTAATAAATAGTGAAATAGATATGAAAGAATAACTAGGAACTAGTTAAAAGTTCCTAAGTTAAGTATTGGAAAAATTACCCGAGTAATTAGAAAAGAGTTAAATCAAGAAATCAAGGATTTCTTGATTTAATTTCCCCTTTGACTAAAAAGTATGTCTATAAAGGCTCAAGCCAAGAAAAGGCTTGGGGTTTTGATTTTTATCTAGGAGAATTATTATTCTGCCTGTTTTTGCTCTCAAGTGTTTTCTTGGAGAACTTTTCCTGCAAGGAAAAGAGATTGATTCAGAACTGATTACCAGTTCGAAAACCCTACCTTAGAAGCTGTAAGCTACTTGCATGTTGGAGTCCATCTCGGGGGGATTCGGATTTAAACTAGGAACTGTTCCTGGTCATGGTTGGGTGGAACGTGGTAGTTCCCAAGTGATTTGGTCATCAAATAGAGGTCAGATCTGCATTAAATTGTTAATGCTGGTTATTTAAGTGTGCAGGTGCAGCCATTGACAAAGCTTAAAATTCAGGTATGAAACCCTTGAAGGCCTATTCTATTTCTTTCCTAAATATCCATTACTGTTTATGTTAAGTAATGGATGCAATGTAATTTATAACCATAATGGTTAAGTTTTATGGTTAACATTCTGCTAGCGTTGTATTTGTAATTTACTAATCATAGGATGGAGAATTTTTATTATATGTTGTTTGTGTTCAGGGTTTGTATCTTTCATAAATGTTCCTGTATTAACTAGGTTTTGATCTTAGTATTATTTTTATACTTTGTTCTATGTATTTAATACCCTATTGACATATTCCATTTGTCAACAGAGGCTTTCCCTAAGCTTTAAAGAAACTAGTTCAGTAGTAATTAATTAAAATATTAATTATGCTAACTAATAACAAGTATATATTATAAACTAGATCTACTAAGAATAGATTTCATATAATAAACAAGAAAATCAAATTATTAAAGACCTTCCAATGTTTGTTTCACATAATCATTAAAACAAAATACTTTACATAATTAGAAACAAACATTATAATTAATCAAAGGGATATCGTGACCATCCATGTGGTCCTTATCAAGACTCTGCCATAAAACCTACAATCTTAACATCTATAATAAAATACCATAAATCACATGCATTATATCTTTAAAGGTCCCATATAATATTCATCATAGACATCCACCTATAATTTTACCATGTAAACAATTCATATAACTCTGTATTAATAAAGAAAGGTCGTGGTATCAACCCTTATGGGTTACAAATATAATTCATAAGAAAAAGTAAACTCCACATTAAAAACATCTCTATAGTTATTATTTAAACAAGGAATCATTCCTCTTAAGAAGAAAACCATATTTTATGCCAACACAGGTCGTGACATCGAATCCCATGGATGTCCGTGACCCAAGGCCAACATAATAATAACCTTAACATAAATTATTACTGTAATCAAAACACATAACAAAATCCATAGCTTAATACATAGTATACTTTCTATTATTACATATAAAATGTTTTACAATTTGGTATCACCCAAGCCCAAATCCTGAAGGTCGTATACCCAGTCACACCAGCCACGACAAAGTTTCCAAATCCAATCACACAGTAATAATCAAAGAGTCACGTTGCAGTAACCCAAACGATATCGTGGGTTTTCCACAACCCTTGCTGTTATAGCCACATATTTTTAAATAACAAATTACATATTAAAATCCCAACTAAGATATTGCAGTCGTTGGGAGAGGCACATGCCCTTCATGGCATGGCCTGGACCCATGCTGAACCATTAAAACCAAATTACAACACTCTGTATAATACACAGTTTCCATTAAAGCTAAAATAAAGCTTATGGTGGAAAGCCAATGGGATACATAACCATTGCAATAATGGTGCAGCACATGGCATAATTCCCCAAGCTACAGAAGCTTTCCCAAACATAAATTATAAACAATATAAATGGAGTGCTATGCATACTTCCAAATCCCCAAATTGTTACCATTATACACAGAGTAAATTCTATAGTCTTAAAGCCATGATCAAACCCAACAAGTCAACATTTTAAACGAAGCATTAAAATAACTACAAAGTACCAAATTTACACCATATAATCTATTAAAACCGCTGAATGAAAATCGTATGCATATTATAACAAAACATATTACAGTCTTCACATAAATCCAACACGCAGTATATTTACACAGTAAGGCACAAATCCTCTTTTACAACAGTGAACGTATTAAAAATGTTAAATGGGATGTTGTGAAGCTATGGCACCATTACAAGTAATGATGAAGCCACGACTCAAAATGCCAAACCTCCCAATGAGAGTCAAAACCCAGAGAAAGATACATTACAAATACGAAGGAAGAGTTGACAAGTGCTATCTAAAACCCCAACCCTGTAGATAATCCCAACTCAAAAATGCCCAGAATGAGAGGAGGCAAGTAAGATCTTGCTAGTAGGCTTACCATGGCCATGAAGTAGCAACCCCAAATAGAAAGCATAGCTCTATGTAAACCTTAGAGATCCTTTGTTTTCACCTACAATCAAATCAACAATGGCATGAGAAGGATGAGCATGCCATGGATATAATAATGAAACAATGTGTTTACACAGAGTCTAGTGGTTAGCTTACCTGCAAATCGATGGAGGTCACCTCCCTTCTCCAACTGCGCAAAATACACATGAAACCCCAATGCCAAAACCACATAATGCACAAATAGGGAATGGCCAAATACTTTGCCAAGCGTCTTCACAAACAACGATGACATTAATGGCACTGGTTGATGGCCATTAACGCATTTATAAACCCTCACCATAGTTTATGAATCATCGTTATAATACATATCAACCAAGTCATAAGTTTAAACCCTGATATTTCATGGTGCACACTACACCCTATAGTTTCACCACCTTCTAATGTCAGCGCAGACATAATACTAATGACATGGTATTTATACCATAGTATCCAAACATTAAATTATGCGTAGACCTTAACACTATTGTATAGTGTTTGCAATGTCATCCCCTTAGCATCAAAGTATTATGTCATTACATGCCCTTTTCTAGTTCATATAGGTAGCATTTGTGCAAAATTATTTAGTCTAGGTTTTGTAGTATTTAGGAATCATGGAAAACGTAGTATGCCATGATGCCCTCGCTAGGAAGAACAAGCTTAAGTTTCCAAACTCGTAACCAAGGAAGACCTGCAAAATAGAAACAAGAGAAGTGTAATTAATTAACCAAGAGATAGATAATTATAAATGGTAAGGACAGTAAGATAATTCATGGCATTTAGTTAATTAAGTAAGAAAGATAATTAACAAACATAGGGCTTACCTAAGTCGTAAAACAGAACAGTAATAAAAGTGCAAGGCGGAACTGGAACTATAACTAGGAACTAAACTGCTTCAAGTAACCAAATAATGCTGATGTCGCAAAAGTAACCTTTAAGTCAATAAATAAGGTGCCTTAGTTAAAATGAACTAAGTAATCCTGCATAACAAAGAATGAACTTACCTCTCAGATCCTCATGGGAGAATGAGTCCCCGCTAGTCCACCACTTTGTTCCCATCAACAAAGTTAAGTTAGTTTTTATTCAATAAACAAAGTACACATGTGCCAGAGTAAAACAATGATCTATACAATTCATTAATTAACCGAAAGTAATAACTAAGATGTATAAATAGTTTAAATAACAGAATTAAGACATAAGAAGTAAACAAATTAATAATCACTCAATGGATAAGAGATTAACAAGACAATATGGGCAGTTTCTGAAAAGGTTGAAAGTATAAGTAGCGCATGTAATTCTGCACGAGTAATAATGATCCCCTTTGGGGTAGTTTTCACTAGCCTATAAATTTTTATTTTTATTTTCATATTTTGGGGACATTACAGAAAGTGATTAAAATAAATACAATATTCACTAAAATAATTATAAAAGTACTACCATGTCAAACAAAGATTCCAAATTTAGATTTGATAAATTGATCAAATTCCCACATCAATTTACGAAGATTCAACAAGATAACTATTTAATTATTATTCAATTCAACATATTAAATAAAGGATAAGGCTAATAATGGATCCACCGTCTCATTAAGGTCCTAAAGTGGAGAATTTTAAAATAGTCAATTCATATACATTCCATCCTTTAAATAAAACTGAACTATAATTAATACCATTTAAATCCTTGAGGAAGAGTTACAGAATAAATAATATTTTAATATGAATTAGACGGTAAAAATATCATCGAAAATAATTCTTGGGGGCAAAGGAGGTGGAAGAAGGGAGAAGGAAAAGGAAGGTGGAAGAAAGTATAAAAAGAGGAATTTGAAGGGTTTCGGGGGATGGTTCTTTTGGGAAGTCTATAGGAAAAAGAGTGGTGGGAGTGTTGTAACAAAGGAGAAGAGAAATATTGAGGAGGGGGTTAACTCAAGGATTGAAAATTCATAGAAAGTAAAGGAAGCAAGGAAATTTATCTTTGGATTATTGGTATGTGGGCTTGGGGGATAGGAAACCCATCAGTTTCCTAGGGCCAGCACTACAAGAGCTAGTCGACAGGGTGGTTCATCCAGTTTTGGTAACAAAGGATTGGAGGACCAAGGCTACGGGAGAAATGGAACTATTTTCAACCTACAAAAATCTAGGTATTATTCTGTTGTTATATTTTGTTTTAGTAATTAATTGTTTAATAATAGTGAAAAAGGTAAATATGCATAAAAAATAGAAAAAGTAGATAAACTGTAAATAGATAAATGACAAAACTATTAAACTGTTAGCATTTTCCTATGTTACAAATTTTATTTTTTGAAAAATGATTACTTTCAAACTCCTAGAAACTATTATGCCACAAAATAGGTAAACAAACATAAACATGATAGAAACAATAAGAGAAAAATGGTATTTTCTGAATGAGTGCTTTGTCGGGTAGGAATATCATTACAGAACGGTATCAAAGCCACTAGCTCAAACACCAAGACCTAAAGGGGATTTTTTTACACCTACAAATAGCATGAAATTTAGAGGCTAGGGTATTTATGGAAAATTAAACGCAAAATTGTCTAGAAAATTGTAGACGTTACCACGATAAACTCTCGATAGATCTCTATGTAGACCTGCACCAACATAAACAAATATAATATTATATTTTACATTATTAATATTTAAATAAATCAAAATATTGGTTAATGTTGAAATCATGAACTTAAAATATTGTCGGTATTTACAAATGAAATATTACATCTATGTATTCCAGAAAGCAGTTAAACTACACAAGACTTGACATTAATGCTTAAAATTTACAAAAAAACAAAAAAAAACTTTAGAATAACATAAAATTTAGATAGATTTAAATGTAGAACAACAAAACTATTATTTTTTTAATATATAAAAAATAAATATATAGATGGTTAAAAAAACACTCGTTAAAACCTAAATTACTATGGTTCATACCCTAGTTTGTATAGAAAGGGGATTAATGGGATAGGTTTTTTCAGGTAGTGAAATAGAAGTTTTATTTTTAGTTTTTAAGTCACAAAGCACCTATACTAAATACTACTCAAGTGACCAAGTCGAGAAGACCAAGTTAGTGCTCTTATAAGTGTACCAAGTGAGAATCCCACGAGTTATGTACCAAAATGCATTTTTTTACTAATCCACAATAATACCTCTATTACCACGACAGATAATAAGGGGACTATAATTGAAGGGAATAACAAACCATATATCAAATTAGATCATTTATAATTTCTCCATCAAGCCATTAGTATTGTAATATATCTAAGTATACAAGTCCGTCATCAGCATTGTGTGGGTACGTTGTGGTGATACACTAACTGAAACAACAACACATCAATTCAATACATACAAGCATTTTCCTATTATAATCTATTATTTTTATTTACTTTACATTTATTGGCCACGAAATGTGTATGATATATGTGTGTGTGTGTGTGCGTGTGTGTGTGCGTGCGCATGTGTATGTAAAAAAAAATTAGTCATTAACGGGAGCCCTAACATGGCAAGAGATACACACGTTTGTGTAGTAGGAGCAAGAAAATGGAATTCCCAAATAGAAATGAAGGAAGTGGAGAAACAAACAAAAAATGTCATGGAATATATGTCTATGTATATAGCCATATTTATGGATTGGTTGAAAAAAAAAACCGAGGCGGTGGAGTATCTATGTTGATATGGTAAATATCAAACGTGTATCTAGATGTTGTGTAAGACTTTAATGTCAATTAGAGTAACATTACACAGCTCATCTTCCAGATTTACAATGGAGAAGAATTTTTTTCGACACCGACTATATCTTTTCAAAGGCATTAAAGAGGGCCTCACTGCATCCTAACCTGCCTCACTACATTTAAACTCGATTTTCCATTAAGTAAGTCATTGTTCTTTTTTTTATCACTTAAATAAGTCATTTGATGTCTTTTAAGACTAAATCTCCTCGCACGATAGTCAATTGTACGACCATGCTAACGTTGTCATTCTCCATTATGTAAGAGAAAACAATGTAGCACAAGAAGCACTATGGGAAGATTGATTGCCTTCTCATTATTAAGAACGGTTTAAATAGGAAATACAAATGACAATACTATGGGAAAATACCATAGGTTCACAAATACCATGGGTGACTTAACTCACTAACTAACCACAGGTGAGATTACATTCTTCAACACACCCCCTTAATCTCAACTGGTAGTACATCTTTAACACTCTCTATGCCAAAAGATGTCTGGTGGTCTATGTCTCAACTAAGCTTACATTTCATTCAAAAAATTTCAGCTTGGATTTCTTCCGTGAAGTGTACTTGGATATCTTCTTCTTTATCTTCTAAATCTTGATGCTAAGTAGTTGTTTCTCTTCAGCTTCTGGAACATAGTGCAAGTCTTCTTATTCTGTTTCATATGATTCTTATGCTTTTCATCTTTACCTGCACACTGAAATTTGTTTTAGAAAAAAATATGATTATATTTCATCTTTTCTTGGAGACCATTCACATATTGGTGTTGCTCAGGAATGGAAGTTACTTCATCATTGAATTTTTCGTTTGCTTGTACCCACTGTGCATCCTTCACTGCTTCTTCAAAAATTGTGGGTTGAGAAGAAAGCAAATCATAGTGTAGATGCTCGTCACTAATAGGAGTCTACTCATAGATCTCCCTCAAACTTCTGGTTTTCTAGTTTTGTGGTGGACTGCATGTTGCGGATTCTTTTGTGCTGTCAAGTGGTTGTTTCTCATTCTCAACAATTGTTGCATCTTATATGTTGCTATCAGCCCTCTATTGATCGGAGAGACTATCAGTCACATCAGTGAGTACTGCTGCATTAGCAGGTTTTTTTTTATTGTCATCAACAAACACAACAATCTTTGTTGGGATTACATGATCACTAGCTGCCTCATAGACACAGTCATCTTGACTATATTCCATTTCACTATGGGATTCCTTGTGCTTTTCATGACTTGGAAATTCATCTTGTTTTACAATCAGTTCCTCACTAAACACTTCTTTCAATGTATCCCATGCTCTCTTCAGAGTATTGGCTTCTACAATGTAATGAAATAGGGAATAGTCTATACTGGATTGTATGAGACATAAGGCAACAACTTTCCTTCTTTCTTTTTCGAACTCTGTCAAAGCATTAAATGTTTCTGGATCAATGGGATCCTATTCAATGATGAAGTGCCACAAATCTTATAATTTTAACAGATTAATTACTTTGATTCCCCATGCATCATACTCATCTACATTGAAGGTCTGCCATAAACCTTCTAGTGTTAAGGTATTTCTTACCTCTTCATTATCTTCTGGTAGTGCTTCTAGTAACACCATATTCAAGAATTGATCTTATTTTCTAGATAAGGTTGTCATATCTCCAAATTAATACCCCCTTTTTTATAGGGATAGGGAAAAAAGAAACCCAAAAACAGATCTAGAAAAAAAGTAAAAACTAAGATAGCCTACAGCTTCCAAATGTCTTCGGAGTGTGAGTTCTTTCCACTCTGTGAAAAGGCTTACCCTCATATTAGGTCATAAGATATGATACCATGTAAGAGAAAACAATGCAACACAAGAAGCACTATGGGAAGATTGATTTCCTTCTCATTATTAAGAATAGTTTAAATAGGAAATACAAATGACAATACTATGGGAAAATACCATAGGTGCATAAATACCATTGGTGACCTAACTCACTAACTAACCACAGGTGAGATTATTGTAGGTTGGAAAAATTATATAGATAGTTGGAATTCATAGAAGCAATGTACAACGTAAGAGCTATGGGTGGTGATATGACATAATTTACTAACCCTTGGTGGCTAATATAGGAACATGGTACACATAGTGGGGAAGTGTCATTGGAAGATTTATCTCTGCATGTTAATGTCCCCATGTCGGGAAGCTCTCCAACTAATTCCCAGGTCGCCCAAGAAGAAGAATGGTATCACTTTTCAGAACACAAAGGTAGCCAACTAATAACACAAAACCTCTCAGAATGAATGCACTGATAGCCATATAAAGTCCCATAACCCATTCAATCTCCTACTCGACCTCCATGATGGCACTATCATATTTTTTTATAGCACTCCATCACCAATGATAAATTAGAGAAACCAAATAAGGAACCACCAGAGCACAAAGGCTCGCACAGACGGGTGGAGATACACACTCAACTCAATTGTATTAGTGAATGAAAGTTACATATATAGGAAAACAATAAGCTAAACTAGATCCTACAAATATAGATCGGATCTTACAGCATATGAGTTTTTCAAACAACAAATATAAATATAGAAAACATACATGAATACATTGGCTGCATTATATCTAATAGCCTCCCTTAATGCAGAAATGGATTCATGACAACACCCAATTTCTACCTAAGATCCTCAAAATAGATCCTTCCAACTAGTTTAGTAAAACTATCAGCAACATTCTCACTTGGATTATAATAGATTAATTCAATTTCTTGAGACTCAATCTTTTTTCTCACAAAATGATGCTACAGCTCAACATGTTTTGATCTGGCATGATAGACTGAATTGTGTGCTAGCTTAAATGAGCTTTGATTATCATACTGAATTTTGGTAGCTTGTATTTATTGTGTTCCAACATATTCAAGTATGCACCTCAACCAAATGGATTCACAAGTAGTGTTGGTTAAAGCTTTATAATCAGCTTCTGTGTATGATAAAGAAACAGTTGGTTATTTCTTACTACTCCATGATACCACTCATGAACCGATGTTAAAACATATCAATAAGTGGATTTTATGTCATTAGGATTTCCTGCCTAGTCAAAATCAGAATAACCTACCAACTGAACATCAAATAAATCAATATATAAAAGACCAAACTTAACTGTTACATTTAAATATCTTAGGACCTTCTTTCCATCTTTCGAATGTGTTTCACATGGCTTAGCCAAGAAATCACTAATAATGCTAACAAAATATGATATGTATGGATTTGTAGTAGTGAGATAGCTCAGACTACCCACAAGTTGACGATACAAAGTACTATCTCCTTCTTTACATCCATCATTGTTTTATAATTTGAAATTTTTATCCAGAGGAGTTGATACAATTTTGCATTCACTCATTTCAAATATGTTAAGGATTTCCCTTGCATACTTGCTTTGAGTGATGAATGTTTTACAATATTCTCTCTAAAAAGAAATGCCTAAATAATAATGCAAGTCACTAAGGTCTTTCATTTCAAATTCCTGAGACATATTACTTTTAATATCTGCAATTAATTGATATTCTCCACTTGTAATGATAAGATCATCCACATATAAGGATATTAAGCAAACATTTTCCTCTTTATATTTATTAATATATAGGCTTGAATCATTTTTACTTTTTGGAAACCCTTTCTATTTAAAGAAGGAATCAATCTTGATATACCATGATCTAGGATCATGTTTCAGTCCATAGATAGCTTTCTTTAATCTGTGCACAATATGCTCTTGACTTTTCTGCACAAATATTTTAGGATGTTCTAAATATACTTCCTCTTTTAAATTACCATTTGGAAAATCATATTTAACATCTAACTGTTGTATTCTCTAGTTATGTTTAGTAGCTAATGCAACTAGAAATATGACAATGTTTAATTTAGCTACCAGTGCATATGTTTCTTCAAAGTCAATCCACTCTTGTTGAGAATAACCCTTTGCAACTAATATTTCCCTAAATTTGTCAATGCTACCATCAGCTTTGAGCTTAGATTTAGATATCCATTTAGATCCTATGGGTACTTTATCATTGGGTAATTCTACTAATTCTCAAGTTTTATTTCTCATAATAGAATTATATTCCTCATTCATTGCAGTCACTCATTCTTCATTATCTTTGGAGTGTTCATAATCTAATGGTTCTATGACATTTATTACATTATTCATCAAGGGATAATCTCTAAACTTTGCAGGAGGATGAGTTTCTCGATTTGACCTTTTAGGTACTGCAATACCTGTTGGAGTTCCATCCATTATTCTTCTACCTTCTATTGTTTCTTCATCTGAGGTAGTATCACTCATGTTTGATTCTTGTTCCTAAACCTATTGCTGCTCTTGCACCTGGTGTTGTTCCTGCACTTTTTGAACAATTTTATCTAGTTTGACATCCTCATCTGGGATATGTTCTTCATTAGCATTATTCATCCTATTACATATATCTGTATTTTCATGAAATATAACATCTCTACTAGCAATCAATTTGTGCGAACTAGGATGAAATAGTTTATATGATTTCTGGTCATCATAGTAGCCAACAAAGACACATTCAATGGGCTTTGCATTCAATTTCCTTCTGTCATCTTTAGGTATGTATGCAAAATCCCTAGAACCAAATGTTCTTAAATGACTAATTTGAGGTTTATAGCCATAAAAGACTTCAAAGGGGGCTTGGAGTTCTAATTTCTTTGTTAGACTCTTGTCCTTTAAATAAACAACATTGTTAATTGCTTCAGCCCAAAATCCATTAGAAATGTTTTTACCTTGGACCATGCTACGAGCACATTCCACCAATGTTCTGTTTTTCCTCTCAACAAATCCATTTTTCCGAGGTGTATCAGTGACAATGAATTGTTGTTGGATTCCGTTTTTTGTACAGTATCTTTTAAAAGCTCTAAAAGTGTACTCACCACCTTGGTCCAATCTAAGGATTTTTATGTATTTTCCTATCTTCTTTTCAACTTTGATTCTGGATTCTTTGAAGTATTAGAAAAAATCACTTTTCCTTCTTCTTAAGTAATCCCATGTGAACCTGGATCTATCATCAACAAATATCAAAAATTACCATGCACCACCAAGTGATATAGTCTGCATAGGTCCACATACATCAGTGTATATTAGTTTAAGAAGTTCAGGTTGTCTCTTCTATTCATGGTTAGGAAATTCATTTCTGTGTTGTTTTCTGAGTGCACATGCAACACATTCAATATGATAATTTTTTATGAGAGGAAGACCCTCATCCATAGAATTTTTTTGTGATTGAGGTGTCCACACCTTTGATTCCATAATTCAACATCTGAAATAGATGATGTTGTTAGTGCTTGATTATTTCCCTTGATTGCATCCATCTTGTACAATCCAGCAAGTTTGGATCCTATCGCTATAACCCTGTAATGATCTTGGACATATTTAACATGGAACTTATATTTATCAAATTCTACTTTCATATGATTGCCGGTGATAACAGAAACATATATTATAATCTTTCAGATGCCAGGAACATACATCACATTATGTATCTGTTTAAATTATCCATGAGGTAAATTAACATTTATCACTCCATAGCCTAGGAATTTTTGAGACCTGTTATCACACAAATAGATGTGTGTTCCATCATATTTTTCAAAATACTCATCATACTAGTCTCTATTACAAGACATATGGCAGAAGCAACTGAATCTATAAACCATGCATTTTCGTCATCCATTTCAGTAGACAAAGCATGTTCAGATATAAACATTCTTAGATTTTTGAATCCTTTGACATCAGGGGTGTCTTTTCTAACATAATTTCCATTATGTTTTATGTATCTATTAATGGAATCATTGTTTATCTTCTTAAAACAATCTCTAGCTATATGACCTGATTTGCCACAATAATGGCATACAGCC
Source organism: Pseudotsuga menziesii (assembly GCA_001517045.1). Classification (NCBI taxonomy): domain Eukaryota; kingdom Viridiplantae; phylum Streptophyta; class Pinopsida; order Pinales; family Pinaceae; genus Pseudotsuga; species Pseudotsuga menziesii. The sequence goes on along the minus strand of LPNX010207193.1, from coordinate 42,999 downwards.
TCTCTATTATCATTAGAGTCATTATGTGACATACTTATATTTCTTGCACAAAACTTGCCTTTGTCTATATTCCAGTTATTTCATCTGTGTGAGTGTCTGCCTTTTTCCATCAGTTCCTGATCTACAGTCTAATATTTCGGCTCATAAATATTCATTCTCTCTTCTTATTGTAGAAGGATTCCACCGAGCTCTATAAATGTAGGAGGGGTCTGTCTTCCTGCAAGTGCAGAGATGAATACTTTATAATATGGAATTAAACCTTTTAATGTAATAGATACCAAATCCGTACTAGACACTTCTTTGCCAATATCACCCTGATTATCTCAAAAATATTTTGTGCGGGAGAGATATTTATTTATGGATTCATTTACTTCCATATTAATAGACAATAGTTTAGTGTTCAAAAAAAAAATGCTCTTTGAATCTGACGTCTCATACAAACCTTTGAGTTTGTCCCATGTATATTTGGACTTCTTGCAATTTCTGATATGAGATATAATACCATCTTTTATAGACATACAAATCAATACCTTTGCTTGGACTTCTATTGTATTCTAATATGAGATTGACAATGGATCTGAGGGCTTATGTTCCTCCCCTTTCACAATTGACCATAAACTAAGAGCTTCAAGTACAGTGATTAATTTGAATTTCCAGTTTACATAGTTCTATCCATTCAATTTTGATGATTCACTAATGTATAAGTCAACAAGAGACATGTCCGCCATTTTTCACAGAACTGAAGGGAAAATAATTTCAACCAGATAGGAATAAAAAAATATTGGCTCACCTCTTTCATTGTCAAACAAGCAAACAGATCGGTGATTTATGTCTATAGGTGAGTCATCTCTGAACAAAATATTCATAGGTCAAGGTCTCTCCGATGCTTTTTCCTTCTGACAAATGGGTGTTGTCGTCACACTTAGTTTTATCAGTGAAGGCACCGAAGGTGCTCTGATGATTTTTTCTCTAGGCATCGTCGATGCTCTATTTTCACTAAGAAATTGTGTCGACCAAAATGTGGGTGGAGAAAAAAAAACCATATGCCTAGCTCTATCATGGTCTCTCTGCTTACAACAAAACTCCTCCTTCAACACAAGAAACACTAAAATATTCACAAATTTGATGAGGATCCTCTACACACACCCACATACTCAACAATATTCTGGTTCCCTCATAGCATCCCTGAACTTGGCTTTGATAACAAATTAGAGAAACCAAAGATGGAACTAGTAGATCACAAAGGCTTGCATAGATAGGAGGAGATACACAATTAAATCAATTGTATTAATGATTGAAAGTTATATATATAGGAAAATGATAAGCTAAACTAAATCCTACAAATAAGGATCGCATCCTGTAGCATAGGAGTTTCTCTAACAACAAATATAGATATAGAAAACATACATGAATACATTGGTTGCATTATATCTAACATGATAAACCTTCTCCTTAATCAAATTTAATGCTTTCCATGGATTTAGAATTAATAAATATGGACTTCCCAACCTCCCACTTCCCTACCGCTAATTATTATAGATATACGCATAAACTAATTTATTTCCCCGTCTGGATTATGAATCTAGATTTGCAACAAGAGGATATAAAACCGCAACAGGCGTTCAATTGAATCTTTAAAACAATGGAGTGGGGATTTACGAGATGTGAATGATTCAGTACTTGGATTTGGGGGAATGTTATAGCTTATTTTACCACTCCAGGTGAATCACACTTGTATGGATTTCCCCCTGTCCCTCTGTAGACTCCTTAGACCCCTTGGACCATTTTTTGTCCTTTGATGTTTCCTAGACCATCCCTAAAAACATGTGAAAATATATATACGCAACTTTTAAACCCCTAATCGTGTATATATGTGGGTTTGACCACTAAAACTGTGTACATCGGGATGTGTACAAAATCCAAATCCTTTTGGTGTTTTCCTTAACATGGATCCGACTCACTTGACTCCTGGCCTTCCCTATGCCTTGAGATCACTCGGATTCAACCTTTCATTACCCCTTCGAAAAGCTATATAAGGAACTCTATAGTACATTGAAGGCATATGAGAGAATTGAGAGCAAAGAAACTATAGTCCATTGTTGCTGGAACTTATGCTTGAGTTTGCATCCCTTTTTTCATTGGAGCACTTTTGTGTTCTTCCCAAGCTTGCCTTTTGCTTGTGAGCTTGCTATTGAGAGATGGAGGATTGAGGTGATGGAGGCCCAAGTGGGGGATTCGGTTTCTCTGATTCGCAGACGTGCCGACAGAGGTTGTACCCATTGTAATCTCTGATTTTATATTAATAGAAATATATTTTACTGTCCAATAATGTATGTTTGAATGAATATTTTATCCATGGATGTTTTCAAATGGTTATACATTGTTGATTACATATGCTAGAATAGATCTAACACCATTATATATAGTATGCTTATATTGTTTACTTGTTGTTGAGGAAGTAATCCATCAATTCAAGCTGAAGTTGGAAAGCTCAACGGGGATCTACTTCAACCGCCCAGAATAAGGTACAAGGTCTGATCCTTTAGTGTTAGATATTTAATTTCTATTGCATATTGGAAAGGATTGATTTCTGGAGTCAAGCTGTCTATTGTGGTACCCCAAGCCATAGGAATTTCTCTCGATTATAGAATTGGTGACTCCACTGGGGAGTTCCTAGTAGTTGTCCTTTGGGGGTTTTCTATCGGCATTCAATGAATTTGAACTGCTCTTTCTCTCTTGTTTCTGTGTCGGGTCTGGGGGCATGTTTTCCTGGTAGTGTTTAATTGGTGTGAAGTTTGTCTCAACATGTCTGTTTGCCTTGATTTTTATGCACCTTTCTTCCTGTACACGAGTTTTGAATTCACAGTCGCGTATACATGCGGTTTCCTCTGCCATTTCCATGTATACACGTAGGTTTACTGTGAACAGTCGCGTATGCCCTTAGTTTTGCCTTTTAGAGGAAGTTAAATGGTTGTTGGGTGAGTTGTGATGATTGCTGAGTCTCATTTGATAGTGCCAGAGTCTGTAAACACATCTGTTTCTGATGAGAGATGGTTTTTTAGGGTAAATTTATTTTTAAGAATTTTCTTCTCATTGCATTTTCGATTTTTTGTTTTGGGATTAGTGTATTAGACTTCTTTCACCTTAGTGCTTTGCTTGAATGCTACTTGAGTGTGCTTGCAAAGTATGGGGGTTGTAGAATCATTCTTTTCCTTTTTTATATCTCATTTTATTTCAAAAATTCCAAAAATATTTGCTTATCATCATGCATTGCATTTTGCATTTTGCATAGTACTTGCACTAGATTTGCTTTGGAGTATTAGTTAGGATTTCATATAGGAAAATTTGAATTTGTCATTTGAAGAAAATTATGCATTTCATGTAGTAGCATACCCTGTTTTCATGGACACAATGCATTTGCATTGATTGTTAGGTGTGCATTTTACTTCATGTTGTGTCATAACAACATTAGTTGCATGGACATATCCCTCTTTTTAGTAATAAAGCCAATTAAAATCAACGCTTAATTAAAATGAACTACACTATTTTATTTGATAGGGTTCACCAACAAGATTAGGTTTTAGGGTCTTGGAATAGTTCATTGTGAGTAAATTCTCCACGACCACTAAACAACAACATGTATGTGTCTATCCAGGTGAGTGTGTGAAATCCTTGGTATAACTAGTGTTTCTTAGGATCCTCCTCTCAAAAGGGAGTTAAGCATGAGGTAGTGTGAGCGGTTATTGATTGGGATGACCCCTAGTCATAATTGAGTAGCACCGGAGATATTTCCAGGATTGTATTCATATCTGGGGGTTCTTTCGAGAGTTTCAGGCTTGGCTACCCTACCCATATGGTCATTCCCGCCTACGATTGTCTACCTGAGCATTGATTATATTGAGGTGACCTTAGTGGCCTTACCTAGGATATCGTGGGGGTACTTTGCAGGGGTTATTCTGCAAGTGTCCCGACCAGGTTGGGGTCGGACAACACAGTCGCTTTACACGTTGAATCTAAGGGCCACAATAATTGGTTAGGTACCTCCGCTTGTTGTGTATGGGAGTCTCAATCCTCTCCTAGGTGAGACATACCTGCTTCATTCGGAAGCTCACTTATCCTACCCTTGATTGCTTGTATTTGGCTTTAGATTTTATTGGTGATTTCTCTGTGCATGTTAGCTTGCCTAGGGTTTGCGTAGATAGAGAGTCTTTTATATTTTTTGAGTCATTGTGGATTCAGGTGTGGCTCCTCGTTGTTCTCGTTGTTTAGTAGGACTTTTTCCTTCTAAATATCCCTCTCCTTTGGGAGTGATAAATAGATAGTCTAGGCTGACTACTTCGCACATTGATTCACTCACCATGGGAGACCATATAGAAGGTATTCCTAAACCACCTTCTCCCATTCATGTGGAAGATGGGGAGTTTAATCCTACCTATGATCCTTCACCCGACTTGAATGAGTTAGGTTCTGTGATTTCTGAGATAGGAACCTTTCATGATAGACCTACTTACTCTAGGGTTGATTCCCCATTGACGCATCTCCAGTATGGAATGCTGGAGGATGACGAGACTCGTTTTGAACCCGCGAGCACTAGTTATGGTAGTTATGGTATGTATGGTTTTCTCACACATGATTTGGCATTTCATGTTGAATTTGAGTTCAATCCTAACACTATGCCTGGGGGCACTCTCATTCCTTACCATGAGTAGAGGTTTGGGAGCACTAGTCACATTGCACCTTCCATCCCGATGGTGGAAGCTACATCACATATTCCTCCTAGGTCTAGGGTTAGTGATCCTATTAGGATACTAGATCTGAGATAAGTGACTATAGGGAATAATACGTAGATAATTACACAGATCCCTTCCTCCTCTGTCCCTATTTCTTTGAATGTTCACCCTCCACCTCATTCACGTGGTCCTTCGGGCCGGAACATTGCTACAAGTTATGTCTGTACTATGGTTACTAGACCAGTTGCGTCTCAGCTTCATGCACTTCCCGTTGCTTTGGGAGGTCATGTTCATACTTCTAGAGGTCACATTCCTACTTCTGGAATGTATATTTCTACTTCGAGAGTGTATGTTCCTACTTAAGGAGTGTCTCATGGGGAATCTCATGTGATGAATTATGGAACTTATTATGGGACGCAGTATGGATAGGGTTCTTCACCTTATGGGGGAGTGTATCAGCAACCTGCTTACTCTCCAAATTATGGATTTTTAGCTCCTAATAGTCAAGGTACACCACAATATGGTGATTCCATGCCACCCTATACAGGTCAAATGGGAGGAGGGCACTATGGCCAAGGCCATGGTGGTAATCAAACCTATGTGAATTAGAACTATCAAGGAGCGGTCCATCGACCTCATCATCCTAGGCTCCGTTTCCTCACAACATTGAATCTTCCTGACTTGTCGAGATTGACAAACGATCATGTAGCTCATGACCTGGCTTAGCCGACTATCCCTACTATGCTTCCCTCGGACGTACCCAAATTCGAGGGAAAACCGGGAGAGGATCTGAGCGAACATGTTACTACCTTTCACCTATGGTGCTATTTGAATTCCTTACACTAGGACTCCATCCATTTAAGGCTATTTCAATGCACCCTTATAGTTCCTACCAATAAATGGTATATAAAGCTACCTAGGGGAGCATTCACTTTGTTTGATGAACTAGCGATGAATTTTCTTAACCACTTCCAGCTACTAGTGCATTATAACGTGGGTACTAAACTCTTGTCAACATTTCAGCAGGATAAAGCCACACATATCTTGGATCATATCCAAGAGTGGCATAGACGGAAGAGGTTAATTAAAGCCTTTATACCACTGGAATTCCTCCTCGAATGGTTCCCTAAGTCGTTATTGTCGTATATAGCGAATGATGTTTCTACATCCGAAGTGCAAAATGAGGAACAAGCTATTTTTAGGGTGTAGAAACTGGACTTGATTTATGCTCAGTACGGTTTGTTTTATGAGATCATTCACAATGCTCCACATTCTAGTTTTGACCCCAAAGTTAAACCTAGACCACATGCCAATGGCATTGTTGGTTGTGCAAGTTCTAAACCTGTAGATTCGGTTGCAAAAAAAGTTAGTCAATTGTAAATCAACCAATCTTCTTCGGGACAAGCCACGGCTTTGTTTCAACCCACCCAAATGGCGAGTGTACTTTCGATGCAATCGTCAGACCAGAAGGGTAACCAGTAGCCCAACCAGAATAAAAAGAAGGGTAAGAATAATCATAAAGGTGGGAATAGGAATGAGAATGCTAATAGTAATGACAAGAATGCTTGTAATGCTGGGGGGGACAAGCAAGCTAAGCGTAAAGTTAAATTTCCTTGCAAGTTGTGTAAGGACGATCACCTCACTTACTTGTGCCCTCGTATCAATGAAGCCTCAAGATTCTTGGCACAACGCCCAGCTGTGCTAACTAACCCTTTACCACACAATCAAAATATGAACTCAAGGACCCATGATCAATTTGGTGCTGATCAAGATCCACTGGAGGGTAGTGGTTGTGGTTGCATTAACATGGTACATGCTATGAAAGTTGTGACCCGTGCGAAGGACTATGGTTCGTCACAAACCAGCCCAGGAAAGGAACCTGATTCACCAGGGCCTTTTTTGTGTATTGAGAAACCTGTGGATAAACCTGAAGCTACACCTCGCATTCCTAAGGGAGTCCTTAAGTGTTTGGGGCATAATCCTAATGCCCGAGCTTCCCAGAACTATTCAGTTGTCAAGGATTTGGGCCACACTCCTTGTGCGATGTCTGCATTGGAAGTGCTTCAGAGTTGTCCTTCGTAGAGGAAGGATTTGCTTTCTGCCCTTAGTGTGAATTATGATGATTCTTCCTTCATGATTAAATTTGAAACCGTAGGACTTCAGCCTCGCTTGCCTTACTATGTGTCTCTTTTGATTCATGTAGAATGTCTTAACATGACCGTCAAGCGCACTGTGATTGACGAAGGCGCTGCCACTTCTGTGATGTCTTTATCGTGTTGGAAGGGTTTAGGTTCCCCTGAGCTATCTAAATCAGTGACCATGTTAACTGTGTTCGATGGGAGATTGTTTAGGCCGCACAGGATTCTTCCTTCCCTTAAGGTCTGATTGGGAGGGAAGACCATTACGATAGAGGTTGAGGTGGTTGATGCGCCCCTTGACTACAATCTCTTGTTGGGTAGGATTTGGATGTACAGTATGCAAGCCATTGCTTCTTCCCTATTTCGCGTTGTATGCTTTCCATTTAATGGGAAGATAGTCACGATTGATCAAACATCATTCAAGAATCTGTCTGTTACCGCATCTTCAGGAGCTTTGATCCCAATCGTTGAACACTCTTAGCCGGCAACTGGAAGTGTGGGTGTAGGTATGTATCCATCCCTCATGGGAAGCTTTAGTTGTCCTGCATTGATCCTTATGATAGGGTCTAGTTCTGGTGAGGCTTCGATATCTATGAGATCGATGTCTTTTCGTATGATTCCTATGGAAGATCCTTGGATTCTAACTACACCGAATACTTCGAGTGAGCCCATCATGATGAACGTGTCATTGCTTGCAACTATGATAGCTTATTAAGCTAATCTTGAGTGTGTTGTAGAGCCCAGTCCTTCCTCTTCGCGGATAGAAGAGGAGGACCCTTATGTGATGCCAGCATGGGCAGTGTAGTCTTCTCATGTGCATGACTGCCTTGATACTATTTTCCCTTCAGATGAAGCGATTATTGAGGCTATGTCAGGAGTTGAGCCACCATGGGAGGAACTCCATCATATATCGTACTTTCTTCCTGAGCTTGACCGCTTGGAGCATGAGGACTTTAGGGCAGTTCTTAGTGAGAGAGTTGGTAGTAATATGGTCCCATTAAACTCTCCTAGTCTGATGGCTGACGGAAACATGTAAAACATATCTCCAATGATTCCTATCAATATCTCTCGCGATCCTGGCAGGATTGAGAATGTCTATATTGGGGTAGAATGTTCCCATGCTGAGATTCAAGAACACACCGAGCTGTTTAAAGAATTATGTGATATCTTTGCTTGGTATTATGAGGAAATGCCAGGTATTGACCCTCGTATTATCGAACACGAGATTAATACTTATCCCAACGCTTAGCATGTTCGACAACGCTTGGGTGCGGTGAATCCTAGGAAAGCACTCGTGATTAAGGCAGAGATAGAGAAACTGTTGAAAGCCAGTTTTATCTATCATGTTCCCTTGACGGAGTGGGTTTCAAACCCCATTTCAGTGGATAAGAAGTAGGGAGCGATCCGCATTTGTACTGATTTCCATGATTTGAATCGTGCATGTCCTAAGGACATTTTCCCCACACCATTTATTGATCAGATTTTGGATGAGTGTGTGGGTAGCGAGGTTTTTTCCTTTATGGACGGCTTTTTTGGATATAATCAGATACAAATTAAACCTGAGGACCAACATAATACTGCATTTATTTATCCTTTGGGAACGTTTTCATATCAGAAAATGCCTTTTGTCCTTAAGAATGCTGGAGCTACTTTTCAGCGGGCAATGACCTTGATCTTCCATGATCTCAAGTCGATTATCAAAGTATTTTTGGATGACCTTGCTGCTCATTCTCGTCTGAGAATGCGTCATTCCTATCACTTGAGATTGGTATTCGAAAGATGCTACCATTATTTGGTTAGGTTAAATCCTTATAAGTGCATTTTTTGTGTGAAGTCAGGTAGCTTGTTAGGATTCATCGTTTCTAAAGAGGGTATAAGAGTCGACCCTTTGAAGGTTGAGGCAATACTTCAGTTGTCTCCCCCGAAGAATATTCATCATATTCAATGTTTGCAAGGCATGGAAAACTTCTTACGGAGATTTGTTGTCAATTTTTCCACTTTGACTAGAGGCTTAATTCATCTATTGAAGAAGGACACCACCTTTTTTTGGGATGAGCGAGCCCAGGAGTCCTTTGGTGTGCTCAAGCGAGCCCTAGCATCGGCCCTGGTGATCAGTCCCCCGGACTATAGTTGTGATTTTCTACTTTATGTGGCCGCGTCCATGGAGACAATTGGTATGGTTCTGGTTCAAGAGGATGAGGAGCTCCAAGAGCATGTCATATACTATCTAAATTAGAACCTTATTGATGCATAGATTCATTATTCTCGTGTTGAGAAGCTTGCTTTAGCTACCGTACATGCAGTTCAACAGTTGAGACATTATATTCTCCTTCGATAGACCTTGGTTGTAGCCCATGTCAATCCATTTCAATTCATCCTCACTCAAAGGATGATTAGGGGAAAATATAATAAATGGATTGTCATCCTGCAATAATTTGATCTTGAATTTTTTTCGGCAAAATTGAAGAAGTCGTTAATTTTTGCAGAGCTTATATCGGATTTCCGAAGCGAGGCCAAGGAGTTGGTTTGTGAAGATAAATTTGTCAATCAACACATCTTCTTAATCTCAAATTTATACCCACGGTATGGGGATAACATTATATATTTACAAACATTAAAGGTCCCTACTCACCTCTCACGGGATGAACGATGACGATTATGTCACGTATTTAAGAATTGCCTCATAGTGGATAACACTTTGTATTGTCGTGGGGTAGATTCCATTTTTTGACGTTGTTTAACTCATGAATATGCTGAGGTAGTGCTGAATGATTTCCACGGAGGGGTGTGTGGTGGTCATTTATCTGGGCTTTCTACAGCCCAAAAAAACTTAAGAGCGGGTTATTTCTGGCCATCAATCTTTAAGGATTGTGTAGATGCGATCAAGAGGTGCCACCCTTGCCAGGTGTTCACATGTAATATGCCCTCGAAACCTACCCCGTTACATCCCATCATCATCGTCGGTCCCTTCACTAAGTGGGGGCTTGATTTTATGGATTGCAACCCAGCTTCAGTTGGGGGCCATCATCATATCATAGTGGCTATTGATTACTTCATGAAATGGGATGAGGCTATGCCTACAGTTAAATATGACCTTGAGATAGCCGTGAACTTCGTATTCAACCAAATTATTACTCGGTTCGAAATTTCGAAAGAGCTTGTCACTAACCATGGCTCGCACTTTCAGAATCGTATGATGGAAGAGTTGGCATCAAAGTTAGGGTACAAGAAAGAGCATTCTTCCTCTTACTACCCTCAAACGAATGGATAGGTAGAAGTAGTGAATAAATCACTCAAATCCATTCTCCAACTAACCATCACACAGAGCAAGAATAATTGGCACATCATGTTATATCTTGCTTTGTGGGCATATAGAACCGCTGTTAAGACTGCCACGGGTTTTTCTCCATATCAAATTGTACATGGAGTGGAGTCGATATTGCTGGTTGAATGCGAGATTCCTTATTTGAATATAGTCGTAGAACTCTTACCAGACACTTCACCATTAGAGGAGTGTTTGGTCCATTTTGAGCAACTTGATGAGCAACATCGAGATGCCTTGGTGGCTCTAGAAGTAAATAAGCGTCGCGTAAAGGTCTAGTACGATAAGTCTGTCCATCCAAGGAGTTTTAGTGAGGGAGACTTGGTCCTTTTGTGGGATAGCCTAAAAGAACCCTTGGGGGTAGGAAATTTTAACCCCATGTGGCATGGTCCTTACGTCGTCAAACGTGTGTTAGAAAAGGGTTCTTATGAGTTGGTGGATTATGAGGGAATGGCCTTGGCAGATCCTAGAAATGGGCTCTATCTGAAGAAATACTATGCATGATTCTCAGCCAAGGCTAGTTATTGTATATTATTATACAGTTTTTCATAGTTAGGTATTTTTCTTATCGTGATCAAGTTTGTGATTAGTTTTCATTTCTTTTGGTAGATGTTAATGGAATCTTCCACCTACATAGGATTCGCGGGTGGTGCGATCCATCACACTCAACACTTAGCCTTTTCTGCTTGGGTGATTTATACTCTTATGGGTTAGGTATTGTCTTCAGGAGGCGTATGTTTGTGGCCATCTTCCAACAATGTTGTTGAGTATAGTGTCGTTATTAAGGTTCTATGGGATGCCATTTCACATGGGTTTCTCTCTCTTGAGGTACGTCTTGATTCGAAGTTAGTAGTGTCACAGCTTAATGATTTGTACCATGTTAGAGATCCGACGTTATTAATAATATTCTTACATGTGAGATTATTAGAACGAAAATTTGACAATATAACATACATACATATTCCAAGAATTAATAATCAAGTTGCTGACTCATATGCTAATTACGTGTTAGATTGGAATTTGTTTCATACACAATAAATTCATTACAAACACAAATTTTTACACATGTAAATAAATAAACCGATCACCATAAATTTTTTTATATAACATCCAAAATGTGGTAATACATAGTGTCATGATACAAAAATGGGGCTCTCGAGCCACCAAAATATAATACACGGTAATACAAAATGTATAACTCCCAGGTATCTAAGCCTATAGAGGAGGAGGGGGGTTGTGATCATGGAAGGTCACTATGGCTCTAGCTATCCGTCAGAATAATTGCACCCATGCTCATGGTACACCCACCACCTAGTGCTCCATGGCCTAAGGAAAGTCCTCGACTTGCGCCATGGGAACCCTCTGTGTCAGCCTCACGAAATTGGTATGAATGCTCTGGAGCATTTGCTCCACATCCACACCCGTGATATCATCTCCTCTTCCCCTTCATCTATGATGAGGGAAGCCTTCAGGCCGCCGTGGTCCCACATATGCATACAAATGGTAGATGTCACTATGTATTGTCACACAAAAATATGTCTTTTGATTCCATATAATCAGAAAACAAAAAAAAATTAAATATCTCAAAAATTAAAAGAGAGGGTCGAGATTCGTTACCTATGTCACCATATGCCAATCCTGGTGGTAGTAGCATGTTTGGGTCCCCCCGAAAATCAATCCCCGCATAGGGGTAGTCATTGATAGCAACTATTTGTCATCGCCACCATGGAAAGAACTCAGGTAGATAGGGGTTGGACACCCTACCTCCCCCTAGTCTGCACATCGCATCTGCCCAACGCTGTTGGGCCGGATCTCGAACCTTGTGAAGAGTAACGTCAACTCTGGGGCTCAATCCTGGAACACGCTCGAAGATGCTTGTTGAGCCATTAGATCGGCCATTACTACCTCCTCTACCTCACCATGTTCACACTCTCTCCATTCTAGGACCATCCTGCACAAAAAATTCCAAGTTTGCCCATTACATTACTTGAAAAACCTCATGCACGGCCACATACGCGACTGTTTGCCAAACAGCCACATATGTACGCAACTGTGAGGGCATTTTCCACGTATATCCATCCCTATACATGGAAAAACCCTTGATTTATACGTGGGCCACAACGCCTTTTTTAGTTTGGCCTAGAAACCTCAAATGACCATGGAATTTGATAAAAATTGCATCAAAATGGAAGAGAAGAGCATGGTAAAGTACTTGGAAGAAAGAGTAGTGGATTTCGCTGGCTAGATCTCCTGGAATTCGCTGTTGAAAATATGAGCTCAATTGGGTAAAAATTTCAAATGTTTTATAATGTTTTGAATTTTTTACTATTTATAAAAAAAATTCAAATTTTTGAAAACTTTAACCCGCTTTCCTATAGTTTCTACAATTTCTAATCATTTTGGACCGTTTTTGACCTAATTCATGATGTAGGAGACCTTTTTGAGTGTCGTTTCAGCCGTTGGATTGACCCGTTCATGCCGATCTCAGGTATCATGTCTAAACTAGCATATAGGTTAGGTTTCATCACCCTTTGCATTTTGCATGACCTTATGACCGTTTCATCATAACCTTAGGTGCGAACCCAGTCTATTATGTCATGGAACCTTCTTGTTGTTTTAGAAGCGGCATGGTATGAGTGGTAGAGCTTGAACTTACATGGGTACCCTAGTTAGCGCCTTATTTGCATTTGGTGCCCATGCTGACGTTTTTTCCTTTAAAGTGTGGGAGTCTATTGTATAGTATTGCCATGACATTTCGCAAGAGCATCATACTCCTCTTGATCTTTTGCTGGCATATTTCTCTCAGGATTTCCATATGTCAAGTTGTAATTGCATTATCATGAGCTTTTCCTGCCTTATTGAGCTTTATGCTAGCTTCCCCGACATTGAGTTTCAACGATATAGCCCAATCTTGTCTCATGTCTAGCCATGCAGAGCCATATTTTATATCCTTTACAGCTTGATTCCCTTTTTATCGGGAGGGGATTTTCCCCCGAGTGTTGATGTCCTACACATGTGTCCTTGCATTGAGCATAGGTATGTTCCACTGCTTGGAACTAGTTTGTTTTCTCCTATGACACTCGTCTCCTCCTAGTTTGTAACTATAAAGCAGTTTTATTCTTTTTCAAGATTTTTAAATATTTGAAAAGGTCCAAAAAAATAACAAAACCAAAAATCCGGACAAGGAAAGATGTTATCTTTGGCAGCTATTGAGTCATGACGCCTTTGAACAGAGCATTATATATCACATCCATTGGTTGGGTTTATAGCTTGACTTTAGGAGCTGTACTCGTTTATCTAAGTTTATCTCCACCGACTGGTTAAGCTTCCAGTCCCCATGGAGCCTTTGTCGATGCCTCCTGTGTTGCAGAGATGTCCCAGTTTGTATATCGAGTCTATGCATCCTTTATTCAGTCACCATACGATGTTACGCTCTTGTTCGAAGGAAGTTGAAACCTGAGTCGGCCATTCCTTAGTTATCTTGACTTTGCATGTCGGCCATTCTCGATACAGTTACTGGTTCATGCACCTTATGATCGAGTCCTTCCACATTATACATCTTTGTTGAGTACCTCGTGTTGGATGATGGGGGATTCCTTAATGCCCTCCTTCCAGCGGATTTCATCCCATCAAATTCAGTTCATTTATTATGGGATTGGAATCTAGAGTCATTTTGAGTGCCTTGAGACTTGCAGTCATCAGTGGCAGGTTCTCTTGCCATCGACAGTATTTGGGAATACATCAATGTCCCCTGATCAATGGATCCTCTCAAGTGTTCGACCTCAACACATTTATTCACACTTGTTAGTTTTCACTCTAGTACCTTGATTCCCATTTTCATTATCGGTGGGTGATATTGCATCTATTAACGGTATACATTAATGACCGGTAATCAGACGATGGACTTACTATGTTCGACCTCGACACCTCTATTCACATAGTAGGACATGTACTCGTAGCGGTTTGTGTAGAAGACCTTCCAAATTGGTGGCATCTCTTATATGCTACCTCCTTGATCATGCCAGTGTTCATGAGATTTCAGCTCTCGTGACTTGATTCCAATATATGTTAGACATTTCCAGCTGTTATGGAGATCTGGATCCATTGTTTATCTTCAGCCATTATGGAGATCATGATCGTTTGCATATCTTCATCATGGAGATTCTGATCTATGTATATTGTATGTGGCGATGACCACTTATGTGATATCTTGTATCATGCCTATTCATGGCCATTGTACTCTTATGTATCCGGGACTTCTATATGTATTTGTAGTTATGTGCACAGTTGTATCATTGTACTATATTGATTGGGTGGCTGGTATTCCATTTGGGATTCTTCATCACTCCACTTCTGGGATGGACTTATAATGTATTTCGGCCATTCTATGACCCGTCTAACCTCACACATTAGGGGGCGTCTGTTATAGCTGATTTTACCACTCCTGGTGAATCACACTTATACGGCCTTCCCCCTGTCCCTCTGTAGACACCTTAGACCCCTTGGACCATTTTTTGTCCTTTGATGTTTCCTAGACCATCTGTTGGCTTGCTCTGGGCAGACCCGGGTTTACTATTATGTACCAACAAAAACCCTAGCTCACTGGCCCTTTCAGCGATAGACCGCAGAATGGACTGAAGTCTCACCCGAAGTGATCCTAGATGGGGTGGCTGAAGACTCAAGTGTCCTCAACCAGATTCTATAGCATCCTAGGTTTCTCTTGACTCTGGTTAGCTAGTGGGATCTCTCTGTGAGATGATGTTTCTCTTGACTCATTGATCTTACTATGGAGCTGACTCTTATCACATCGCAGCTTCTATGGTCATGCACAAACTTACTCTTCTACTCAGCTCCTTCCCTGCGATATCTCACACCACAGCTCCTCAGACGATGCGATATCGCCTTTCTATGCTATGATATTTCCTATAATGGGGCTCAATATGCGTATCAACTCTCAAGGTCCTGCGACCTCCTTCCTGGGTCTAATAACTCTGTTAACCTTCACAAGGGTGTTAAACCACTTCACTTGAACTTCTACAGTTTAACACTCTAACATCACTTCGCTCAACTCATGGAACTCATATACCGGAGTCACTTAACACTGTAACTGTCAACTATCATGAATCAAGCACTGATAAACTCATATACAGGCTACTTGATACATTCAACTTGCATTTAACCTTCTATGTGCTATAAAATGAAGAATAACATACATACATTCATCAACTAATAAGTAACATTCATGTAACAGATGAAAGATAGAGAACAGGTAAAACATAATCACATGAACAGTCGTACAACACACGGATTTTACGTGGTTCACTTCCAGGGGAGGAAGCTACGTCCACAGGAACTGTGTTTTATTATATCTTGAGAGAGTACACACAGTTCCGCTGCAACCTATTATGCAGCTTGAGATCTTCTGGGAAACTCTATGCACATAGTCGGGAGCCCATCTTTTAGATCTCTTCTCTTCTTATATTGCCTTCTTCTTACAATATATTCTCTTTCTCTCTCTCAATCCCTGCGGATTGTTACATTCATGCTCAAGGATCCAGCTACTGGTTACAGTAAGATAATATAGTCTTAAAAATAGAACCAGAGCTCGACTCAAAGAAAAGCTAACTGACCACTAGCTAAGTGTCTATCTCAATGTCTCGCTAGCTAACTGAGTTGCTATGAGCTAACAAACCAACAGACTAGCTAAGTGTTTATCTCAATGTATCGCTTAGCTAACTAAGTGGCTATGAGCTAACAGATGAACTAACTAGCTAAACTTTCACAATACAAAATACATGCTTAAATAGGTGGCCCGAAGGTTTCACCATGATACAAAACTATGGGCCTTTCCCAACAGTAACCCAAAACCCTAACTGTGACAGTCGGCGTATCTGTACTTTGAACTGCCACTTTCCGTCACACCACAACTTTCTATAGTCTTCTGTTATTTCGGCGCTGAATGTGGGTATGGGCGCTGCTTCCTCGGTCACTCCCCTTCTGTGCTTTGTCTTCAATACCTCATCCCATTGCTCCTTTTCCTTTATGAGGGTAGCTGAGCCCTCCTGTCTTCACCACTTCCTTAAGTGCAGTGGTTGAGCTCTCTCTTCTCGGCTGCTCAGGTACTGTTTCCTTTGACTTTCTTGCTCTGATATAGCAGCTTTTCCTGTAGCTACAGGGCGCTGCTCCAATAGTCCCCTAACACTTACTTGTGCCTCGTCCCTGAGCCACTAATAGCTGGCTTCTCTTGCTGTAGCTTCTCCTTGGCTTCCTGCGAAGTCCTTGTGAATATTTCTTTTAGTCCTGCGACTTCTTTGTCCATAGCTTCGACACAGTATTGTGCCGCTTCGAGCATAGCTTGACTAATAATGGAGTCTTCTGTGTCATCAATTTCACTTTTGCTTGTAGTGAACTCCTTGACCTTCTGCTCAACCACATCGACAAGCTATGCGATTTGTTTCTCATATGTTTGAAGCAGGTTATTGAATTGTATCTCTTTTTCTCTTAACCTTTGCACTTCCTATTGCAAACGGTTCATCTCTGTCGTCTTATTCATCTTTGCAAGAGATCCTAAGCTCTTGACTTCTTCCTTCATTGCTATTGTGGCCTTCTCTATGTTCTAGATGCTCTGCTACAATTCTAGTCTATCTGGGAGCTCGTCTAACTCCGACCATGTCTTCGTCGCGTTGGCTAGTAATGACTGTGCATCATCTATGTGACACTTCATCTGTGTTGAAGTGAGTCTAAAGGCCTCTTCCCTTGCTTCCTTGTCTGCCTGAGGTGTGCCTGGTGCTCGAGCCTCAAGCTCAGCAATCTGCGCTTCGTGGTCTTCCTCCATCTTGACCACTGTCTCTTCCAGAGCCTTTGCTCTATCTGCAATTCTTCTGACTTTCTACGTTAGAGGCAATGCAAACTCTATGTTACACTGGGGTAACTCCAATGCAATGTTCTGCAGGATATGACTGAGATACTATTCTCTTTCTTCGTAGACTCTTAACTCCTTCGCATTTGTCTGAAATCCTGCGGTGAGTTCTGCATTCTGTTGTCTCAGCTGAGTGTTCTGTTTATAAGTTGTCAGCTCTCTATCCCTGAGCTCTATGGCTATCTGTTGCTGGATCATCTGTAGTTGATCAACAGGGAATTGTGTTAGATTAACCTTGATAGGGTGTCTAATATGGATCTGCACATCAATCATCGAAGCAGGGAATCTGATGCTCCCTGGTGGTATCAGCACTGTATTGATGCGATCCTTTGCAAAGAATTCCTCGCGGGAAATCGATTGTTGTGAGCTTCCTCCTGCTATTGCCTTGACTAGAAGAATCTGCATCATGGCAGTATTCTTAGTTAGTGCCTTCAACTCTAGAAGCTTCTTATCTGCCAAGCTCTACATCTTGTCCTGCGATGTCTGCATCGCCTGAAATGAGTCCCGCAACGCCTCCCGCAATCTCGTTGCGATGAGTTCATAGTCATCCTATTTTAGTGCAGTGTATGTAGTTGGCTTTGAGGCTTTGAATTTTTTATTCTTTGGTGCTGCTAATGGCACCTCTACTGCATCTTTCTCCTTTTGTGCCGGTGGTGGCACTTCTACTGGATCTTTCCTCTTGTAACCCACCTTATCTTTTCCTTTGTCTGATGAGTCTATGGGTGTGGTATATGTTGGTACATTTCCCGCTATGGCATCTTCTAATGCCTTCTTCCATTCTTCCCCAAAGTCTTTGATAACATCTTCTACATCCTACGCTATCATCCTGAATGAACCAACAACCCAGTTATCCATTCTAGACCCTTTTGGTCTCAGATAAATTCTATGGCTATCCACCATGAAATCAAGTCAATTATCATACCTGTCAACAACCTCTGTGTTGATCTACGGTGTCCTCTGGATGACTCACTGCAACAGCTTATAGTATTCATAGAATACTATCATATTAATCTTTTTCTTGGCTGGGCTGTTGCTCTCCCATAAGTTTGCATATAGTGCGCCTCGGCACTCTCTGCCTCATAGCTGTAAAAAATGGGTATTGGGCGGCTCTCTCCACCCGACGAATGTGCATAATATAAGTAGCCATGAGAACTGGAAGGGGTGGTTTGGCTCGTCCTGTGCTACCAAACAATCTTGAAGAAAAATATTTAATAAAAATAAACATCAATTAAATTGTTCACCTTCTGCGACTTGTATGGCAAGGTGAATTACTGATCCTGTGACTTTTTTCGGGCGTACTTTGGTTAACAGTCTACCTGCAAGAAGAATGGCTGTAAATCTGAGTGTATCGTCTATTAATCTTGTGAGGTCATAAGCTCGACCTCCTATATGTAGCTTATACTTGTTAACAAGGGTTGCTGGTAGCTTAGTATCCTTGCTCTTACCTGATATATGTGTCTGAGGGTCCTTACCATTCTTGGATAGCCCAGTGATACGGTGTATCAAATCAACATTCAGTTCAATCCAGTTACCCAGCCAGAGATAAACTCCATGTACACAGGAAAGTAGCACATGCACCACGGCATTAACCTCTGTACCTCGTCCAAAATGTGGTATTCTCAACAAATTGAGCAAGCCTGACTGCTCAAGAATCTGAACATGTTCCATAGGAACAAACTCATCTGCATCGGTCCTTGGGTTCCTCTGAACCGTAAGGTACTGATTCGGCCAAACTGAGGATATGTCTTACTATATCCAAGGTTATAGTCTGTAAATTTGAGAACAGGGGCATATCCTAACAGGTCTCCATCTTTCTTTACACGAGGGTCAAGCGAGGTTAGTGGAATAGGAAACTTAGCACCCTTGGGAATGGTTACCTCTGGTGCGTCCTCGAATCGTGGCACAATGTATACTATTGCCATATGAACTTCTTCTTCCTGCTTTGGGCTGGACTCTTCTACTATCTAAGCTTGACTCTTCTTCCTTGGTGTCTGTCTGACCTGTGGTGCACCTAATTTCACAACCCTGGGCAGCGTCATCATAACATACCTGAGGCCACCATGCTGGAATCATTGCACAACGTCTTCTAAATGTTCCTTCTCAGAGATACACCAACTGGTGCAATACTCTAGATTGGAAATGGCTGCAAAATTGGGGAAACTAGCACTCTGTAACTGAAGTATCTCTGCACAGGGAAAGCTCTTATGAATTGCTCTATATCTCTCAGAAATCGCAAAAGTAACACTTCTGTGTGAATGATCTATGTATTTATAATGAAGGAGATAATCTCTGAAGCAACGGTCTTCTAGACTAGACCCGTCGGCGGCATTGATTGCATGGATATGACAACATCCATCATCTCGATCCTCATTAATTGCTGAAAATTCGATCAAATTTCCCTCAAAGATTGCGTGCAGGCACCGACAATCTCGACCAAGATTTACCAAATCTAGGAAAATCATTGTACTGCTTCCAAATCTAGGGCAATGTATACCTACCAAATTTACATTAACTACTTGTCAGAAGGCGAAGTGACTGGCCCTCTGTCCCTTTTTCAAAATCCTCAAAATGGCACGAGGAACATCGCCTCGCTGCGATGCCACACCGCATCGTCCTTTCTTGGTCCGATTCCTTATACTTTAAATTTATTTATTTATTTATTTTTATTTTTTTCATGTAGACTAGATGGGTGAGATGCCTCCTTTCAACTAAACTGGACATCTTCATATCCAGTTCTCTGTGTTAGGATTGGGAGGTGGAGTGGCTATCACTATAAAGCTTAATCCTATTGCCATTGATCAAAGTAGGAACAAGATCCCCATTCAGTTTATTGAGTTGAACAACACCTCCTTCTATAACTTGCTGAATCTGATATGGCCCCAACCAATATGTCTTGAATTTTCCTAGAAACTTAACAAACTTGCTGTCATAAAGGAGCACTAGGTCTCCTATCTAAAGAATCTTGCTCTTGATGTGTCTTTCATGCCAAGATTTTTCTCGTGCCTTCTGCACTTTTTGATGAAATCCTATGATGAATCTGTCTTCTTCTAAGGCAAGCAACTGTGCTAATCTTTCATTCATCGTGTCTGTATCAGCCATCTCGGTAATTTGAGCAATTCTTAAACTGGGAATAATATATTCCATAGGCATAACAGCCTCTTGTCCATACACCAAGTTGAAAGGTGTGTGTCATGTAAGTTTCTTGCATGTAGTCCTATAAGCCCATAATACAGCATTAACCCTGATGTCCCAATCATTTCTTTGGCTGTTACAAATATTAGTAAGAGAATTTTCTAGAATCTTGCTAAAATCCTCCACCGTACCATTAGCTTGAGGGTGGTAGGGAGTGCTCTTATGATGTTCTATCTAAAATTCCTCCATCAAGACCTCAATAGTGCGATTCATAAAATGTGTGCCTTGATCACTCATCAAAATTACTGGACATCCAAATCTACTAATGATGTTTTCAAAAATGAACTGTGCAGCTGTAGCAGCATCACAATTCCTTACTACTTTGGCCTCTGCCCACGTGGTGAGGTATTCTGTTCTTCTGATGATGTATCTCGCACCAGTTTGTTTTCCTGGTGGGTTGATAGGACCCACGGAATCTATAGCCCACTTGTCAAATGCGCGCAGCGTAATCTATGGTCGCAGCGGCATTTCATCTCTCCGCAAAGGTTTTCCTACCCTCTGGCAGATATCACAACATCTGCAGAACTCCTTAGTATCTTTGTACAAAGTAGGCCACCATAATCCTGCAGCTAGAATTTTCTGTGCAGTCGGCTTTCTTGCAAAATGACCTCCCGCGGTAC
The DNA here is from genome assembly GCA_001517045.1 of Pseudotsuga menziesii. Taxonomy (NCBI): domain Eukaryota; kingdom Viridiplantae; phylum Streptophyta; class Pinopsida; order Pinales; family Pinaceae; genus Pseudotsuga; species Pseudotsuga menziesii. The sequence goes on along the minus strand of LPNX010207193.1, from coordinate 22,078 downwards.
CTATGTGTGCTTCTCTAATAATGGCCTCTTTCTCGTGTGGCATCATGCATTTGCGCAAGACTTCATCTGGACCCAACTTGTATAATTGTCCTGCGATCAAAGTGAAATCTGTTGCTTTCACAACTAATTGTTTCTTTTGCTGCTTAGTAAAGTCAACTAGTGCCCACCCTGTAGTGGGACAGTGAATAACATCTTCGTAATACTCATCTGCGATCTGGATAGAAAACAATTGCGCATCTGGAAAATTATCCTCTAAATTACTTGGTTCTTCTCCTAAATCTATCCGTGATAGGTGATCAGGTCCAACATTTAATTTTCCTGGTTTTACAATGATTTCAAAATAATACTCTTGAAATAAGAGTAACCATCTGCAGATCCTTCCCCCTAACACTGGTTTATTGACCAAATACTTTACAGCGGAATGGTCAGTGAACATCTTGAATGAGGCACCCAACAGGTAGTGCCTGAACTTCTGTAGAGCATACACCATAGCTAATCCTTCTCATTCTATAGTCGTGTAGTTCTTTTCTGCGGTGGATAACTTTCTGTTGGAGTACGCGATAGGGTGATCGATACCCCCTTCTCCTAGCTATGTTAAGACAATGCCCAATGCGATGCCAGATGCATCCACATGTACATGAAATGGATTGTTCCAATCTGGGAATACTAAGATGGGTGCTGTAACCATATTCTCTTTAAGAGTGTCTAAACTTTGCTGGCATTCCTCATTCCATAGGAATTTCACTTCTTTCTTTAACATCTTTTCCATAGGTGCTGTGATTTTTGCATAGCCTTTGATGAATTTTCTATAGTACCCGGTATGACCAAGCACTGTCCTCAATTGATTGACTGAGTTTGGTGCTGGAAGATTAACAATGATGGAAATATTTAAAGGATATACCATCAAGCCTTGTCTACAAACAATATTACCCAACAACATACCAAATGGCGCACAGAATATACATTTCTTTAAGTTAAGAAAAATCTGGTATTGCCTACATTTCTCTAACATGAGCCTTAGATCTCCTATATACTTGTCGATTAATCCAAATATAGTCCAATCATCAAAATAGACTTCTAAGAATTTATGGATGTATTCCTTAAATACAGCAACTACTACTCTAGAAAAAATAGCTGGCGCATTTTTAAGACCAAAGGGCATTACCGTATACTGGAATGAGCCCCATTCTGTCACAAAGGTGGTATTATGTCGATCCTCTGGATGAATTCTTATCTGGTGATAGCATGAAAAGCCATCAGTGAATGAGTAGATCTCCTGTCTGCCCACATTGTCTAAAACTTCATCAGTAAAAGGTGTCAGAAATGGGTCATGAAGTGATGCATCGTTGAGTTTGCGCAAATTGACACAAATCCTGATTTCTCCTTTAGTTTTCTTTTCCTGCACAACCATGGGACTAACCCATTCGCTCTCTTCTACTGGCTTGATGATTCCTGTTGTTAGCATCTTATCAATCTCATCCTTAACTTTTTTCTTTATAGCGAGGATTCAATCTGTATGGACGCTGCTTAACTGGCCTAGCATCCTCTTTCAATGGTATCCGTATGACTCCCAAATCTCCTACTATTCCCTTCATCTCTATGAACTTAGTGGGAAATAAGTCATGATAGTCATGTAAGAGATCTGCGATGTGTCCTACTATTTCATCATCCCAATAGTATCCAATAGAGGCAAAATTTGGTTCTGTTTCTGTGCCACTATTGATCTTTTTAATCTTGATAGGTTATGTGATAGCAGGAATTTCTAGTTTCGGTCCATCAACTTCACGAGTCCCTTCAGACTTTGGAATTTTGATACTGCGAGGGTTCTCATCCTCATCATCTGGCTCTGCTGCGAAGTCGTAACACTCTAGTGCATGTTCTGACTGGATGGCCCAATCAGTCTGAGCATACACTGGTAGGGTACAATCATCAAATATCTTAGTTTTTATAACATCTAGAGCCTAATCAATGCTTGGATACTCAGATTCAAAAGTGAAAGTGAGTATAAAGTTGTCTATCATAAGTGGCCATGTGATGGTTCCTCTACGCAACTCGGTCTCAGTGTACCAGTTCCTTGGGACTGTGTCTAAAGTGTGAATGAATAGGTGAACCCATTCATCCTCTAGAATGTTCGACCAACTCTGCTCACAAATATGAATATGTGGCATGGGGTCACTTTCTCCTATATATTTCTGCTATAAAGGCTCATTGTCATTAGAGAATCTGATCGCCATCAGTCTCTTAAAATCATCCCATGATGCGATATGTTCTTTATGTGCATGCCACCATCTTGCAGGTGTGGCTTTTACTGCAAGGTCAATAGCTGTCATCCTCTGCTCCTGAGGAATTTCCTGTTCAAACTGCTGTAAAAAGTCATTGACATCCACTAAGCCATGAAATGATGGAATATCAATAATCTCTGCACCGATCCATTGCAGTGACTTAGTCATAAACGCACATCTGCGAGCTGAGTCTTCGTAAAGTCTATTCTTCCAATTTTCTAAACCAACCTACAAATCCGATGCACATGAGCTGTTGCGTCGCCAACTAATATTTCTTTCTGTGGTGGGGCTGATGTAATCACTCTAATTAGCAGTCATCTGATAAAGGATTTCCATATTATGCACCTCTTCCTCTTCCCTGATAGGTTCAATGTAGCGAGGACCCTGGAAAGGATCCAACAGTGCGATGACCCGGATCTGATTATCCTCAAAGGTCATTTGTCTTTTCTTTAAATTGATAACAACCATGTTATCAATTGCCCAATCAATACCTAGTAAAGCTGGATATGGTCTACTATCACCAATGATTTCTATGAATTCAAAGTCTGCAAAGCTGTGAACTCCGTCAATATCAACTGGTACTTGTGGTAATCGACCTAGTGGTGATACCCTCTGCTGATTGGCTAGTCGCAGATGGATAGGTGATCTTGCTAACTTATGGTTACCCATCTGTTCCCATGTCTGCTTAGTCAGAACGTTTACCTATGATCCTAAATCTAGGATTACCTCATCCATTTCAAATTCTCCAATTTGCATTGTGAGTCTCATTTATCTTCCTGTTCTTGTATGGCCCATAATATTATGAACAGCACACTGCGTACTGATCACGGAAGAAGACTAGTGATACTGATCTATGATGCGATGAAGCTCCCCGATAGCTTTCTCATTTCTCATGAGTTTCAAGAAGCTCCACAGGAAGGATTGTACACTTCCCGTCAACTCATCCTCTTCGCACCTTCTAGATGTGGTAGCCTGCGGTATCTGCACATGACTAATGCCACAATGTTGTTGCTGCGGTATGCCCCTACAAGGAAATACCTGTGATCCTGATGGTGTAGGTTCAGTAAAGAAAGTTTTAGCTTGCTGAAACATTTCTTTGTTCTTCTGCAGGTCAAGTGGTGTTGATTTATCAGTGGCTTTACGCACCCACTTCGAACCTGTATTCTTTTCGGCATCCTGTGATGTCCTACTAGTAGAAGCACTGCTGCAAGTCACAATATTGACTCTTGGTTCTGGTTCTTTCTGCTCAGTAGAAATAAGCTGAATATTCTGGTTTATTGCTGGCTTCGGGTCCCTCATCTTGGCTATCAAGATAGGACATTCTTCTATAGTATGATCATAGGACTTGCAATATTTACATGTCGTAGTAGGGTTTCGACAATCCCGAGCGTAATGTCCTATGGCTCCACAGTTGTAACAAGTAATCGGTCCATGGCCACGGCCAAATCCTCCACCATGGCCAAAGCCTCCACCACAGCCTCATCCTCTGAATCCTCCACCACGGCCATCATGAGCCGGTTCATGTTGTAGTCCTGCTGCTGGACTTGGTGTCTCTGAATGGACTCTGTAGAGGTCGTTTTTTCTCTCTATCATGAGATCATAAGCTTGGCAATTATGTTCATCATGACCTACTGACTTACAGAAGTTACAGTATAAGTTCTTAGGAGTTTGTACATACTTTTTAAGTAAAGGGCATTCTTGTGGTCTATGTCCTCTTGTTCTAAAGATTTCACACCATGGCCCTTGAGTCTGTAATAAGGGGTTAGGAGCCCCACTTGCTAGATACTCAACAAATAATGGACAGTTATCTTTAGTATGGCCCTATCCTTTGCACTTTGTACACCATAATTCTTGTGCAACCTCTTTTCCTTTCTTAATCTCGTGTAGCTGTAAAGTGAGATTGGCTAACTGATTCTGTAGGTTTGTCGTTCCTGTACTAGTCTCAGCTAGAGCTGAAGCTTCTAGTTTCATTGCCATCTCTAATGCTTCATCCTGCATACGGAGTTTATGTTGCATTAATGGAAGTCTGATGTGAGGGAGAAGTGCTGCGATGAACCATTCTTTATGCTACTCCGGTGCAAACTCAAAGCTAACTTGGTCTATGAGAGCTTTAAATTTATGATCAAATTCCCATACTGACTTAGTGGGTAGCTGTTTGATGTCTTTAAGTTCTATGATACATTGTGACTCAGACTTGGGTTTCTTAAATTCTTTAAGCATGGCGGTCCTGACCTGTATGAGCGTTCTGGGCTGTGCTATTGTATACTTCATATACCATGTTAAAGCTCTTTATCTAAGTGTAGTGACCAACTGGACAAGTTTAGTATTATCATCTTAGATCTGTTTAATAGTCCATACAGCTTCACATAGGAACCAATGTTGTTCTGGGTCTTCTGCCCCTATACCCTTAAAGGTAGGTAATTTCATATAATCCCCCATTCTGTTTCTACGTGGTGGGTTCTGATTTGCTGTGTTACTACCACTTGGCGGTGTAAATATAGACGGTGTAAAGGTAGTATGTACTGTATGTGAACTACTAGATGGAGTTCCTATGGGATTATTCTGAGTCTCGGTTGCTTTCTGTGGGGTATAAGGGTGGTAAGGGATTCCTCCTACTATTCTTTCTCTAGTATTGTGACTCTGTTCTCTAGTACTGTTTGAACTGTCTTCAAAGAAGGAAGATCTGAAATCAACTTTATATTTCTTACCGCTATGTGTACATCCAATTTCTTCAAAATCACTCTCAAACTCTTGTGACATTACACTTACTTAACTTATTCATCTGAGAATATATCCAGTACTCCTTTTTCATGTAATAACATCTTAATGGACAAGTTTAAAGAGTTCAAGTACTTACCGCGATATCCTTTGAAGAAGTACCTTTCTGCTTCACTGAAACTCTTTCTTTGATCGACTGCAAACTATGTAATGAAACCTTCCAGCAAACTCACAAGCCAGAAGTCTACTACCTGTGAAATGGGATTATCAACGCTCTTCACGGTGTGAATCAGCTCCGGTGTCCAGACAATTTTCCTTTTCTTTTTGAATACGTGCTTATCATTCAACTTTGATAGCCAATCGTACAGCTCATTTGCATAGGTCACAAAAAATATCTCGTGCAGGTCTGTGAAGATATATTTTTGTAACCAGTCCTTTGTACTCAGTCTAGGACTCTTGTTTTCTTTTTTAGAAAATTCTCTTTCCTTAGACTCAACCCAGTGGTTAAGTTCTTCTTTAGTAGGATGCCAACAGAACATTAGCTCTTCAATTTGTTCAAAACCGACAACGGAAACATTTGTTGGTTTGCTCTGGGTAGACCCGGGTTTACTGTTATGTACCAACAAAACCCCTAGCTCACTGGCCCTTTCGGCAACAGACCGCAGAATGGCTTGAAGTCTCACTTGAAGTGATCCTAGATGGGGTGGCTGAAGACTCAAGTGTCCTCAACTAGATTCTGTAGCATCCTAGGTTTCTCTTGACTCTGGTTAGCCAGTGGGATCTCTCTGTGAGATGTTGTTTCTCTTGACTCGCTGAGCTTTCTATGGAGCTGACTCTTATCACATCACAGCTTCTATGGCGATGCGCAAACTTACTCTTTTTCTCAACTCCTTCCCTGTGATATCTCACACTGCAGCTCCTCAGACGGTGCAATATCGTCTTTCTATGCTGTGATATTTCCTACAATGGGGCTCAATATGTGTATCAACTCTCAAGGTCCTGCGACCTCCTTCCTGAGTCTAATAACTCTGTTAACCTTCACAAGGGTGTTAAACCACTTCACTTGAACTTCTACAGTTTAACACGCTAACATCACTTCGCTCAACTCGCGGAACTCATATACCGGAGTCACTTAACACTGTAACTGTCAACTATCATGAATCAAGCACTGATAAACTCATATACATGCTACTTGATACATTCAACTTGCGTTTAACCTTCTATGTGCTATAAACTGAAGAATAACATACATACATTCATCAACTGATAAGTAACATTCATGTAATAGATGAAATATAGCGAACAGGTAAAACACAATCACATGAACAGTCGCACAACACCCGGATTTTACGTGGTTCACTTCCAGGGGAGGAAGCTACATCCATAGGAACTATGTTTTATTATATCTTGAGAGAGTACACACAGTTCCGCTACAACCTATTATGCAGCTTGAGATTGGTAGTTTTTCAACATTTAAGCTAGCATTATGATCTTAGGATCTTTTCACTGAGAGAATAACAAGCACAACAATAAAACACAAGCACATCACAAGAGACAAGAGACAAAAAGAGTTTTCCTCGGGGAAACCATAAAGGATAAAATCCCGCAACTTCCTCTAAGATAGAATCAACACCAAAACAGTAAGAGATCTCCCAAAACAGCAGTAGTCTTCTGTCTTCTGTCTAGTCCCAAAATTTCCTTCTCCAGTAGTGCGCCACACTTGGGAGAGCAAGTGATGTATTTCACAAGTGATAAATAGAGAAACTCTCACTCTCTATTTATATTCTTCCATTCACTTGAATTGCACTTTCACACGTAGGCTCAACTTACAATTACTTACTTGAGCCTACACCTTAATTAGTGTATAATAACTCAAGTGCCCCGAAACTGTGGGGACTTACCTAATGACTTGACAAGACTTGTTTACATTATTAATCCTCCCGATCGGAACATCGGGGCATGACAACATGAGTCAAATACATAATCGAAACATCCCAGAATAAACATCGGGTTACAATACATAAGATACATAGAAGAATACATTTCGAAGTTACATATACATCAATAGAGATCTTCTCGGAAACTCTGTGCACACAGTCGGGAGCCCTTCTCATATATCTCTTCTCTTCTTATATTGCCTTCTTCTTACAATATATTCTCTTTCTCTCTCTCAATCCCTGCATATTGTTACATTCATGCTCAAGGAGCCAGCTACTGGTTACAGTAAGATAATACAGACTTAACAAGAGAACCAGAGCTCGACTCAAAGAATAGCTAACTGACCACTAGCTAAGTGGCTATCTCAATGTCTCGCTAGCTAACTGAGTGGCTATGAGCTAACAGACCAACTGACTAGCTAAGTGTTTATCTCAATGTCTCACTTAGCTAACTGAGTGGCTATGAGCTAACAGACCAACTGACTAGCTAAGTGTTTATCTCAATGTCTCGCTTAGCTAACTAAGTGGATTTGAGCTAACAAACCAACTGACTAGCTAACCTTTCACAATACAAAATACATGGTTAAATAGGTGGCCCAAAGGTCTCACCGTGATACAAAACTGTGGGCCTTTCCCAACAGTAACCCAAAACCCTAACTGTGACAGTCGGCCTATCTGTACTTTGAACTGCCGCTTTCCATCACACCACAGCTTTCTACAGTCTTCCGTGATTTCGTCACTGAACGCGGGTATGGGTGCCGCTTCCTCGATCGCTCCCCTTATGTCCTTTCTCTTCAATACCTCAGCCCATTGCTCCTTTTCCTTTATGAGGGTATGTAAGCCCTCATGTCTTCACCACTGCCTTAAGTGCAGTGGTTGAGCTCTCTCTTCTCGGCCGCTCAGGTACTGTTTCCTTTGACTTTCTTGCTCCGATATAGCAACTTTTCCTGTAGCTGCGGGGCCCTGCTCCAACATTATCCCTAAAAACATGTGAAAATACATATACGTGAATTTTAAACACCTAATGATGTATATACATGGGTTTTCCCACTAAAACCATGTACATTGGGATGTGTACAAAATCTAAATCCTTTTGGATTTTTCCTTGACATGGATCCAACTCACTTGACTCCTGGCCTTCCCTATGCCTTGAGATTGCTCGGATTCGACATTTCATTACCCCTTTGAAAAGATATATAAGGAACTCTATGGTACATTGAAGGCATATGAGAGAATTGAGAGCAAAGAAACTATAGTCCATTGTTGCCAAAACTTATGCTTGAGTCTACATCCATTTGTCCCTTGGAGCACTTTTGTGTTCTTCCCAAGCTTGCCTTTTTCTTGTGAGCTTGCTATCGAGAGATGGAGGATTGAGGTGGTGGAGGCCCAAGTGGGGGATTCAGTTTCTCCGATTCGCAGACATGCCGACAGAGGTTGTATCCATTGTAATCTCTGATTTTATATTAATAGAAATATCTTTTCCTATCCAATAATGTATGTTTGAATGAATATTTTATCCATGGATGTTTTCAAATGGTTATACATTGTTGATTATATATGCTAGAATAGATCTAAGACCATTATATATAGTATGCTTGTATTGTTTACTTGTTGTTGAGGAAGTAATCCATCAATTCAAGCTGAAGTTGGAAAGCTCAACGAGGATCTACTTCAACCGCCCAGAATAAGGTACGAGGTCTGATCCTTTAGTGTTAGATATTTAATTTCTATTGCATATTGGAAAGGATTGATTTCTGGAGTCAAGTTGTCTATTGTGGTACCCTAAGCCATAGGAATTTCTCTTCGTAACAGGGAAGGATTTGGTAGAAGGTCGTAATAGATGTGTGTAACCACATTATGACTCTATGTGATGTGAGGGTCCCAAGGCCACTCCATTGAGAGCGTGGTGAATGAGAACCCAACAACCGCATAGTTATTCCCAACACCCGATACTAGTATTAGAAGAAATTCAACACTGGTTGTTGCATGATTTGAAAGTTGTTCCATAAAATGTATATGAATATACTTGTTTTCAAATAAATAACCATAAAAATAAAAATAAATGCCCAATACAGTGAAGAAAAAAAGTACCAAATATGAAATCCATTATATCTCTGTTAACCTAAACGAATCCATTCCTATTGTACCTAACACCAAGTTCAAGAGTCACCACTTTCAATCGAACTCAACCAAGTCTCGAACACATCCATTGCCAAGGATGTAACTCATGATTTTTTGATATATTCTCAACTCCTTGCATCCTGCCTAAGATGTTCACGCTTGCATACATGTGATATCCATAGTTGTGGAGAGGATGAGTTTGACACCATACCCCTAATCTCACTGAGCTATGCATTTAACAAACTAGTCCTGTAATATACCTCAAAATCTACCAGGTAACTCCATCCTGCTGAAGAGAGGGAGATTAAACGAGATACCTCTTGAAGCACCCAAGGAACCTAGTAAAATGGACTTCACGTGCCCCTAATTTATGTCATAATCACCCTGCTTGGTTTAGGGAAAGAAGGGAATGCATGCAACTCAGTCCCTCACCGTGGGGTCCCATATGCCACTTGAACATTTGCTGGTAGAGGAGGTTGTGGAAAACGTGGATGGATAGAGTTGTAGTGCAGCAGTGGTGGAAGAGAAGGAAGGTCGGAGGATGTGATTGGTGAGACTGAGTCGTCGACCAATAGAGAAGATGTCCGCACATGGAAGGATCTAGTTGGAGAAGAGGGAAGGTAAGCATGGAGGCTACGGTTAGCTTAGGCTTAGGTAAGGTAAATTTTAAATTTTAAATTTGAATACATTTTTTGTTTGATATATTGAGAAAATATTAAGTATATATCAGGTTTGAATAAAGTAGCAAAAATACATTATAGAATATTTACGCAAATTTCATTTAATTTTGAAATGTAATTTATTTTTTATTTTTTATTAATCATAGCAAGGTGCAGGATATATATATAAACTAAATAATATAATAATAAATATTAAAAATTTCATATTTATACTTAACATAGAATTTAAACATTAATAGTTAACATAACATTTAACATTAAATATAACACTTCAATTTTAGTTTTTTATATACATAGGAAAAAGGAACTACTAAAGCTTCAACATATAGTCGAAGAGACGAAACGAACATACAATCCCTGAAACAAGACACCACTGAGACCAACATGATGAGATGAATGACATGACATAGATTTACTCCATGATGAAATCATTTAATAACAATGACAATGCATGTTTTAAGCTAGTCTTGATGAATTGTTATTTCACAACATAAATTATTCCTTGCTCATGCTATGTATAGTGTGTGCATATTTAGATTTTAATTCTGCATGATTGAAAGACTAAGGATATGATTTTATTTCAATGACCCAATAACTATCATGGTTAAGAAATGTACAGGTCGAGGTCGAGGTCCACTTCCCTCACCACTGCCACAAGCATGCCAAGGAAAACCTCCACTCCCGAGATGGAGTTCATATTGAGGTCCTTGGAAACCATTATGGCCACATTGAATATGAAGTTAGAGAGTTCTGTAGAATTTAAAACCACGTTGGTGAGCCGATACAAATATGAGAGGGAACAAGTCCCCAAGCAGGAACCGCTTCAAGATATTTTAAGAGAGCTGCAGAAGATCAAAATTTCGGAGTTTTTTGGAGGACGGCTCAGTATGCCTACTGAAGCATGGCTCGAAGGAATGAAGAGGTGATTTGCACTAAATGATTATACCTCCATCTCTAAGGCTAGAATGGCCATCTTTCAGCTGAAGGGTGATTCCCTAAATGGGTGGTCATACATAAAAAAGAAATTGCATCTTACTCCTTCAACTATTTTGGGAGAACTATTCGAGGAGAAGTTGAACATGAAGTATCTTCGAAATTATTATATGGGACAAAATGCATGTTAATTTCATGCTTTGGTCTACGGAAACATGATGGTGGAAGAGTATGAATCTAGATTCATGGAACTAGTAAAATATGTTCCATACTTGGACTCAAATGATAGACAAGTGGAGAGTTTCGTGTATTGAATCAACTACAATATTAGGGATGTAGTACGGATGTGGAAGCTAGCTTTAGCTTCTATGGCAGTTGAGTATGATCGAAATGCAGAGGATATGTTAGATAAAAATGGAGGAATCAAGATGATAGGGTCCAATCAATATGTTACAGGGAAGAACCCATGACCATACTTTAGAGGAGGACAATACAAACCTGCTCCTTGTGGTAACAAGTTCACCCTGAGAGGTAACACAATAGTAACTCATTGTTGCATCCTTAGTCAGTAACACATGGGAACCCGAGATGAATGCAAGGAAGTTCCTAAAGAGAATCGAGATGTTTTAGAGAATCCGTCAGAAGGGACCCATACCAGAGGACTCCTCCCAGCGACATGAAAGAGCCATCCAATGTGTGTTGTTTGGGATGCATAGGTAATCATTTCCAGTGGGATTGTCCTAAAGGCTAGACCAACAACATGGAAAGGGAAGGAAAAACACCCATGGGAATTTCTTGTAACACTCATCAGATTGATGTAGCTATTTATAACCACTAGGAAGAACACCAGTCCACCATAGTAGAATCCACTGGTAATGTAAATAGTGTCAAACTTAAAATTTTATTTGAGCCTGGTGCAACATGCATTTTTATTTCACCATATGCATTAGATAAATGTGGGTTGGCATCCTATGAGCACGATGATTTTGAATCACTCGAGATGGATTTAGGGGGATAATCAAGCAATAGGTCTTAAGGTAAGGGTGTGTCAAGTTGAAATAGGAGTGTGAACTGCTAAGTTGGATTCTTATGTCACCAATTTGGGGGCCTATGATCTCATTATTGACATGGACTGGTTAGAAGGCCATATAGTTTTCATGGATTTATATGCAAAGAAAGTATTTTTCCTTTATGATGAAGGTCGAGTAATTGAAATCTAGAACTTGAAGAGGAAGGTGTCTCTCTTTTTCATCTCCACAATGAAATATAAGCGGTGCCTAAGACATAGATGTCAATTGTATGTAGTGGAGGTAGTGAGTGACAATAAAGGACTGTAACACCTCGGTTTTGACCCTATTTGCATTTAAATAATATGATGTAAATAATCATGGTGTGGTGCTCAAGGAAAAAGCCCCACCATTGATTTAGTGTTTTTGTTTCGGCGATTAAGATTTAGGCCGAGTGTGTTTTTTTATGGTAGTTGAACGTTATAAGTTTGGAAATCAGGTTAAATTTGCAATTTTTAATTAAATTCCTATAGACAACTATGTGAATGCAACAAAATGATATGGGGGAATGGTTTTTCCTAAGGATAAAGCGGGGGTATTGGAAGAGTGGGGAGAAATTTGAACTGCGAAGAGCACCATTTCTGGAAAAATGTTTTTTAAATTTTCTTGGGAAAGAAAAGAGAAAGAAAGAAAGAAAAAACGCCTTCCTTTCCCTCATGCAGTCACGTTTCACCTTCCCCTCATGATTTTGACTGTGTGGAATGTTTTGGCAAGAATAATTCAGGGGAATTATTTTCTTTTTTAATGACTTTTCATGTTTGTTAGTTTTTGCTGAAGGAGAATGCTGAGAACCTGATTTGTGTTTTTGAATTGAGGGACCAACTAACGATTTCGTTTTGGTAATTGCAGTAGTCGGTCTGGGTCAAAAAATGCTCAGAAATTCATAATTGTTGTGTGTGTGTGTGTGTATTCCTTGGCTTCTGTTACGTTTTGTTAATCCCAGAACTAAGATCGCTATTTGTACATCCTCATTTGACATCTGAACTGATTTGGGGAATGGAAATGGAGTCTAGAATTTCTTGATAAACCTAGTGTGTGAAGGAACCTCACAGACCAATATGGAGGGCTGGTTTTATTCTTTTCATACCTTGAATAACAGTCGAAGGGAAGGCATGGCCTGAGAGACTATGTACCAGAGAAGGGGATGCTTCCTTGTGTTGGCTATGTAAATGTTTAAAAGTCAGGCTAGATCGAGAGTAGGTGTCCATAGCTCTTGGATTGAGCTCACTAGCTTAGAAATTAGTCTTTCCACCTCCATGGTAGCCTGATAAACCAAACTAGAAGGATGGCTTGGCTGGTAGCCTGATAAACCCATCTATTGGCTTGGTTGTGTCTCATGTGAAGTTTGGCTAAGTGTAAACCACTATCTGTGTACGCCTGATAAACCCAACTGGAACGATGGCTTGGCTTGGCTGGTAGCCTGATAAACCCATATGTTGGCTTAGCTGTGACTTGTATAAACTTTGGTTACGTGTAAACCACTATCTTTGTGAGCCTGATAAACCCAAATGAAATGATGGATAGGCTTTGTTGGTAGCTGGATAAACCCATCTATTGGCTTGGCTGTGACTTGTATAAAATTGGGCTATGTGTAAATCACTTCCTTTGTAAGATTGATAAACCCAATTGTGTTTGCTTGGCTGAGTTTTATTGTATCCTTGGCTATGGGGAAGTCTGCTAGTGTTCCTTATTCCTTGGGGAAATCATGCCCACCTTAGGGGTGTTATTGTTGCTAAGATATTGATGAAAACACTAGCCTATGGTTGGGTGGAACGTTGCAGTGACATAGCTGGTTACAGGACAAGCTTTTGATGAAGATAACTATCTCTTGTGTTTCAATCCTTGCCACTGTACTTGCCTGTAAATTAATATGAAATGATGAATGCTTGAATGAAATGTGTTTTGTTTTAGCTGTATATTTCATGAATGATGCATCTACTTCAATAAATTTTCTAAGTTGTTATGAAGTTAGATTGGTTGGATTGGTGATGGCCTGGATGTTGGAAATCAATTTTATACATAGAAATTTTCATGAACATGTTGAATTTCTGCATATTTTCCCTTCCCTAATTCCCTTTCCACAACTCGCAGGATGTGGGATGCGGAAATACACCTTGCAGAAGTTTGGACTCTATATTTTCCATTCTGCAATTCCCTTTTCACAACTTGCAGGATGCAGGATACAGGGTATGAGATGTGGAAATGTCATTTGGTGAAATCTGCTTTCCTCATTTCCCTTCCACAATTTGTGGGATGCATGATGTGGGATGCAGAAATGACTATGGTAAACCTTAAGCTCTGCAATGGCCATTCTGCATGCGAGATGCGGGATGCAGAATGCGGCTTGTGGGATGTAGGGTGCGAGAGTGAAATTTTTATATGTTTCTGATTTCACAAGTGAAGCTCTCCGCATCGTTGATTTTCTGTGGGATGATTCTCTATCGTTCGATCTCTCTACCTTGGGGAATTTAAAGATTTATACATGGTATGTATTAGAATGTTAGTAGAAGAAATTCTTGTTGGTCTAGTGTTGATGTATTTGTAACTTCGGAATGCATTCACTTGTATATCTTATGTATTTTACCCCGATGTTCCTATCAAGAAGTATCGGTAATGTAATTGAGTCATGTCATACCTCGATGTTCCTATAGGGAGAATAAATAATGTAAACAAGTCATGCAAATTCATAGAGGGTAACCCTCCTTATTGATCAAGGGTTAAAGTCCCCACAGTTGTGTGTCACTAGGGTTGTTAGACTCTCCTAGAGAAGTTAGCCCTGGTGAGTTAATGTAGGTCGGGTCATTAGTACCCTAGGTGTGGTTACTCAAGCCTACATAACTGAGTCAGGATTACTCGATCCTACATAACAGAGTCAAATATTAAGTGAATGAAAGAATATAAATAGAGAGTGAGCCTCTCTATTTATTACACACACACTCACTCAACTGGGGTGCATGAGTGAGAGAAAAGAAGCTTTCTCAAGTGAGAGAGAGAGAAAAGTTGTTGGAGATCATCTTTTCTGTCGTTGGGTTTTACTGCTTCTATTCGTGCTCATTCTATCTCTGAGGAAGTTGCGGGGTTTTCTCCTTTATGGTTTCTCCTAGGAAAATATTTGTGTCTCTTGTCTCTTGTGATTATTGGTGTGCATGTTATTCTCTCAAATAAGATCCTAAGATCATATTGATTAAATGATAAAAATATAACATGGTATCAGAGGTAACCTTAGAAGAAGACATTGTGCAGCTACAGAAGCTAGGGCTTCTTAATTTTTTGGTCTCTCTCCAAAATTCATCATGAAAAGGAGGCTAGGATGACTCTACATTGAAGGGTGCATCTTTCTGTCGAAGCAGAATTTGATTCCGGGCTTTTTCAAATTTTGCTACGGGAAATTACGGCTTTTTACAGAAGAGGAATTTTTGAGTGAGCCCAACATAGGATTTCTATCTTCCTCAAAATCGAAATTTAGAGACCAAGGTTGAGATTTTTGGTTGGGTAAAACTCTGGGAAAGTCAAACCCTAATTTGACCTTGGGCCGAAAAAACCCTAAAATACTAAAACTAGTAGTTCTGGTATATTCACTATATCTCGATATCAGAGAAGAATCAGCAGCCGAAACTTTCATAGTCCGAAGATAAATTCCTGATGTACATTGTGTAAACGTTTCAGCCTCATATTCGCTATATTTTGGGAGATATGATTCCTCCAATTTAGGATTCCATCCTCTTCTAGGATTCATCCCTCAACAGGACACCTGGGGATAATTTCTATATCTCAGGATACAAAGGTTGAAATGAAATTTCATAAGATGTTCTAGATAGGATACAGAATGTACTTTTGGTGGTAACATTTTCATACCTTGATGATTAAAAAGTGACACGTGGTATTCCATACAATTTCTCTATTCTAAACAATCTTGAAATAATTCACCTTGGGAAAAATCTCATAAGTCCCAATTGGTGAAACAAATTATGGTCAAACGTGTGGTGTTTGAAATAGGATAGATGAGGTTACCTCATTACAGAATTGTAGAGATAGAGGAGGAGTAAGTTAAGAGATACTGCAGAAACAATATCAGGCATTTTTGTAGAAGAAATTGGAAAACTAGGGCTTCCAATTCCGAGAGATTCCCTCCACTGTTTTTAGAAAAAAGAATACATTGGACAGTTTTCCTTGAAGAGGTCTATATTTCTATCCAATCATATCTAAAAGATTATAGTTTTTGAAAATTAAGGTTTCTCCGAAAAACCCTAGATCAGCCAACTCCAGAACTAGGATGGACACCTCAAATCGGTAAGATCTACTCTTTTGCTATTTACAGTTGAGGTTCTCATTTCAAAATGACTAGTCACACCAGCTTGATGACAAGCTTGGTGAGGCTGACAACTTCCAAGCATGGAAGTATAGTATCTCACTAGTTCTTGAAGGAAATGAATTGGACACCTACATAAGTAGAGAGGTTCTAGTTCAATAGGGAGATGAGGCTAAAATCCTTACACAAGAAGAACTTGGTCAAGGCCAAGAAGATCATTGCTGATTCATTCAAGGATCACCTTATACCACAAGCGTCTTCCCTAAATACACCTAAAGAGATGTTTTTACTGTTAGAATAATCAACCCATAGTATTTACCCACTTAGACATTATTTCATTTATTTTGTCTTATTTGCCTAGTCCATGAGTCCCACCATGTGCAAGTTGTCAATTGCCTATCCATAGAGGTCAAACTTGCCATTATTGACTCATGGAGCGCTTTGGAAAGTCCTGGGAATCAAATCTGCTTTATTCCTGGCCTCCTAGGCGCCCTTCTGCTTTTTCGTCTTTGTTGACTACTTTTCCAGCTTTTAAAGCACATAAGGAAAGCTAGACTAGGTGAGGTGAACCTGTTTTATTCCCCTTTCATCCTCCACTCTTTCCTCCATGCAAAAGCATGTATGAGCTACCATTTGACCACTCTTTAGCTTGCCCATGCGCCCTTGCTAATTCGTGGGGTCCTTGATAGATTTGGGATCAGCTTTTTACACCTATGGGGGATTTGCCTATTTTGGGTAAGCCTGCTTTATGCTAGATTTGGATGCTTCCTTATGCATTTGATTTGCTCATGTATTCTATATATTCAGCAGCCTATGTTATTACAGGGTTGGCTATTGTACACTCAGTTAATATAATTTTGTGTTACAGCTCCATATTCAGTCTCCATTGTTGATAATTTGCATGATTAATTGTTAATTGCTGTGAGTGAAATTAATCTACTGCAGGCCTGAATTTCTACATTTACCAATGTATAAATCAAAATATGACTTTGAGAAACTAGTTGAATAATGTGAAGAATGCAGAGACCATACAATCATACTTTACAAGGGTCTCCCAAATAAAAGAACAACTTGAAGAAGTAGAAGAAGAAGTGGAGAATACGGAAGTTGTGACAACCACCTTGAATGGCCTTCAAGGATCATGGGATTCATTCATTCAAGGAATGTGTGCCAGAAGGAAGTGATTACTTTCAGTAGACTCTGGGAAGAGCATACAGAAGAAGAAGCTCGACTCATAATAAGAGAAAAGAAGATGGGAGCCACTAAAGATCAAGCTCTCACCATCCAAAGAAAATCCCTCTAAACGATGAGGAATACGAAGGAATCAACTCTTGAAGAACCTCTTATCCATATTAGAATTTGGATAAGAAATAATGAATGAAGAAGATGATGAAGCTAAAGGCTCAAGAAGGAGTCTACCCATGAAACAAATAAAGATAAGTATTCAATTGTCATTTCATGATATTGTTTTGTTATGCATTTGTTTATATTCAGTTGATGTGTTATGCATGATAGAATGTTTCCATTAATCACAGTATACTACTAATATTCATGTGATGGGTAAGTAGCCCATGGTTCTATACAACTCTCCATTGCTACTTATCTAGAATGAAACCTCTTTGCTGACATATTGGATTATTGCACAATATCAATGTTGTCCTGGTAGAGATGGAAGGCATCTAGAAAGTTTCTGTAAGATATGGATGAATGTTTTATTGGATAAAATAGTTGCATGATTATATCTTAATGCAAAATAATTTTTTCATTATGAATATACCTTATGAAAATTTTCTAACCATACAACTAATGCATTCGACTTGTAGGAAAGATCTCGTACAATCTCCTACAAGAAAAGAAGGATGAGACTTGTTTCGAATAACAAGTGACGACAATTCGAAAAATAATCCAAGATGAATAATAATATGACGATACTTTCAAATAAAGAAGAGGTCTTAGACATAGTACAATTATGTGACATTGTTGAGTGACATCATTGATGCAGAACCTTACAACTAGGAAGAAGTAGCCAAGAAGAAAGGGAAGGAGAATACAAGTTCAAGAAGAATGATGTAGAGGATGCAGTATCGAGACCTAAAGAGAAGTATGTGGGATACAAGGAAAGATTTGTAGCATGAGTCTTCTCACGAAAATAAGTCATAGAATACGAAGAGACATTTGCAGCCACTAGAAAGACACATTACAGGAAGAATTATGTGTGAAAATGAAAGAAGGCCTTGTACGAGCTCAGACGACACCAATAGGATAACACATACATGAGGAGCTTGAATATCACCTAGAGTGATGAATCTCTTGACCTTTTCTACAAGGTTGAAGATGAAATCCTATAGAGGATGACAAGCTCATAGATGGGTGCGACAAGAACTTTTGAAAAGGTTCGAAATAGAGGATCTTGATATCCAGTGACCCTAGATGGATACATAGAATATTAGTAGCAGAGGAAGCTACTTGTAACTTTAGTACATAATGTTTTAGTGCATAGAGTATGAAATACAAAGGGAGTATGATACTTCACTTCAGAGGGAGTGACTGTAGAAGATCCTGAGGTTTGACATGGTACGATAGGATGGACAGCTTACTGATGGCTCTAGGATTTACTGAGAGTAAAGTGGATTCCAACCTTTACTTCAAGGTTGAAGGTGGAATGCTAGTGATGCTCCTGTTTTATGTCGATGACTTGTTTCTGATAGAAAAGAGGAACTAATTAAAGTTACAAGAAGGAGACTTGCTTTCGAGTTCGAGATGAAGGACTTGGATATGATGCACTACTTCTAGGAATGGGGGTATGGCAGAATGCAGATGGAAGCTTCCTGAGACAAGGGAATTATGTAGTAGAGATCCTAAATAGGTTAAGGATGATGGACTGCAAGGCCATAGCCACACCTATGGAATCAAACCTGAAGCTATTGAGTGACGCTTCACCAGAGACGATTGATGCCATGATGTATAGTCAGATGATTTGTTCCTTGATGTACCTAACTAATACGAGACCAGATATTTGCTTTGATGTGAACACATTGAGACATGTTCACGTGATGGTTACAAAGAATGCAGTTAGGTACCTAAAGGGTACAGTTGATTATTGGCTCAAGTATGAGGAAAATCAGAATATTAATCTGGAAGGTTATGTGGATTCGTATTGGGCAAGAAGTGCCATTGATAGGAAGAGAAATTAGGGGTGTTTCTTTAGTATGGGATCAGGTGTGACCTCTTGGTTTGGTGGGGTGGATTCCTACATGGCATTGAGTACATCCAAGGAAAAAGATGTTGCGACTTGCTATTTGGGAGGTAGTATGTTTCTTTTGAAAACTACTATTTGATTTGATTGATATGACTTTCATTTTTGTATGATGTAGAGAGGAGTAGTGAAGCTCCATTATGTGATCTAGATCGAGATCTCTTGAAAGAGGGAGTTCTAGAATATCTGGTGAGGCAAGTTGTCTGAGCATAAATCCTGGTGAAGCTCATAGGTTGCTCAGACATAAATGGTCCTGTAGGTTGTCCTCAGATGTAATCGGTCCTGGCGATGCTCATAGGTTATCCTTGGACGTAATCAACCCTGATGTGATTTTATGATAGAAATGGCCAGATTGAAGTTTGAGTACTTCAAGGAGAAGCTTGGTGTTCTCTAGATCAAGTTTCCCTCCAAGGGGAAGTGATGAATCTGTGAGCCCTTCCGACATGGTGGCAGGCTAGGCCTCCCATGGTTGGATGTAAGCGCTGAGCCTTTATGACATGGTGGAAGGATGTGTTCCTCCCATGGTCAAATGTAAGTGTTGTGCCTTTTTGACATGGTGGTAGGTGGGGCCTCCCATGGTTAGATATAAGTGCTATGTACTTCTAACATGGTGGAAGGATGGGCTCCACATGGCTATATGTAAGTGCAGAGATATTATGATGTGATTGTGGGATGTGTTCCCACATGATTAGTGCATAGAAATTATGATGTGATTGTGGGATGTGTTCCCACATGATCAGTGTAGAGACATTCTGATGTGATTGTGGGATGTGTTTCCACATGATCAGTGTAGAGCCATTATGATGTGACTGTAGGATGTGTTCCGACATGTTCAAATATAAGTGCATATCCATTCTGATGTGATTGCAGTATGTGTTCCCACATGATCAAATGTAAGTGTAGAGCCTTTCTGACAAGATGAGGTTGGATGTAAGTGCAGAGCCTTTCTGATAAGATGAGTTCGGATGTAAGTGCAGAGCCTTTCTAACAAGATGAGGTCGGATGTAAGTACAAAGCCTTTCTGACAAGATGAGGTCAAATGTGATTTCTAGTCCTTTCTGACATGGGTTTTGGATGTGTTCCTCCCATGGTCATATGTGAGTGTTGGGCGTGCCTTTTTGACATGGTTCTTGGATGTGTTCCTCCCATGGTTAGATGTAAGTGTTGGGTTGGCATTTCTAACATGGTTCATTCCATGGTTAGATATAAGTGCTTAAGATGATGAATACCTACATGGAGGCTAGGCCTACAACTAGCATGAAAAAGGGTTAGCTCTGTAGAACTTCCTGTGATGAGTAGAATTGAGAGATAGCACCATTTGTTCAAGACAGTGGAAGCAGTGATGATGATCCATTGATGATACAGACTTGATGTTGATCCACTAATGTTCCAGACTTGATGTTGATCCAATGATGATCCAGACTTGAAATTGATACAGTGATGATCTAGACTTGATGTTGATCTAGTGATGATCCAAACTTGATTTTCATCTAGTGATGATCCAGTTGTGATGATGATCCAGAGAAGAATACTTGTGCTGATGTATTGTGTCAAGAGAATACCTTTCTAGTTAAG
The DNA here is from genome assembly GCA_001517045.1 of Pseudotsuga menziesii. Taxonomy (NCBI): domain Eukaryota; kingdom Viridiplantae; phylum Streptophyta; class Pinopsida; order Pinales; family Pinaceae; genus Pseudotsuga; species Pseudotsuga menziesii. The sequence goes on along the minus strand of LPNX010207193.1, from coordinate 1,200 downwards.
AGGGAATGTTGATGTATTTGTAACTTCAAAATGTATTCACTTGTATATATTATGTATTGTACCCTGATGTAACTATCAGGAAGTATCAGTAATGTAATTGATTCATGTCATTCCTCGATGTTCCTATCGGGAGAATCAATAAAGTAAAAAATTCATCTAAAGTCATATAGGGTAACCATACTTATTGATCAAGGGTTAAAGTCCCCGTAGTTGTGGGCCACTAGGGTTTTTAGACTCTCCTAGAGAAGTCGGCCCTGGAAAGTTAATGTAGATCAGGTCATTAGTACCCTAGTTGTGGTTACTCGAGCTTACATAACATAATCAAATATTAAGTGAACGAAAGAATATAAATAGAGAGTGAGCCTCTCTATTTATTACAAACTCACTTAGTCAACTGGGGCACATGAGTGAGAGAAGAGAAGATCTGTAAAGTGAGAGAGAGAGAAATTTTTTTGGAGATCATCTTTTCTATCTTTGGGTTTTACTGCTGCTATTGGTGCTCATTCTATCTCCGAGGAAGTTGTGGGGTTTTCTCCTTTATGGTTTCCCAGAGGAAAATATTTGTGTCTCTTGTCTCTTGTGATTATTGCTGTGCATGTTATTCTCTCAGATAAGATCCTAACATCATATTGCTTAAATGATAAAAATATAACATGTAGATCTTACAAGAATAAAAAAAAGAATCGATAATAATCACACTAGTGGAAAATGAGAGATTAGTGACCAAAAAAATGACCAAAATCCGCATATCAATGACCACTTTTGGTTTGGCGATCGCTGGTGGCTAATTTGCGGTCTTTTATTACGCGACCAAAATTGGTCATTTTTATTTTGGTCATTTATAGCTTGTCAGTTGGTCATTAATTTGGTCATATTTGAATCGATGACCAAATATATGACCACATTTATGACCAAATTAATGACCACATAGCAAACTAGAATATGACCAAATTTGGTTGCGTATTAAAAGACCGCAAATTAGCCACCAAAACTGTTTTTTGGTCATTGATATGCGAATTTTGGTCGTTTTTTTAGTCATTTATATCTCATTGTTTGGTCACGTGTCTCTGAATTTTTTGTTCTTTTATATATGAATTTTTCTCATTAATCTCATTTATTGGTCACTAATTTAGTCATTTTTAGTGGTTTTATGTGTGGTTATTACATTTTAGTAGTTATTACATTATATTTAGTATTCAA